>JAESUZ010002055.1:0-380134 GCA_017311185.1 Proteles cristata cristata
GATCTCGCGGTTCGTGGGTTTGAGCCCCGCGTCCGGCTCTGTGCTGACTGCCAGCTCAGAGCCTGAGCCTGTTTCAGTCTGTGACTCCCTCTCTCTCTGACCCTCCCCTGCTCACGCTGTCTCTCTCTCCTAAAAATAAATAAAACATTAAAAAAAAAAAAAAAAAGATAGGTAACTCAGTTCATGCAGAGAGTAAACTTGCTCTTTTCTGCATTTTTGTTCTGTTCAGGCCATCAGTGGATGGATGGTTGATGCCCACTTGCTTTAATGACAGTGGTCTTCTTTACTCAGTGTATGGATTTCAATACCAATCTGTTCTGGAGACACCCTCACAGACACATCTAGAAATAATGTTTTACCAGCTGCCCAGGAATCCATTGACCGGGTCAAGTTGACACATAAAATTAACAGTCACAATCTGTAATCAGAAATTAAGAAACTTCACAATTTTTGGGGTGAGAGTATAACATGGCTTAAAAAGAAAGACTGACAAATGCAGATCAAGACTTCCCTTGTCAATGACTTGGTGTTCTTAGTTTACTAAGATGATCTTCTGAACATGGATTCTAGATAGAAATTCATACAATGGCAAAAAGTGAAGTTCTAAACTCAGAAACAAGGGAGAAGACCAGTTACTAAACTTCAATCACAGATTTGGAGCTGGACATACTGAAGTAATGTCCTATTGATCAACTACCTGAGGGATGGAACAGAAACAACATTTTGCCCAGTTATATGAGATAGTTCATCCAGTAAGAATTCACTTTCTAATAAATTTGTAAAACAATGCCTAACTAATCTCATTCTATGAGTATCATAACACAGTGTAGCAAATTAAAAGCTATTTGAAATTTTATGGTAAAGAAACCTGCTTTGTTGAATCCACTTTTCTCTGACTAGATTTAATTAAAGAATATTATTCACATCATGTCTGTTAATTTCCTGTGGATCCTGTAAGAAATGCCTTCCTAAAGTAGAGGGTGAGGCTGGGGTTATAAGCAGAGATAAATTGACTCAAGATACTGAAAAAATTAAACTATTTGGTCAAAAACAAAGCAAGTCAATAGTATAATCTGTTGGCATTGATCCATTAACACTCACTTTCCAATTGATTCATAACCTTTGACTATGTCTATAAGAATGCAAATACCTCATTACTAAGAAGATAATTTAAATAACTAAACAATAGCCACAATGAAAACAACTACAACAAAACAATATTACTGGACAAGTCATAGCATAATATTTTATAACATTCTGCAAAACATGGATAATTTATGGGACACTTTATATAATATTTAATTTCAAAGAACATAAAACTGTTATCATTGTTGTTGAACAGTGCCCCTAAGAATCCATGTATACCAGAAGGCGCAGAATACAAACTATTTTGGAAATAGGCTTTTTGTAGATATAATTAAGATGGAAATATGTCATGGAAAACAATGTGTGTTTGCCTTGTCATTCAGTGTCACTTGTAAATATGGAAGGGTATATTTAAAGGGCATGATAAATGCACAATTTATTTTTTTGTTCTATTTATTTTACAGTTCATACATTTATCTAGTGACCTATGAGGTATTAATTTCTAAAATAATACTAAGTATACAATTTATGTACAATAGCAGACTCTAGAAAGCTCTTTTCAGATCCTGTTTTGAATTATATTTTATAAATATAACAAATTAATTTTGTGTTTGATGTGTAATCTCCCAAGCACAGGGGTGGGGAGTGAAGTTCAATGTGTTCTTTGCTCACCCTTAGTTACAATTCAATTGATTTTATGATTGAGCCCAAACATCCACACAAAGTTGTACTGAAATTCTCAAGAACTATCTTGTTTAGATACAAAGTGTAATAAAATGTATGCTTCTTAAGATGATCATTAAATACGAAAAACATAGTTTGATACATTGTTCCACATAACTGGATACACTACTGAGCTACACAATTTTCTGTTGTCTGTTTTTTTCTTATTGTTTCATTAGGGTTTGAAAATTATATTGACATATTTTTAGAATTATTTTGTGGTTCAAAAGTTATAGTCTCCTTGGTTTTAAAATGTAGGCAAAAACAGGGGCGCCTGGGTGCATTAGTCGGTTAAGCGTCTGACTTTCGCTTGGGTCATGATCTCGCGGTTCGTGGTTCGGGCCCCGCTCGGGCTCTGTGCTGACGGCCAGCTCAGAGCCTGGAGCCTGTTTCAGTCTGTGACTCCCTCTCTCTCTGACCCTCCCCTGCTCACGCTGTCTCTCTCTCTCTCCTAGAAATAAATAAAACACTAAAAAAATAAATAAATAAAATAAAATGTAGGCAAAAACAGTACAAACTTTGAAAAAATATGTCTCTAGCTTTAAGTAGAACATTTGAGAGTCTTTATACATAATTGTTAGGATTCCTTTTTGGTTGTTGTCCCTCACCTTTCATGGCTTAAATATCATTTAAGTAGGGCTAGTAAACATTTATGATATATTACCTCATGTTTTTAATATATATTACTTCTACTTCCGTGTTCATAATTACCACTCTATAGATTTATATGCAAATTGAATCTGAAGTTCCAGAGCCATAAAATATTCATGAAAAATTTGATGTTTTATTTTTCTTCCTTAAACTTACTGTTGGTATTTATAAGAAACATTTGGACAATATGTTTTTTACTGAGGAAACCTTAAAAACTGGCAATATACTGTGTTGGGAAGAGATGTAAATGGAAGAAAATGTTAAATTAAGGATGGAGTATGAATTTCCTTATGTGAACGTATTGTTCCATTAAAAGAAGTTAGGTTTCGGGGCATCTGGGTGGCTCAGTCAGCTGAGTATCTGACTTCTGCTCAGGTCATGATCTCACAGTTGGTGAGTTTGAGCCCCGCGTTGGGCTCTGCGCTGATAGCTCTGAGACCACAGTCTGCTTTGCATTCTGTCTCTGTATCTCTCTGCTCTTTCCTCTCTCTTTCTCTCTGTTTCTCTCTCTCTGTCACACACACACAAATAAATATTTAAAAAAAGAAGATGAATTTCAATAAGATCTCTTAATAAAAGTTATAATGAAAATAGGTTTGTGGTATATGGAAGGACATCTGTTTGACAAGGATCAAAAATGGATCAAAACATGCATAAGGCATAATTGGTTTAACATTAAACAAAATAAATCTCAAAATTTATTATAGAAAAATGATGAAATTTGTTACTTGTTACAACCCTCCAGCACTGTGAGCAATAAATTTCTCTTGTTTAAGCCACCAGTTTGCATTTCCTTGTTAATGGCAGCTCAGGTAGACTAATGCCCCAATGTAGTTATTCTTCTCTTTTACAGTCTCGGAAATAAGTGATAAGACAAATTAATTTCTGAATGACCTCTATCAGAAATCATAAGCTCTATTATCTGCTGAATCTTTGCAGTAGGAAACATTGTATATAAACATGTATGTGTATTGAATTATTTCATCTTTAAAACAAACCAGTGAGCTAGGTGACACTATTTCCTTATTTTGCAATGATGAAACTGGAACATTCAAATAAAGACAGAAGTATACAAGAGTGTCTGATGAACACACTTAGGAGTTGGGTTGAGAAAAAAAATGTCATTTGGCGTTCCAAGTATCTGATTTTATTAAAGGATAATTAACTGAAATTTTAAGTACATGCTACCAAGTTACATTACTTGGGTTGAAATGTCGATTTCAGATTTCCCAAACTCAGTGCCCTTTGCCTAGTTTCCTTAGTGACTGAAGGTTTTCAGCATTTTTATTGAAGGATAATTCTCATTTAATAACATTAGTTTCTTTTTTATTTTTTTATAGTTTATTTATTTTTGAGACAGAGAATGAGTGGGGGAGAGTCATAGAGAGAGGGAGAAATAGAATCCGGAGCAGTCTCCAGGCTCAGAGCTGTCAGCACAGAGCCAGTCTCAGAGCCCGTCTCGGGGCTGAACGCACCAACGGCGAGATCATGACCTCAGCCAAAGTTGGACGCTCAACCAACTAGGCCACGCAGATGCCCTATAGTTTCAAAGTGATTTAATATTTTCATATATTATGAAATGGTCATCATGGGGCCTAATTACCATTGTCACAATACAACCGTATTACCATATTATTGACTATATTCCCTATGCTGTACATTACATCCCTACGACTTACATATTCTCTGACTGGAAATTTGTACCTCTTAATCCCCTTCACCTATTTACCCAGCCCACCCACTCCCACAAATCCCTCTCCTGTTTTGTAACCAACAGTTCTTGAATCTATGAGTCTGTTCCTATTTTATTGGTTTGTTATTTGTTTTATTTCTCAGATTCCACATAAATATAAAATTATATGGTATTTGTCTTTCTCTGTCTGAATTATTTTATTTAGCATAATACACTGTAGGGATATCCTTTTCATAAACGGCAAGATCTCATCCATTTTTAAGGCTTAGTAATATTCTGTTGTATAAATATACCACATCTTTTTTACCCATTCTTCTGTCAGCAGATCTTCTCATATGCTTTTATTTTGCCATCATATTCTTTTTTTTCTTTATTTTAAGACAATTTTTGGAGTCCTGAAATAATTGAGGGGAAAGTGGAGATATTTCCCACCTTATGAATATGACTCACCATAGTAATCACATCTTCTATATTGAAGTATCCACTCAAATACTGGACATTTTATATTAAGAAATATTCTTTTATTGAGTTTTAGGAATTTTTATGTTATGGATAAAGGTCTTTATCAGATAAATGGTTTGCAGATGTTTTCATCATCTGTTCTTTTGTTTTTCATTCTCTTAACATTATCTTTAGAAGAGCAAAAGTTTTAATTTTGGTGATGTCAAATTTATCACTTGGTTCTTTTACTGTTCTATTAGCACTGTATTTAATATATCTTCCTAATTACAAGGTAAAAATGTTTTGCTCTAGTCAGTTTTCTTCACTGAGCTTAATAATTTCAGGTTTTATGGTTAGGTCTAGTATCCATTTGAGTTGTTTTCTTTTTCTTTTTAACATAGTGCAAGGCATAGAGAAAATATTTTTTAAAATATATAGAATATATAATTTGTCTGGAACCAGTTTTTAAAATACTGTCTTTTCTGCATGAAAACTGGCTTTCTACTTTTTTGAAAAATTAGTTGTTAAAAGTCAGTAGGTCTTTTTACTTATTTCTAGACTATTTATTTATTTTAACACCAACACTATACTCACTTGATTGGCTCCCTGGTGACAGAGAAGAGGGAGTCTGTAAGGCATGGTAGGAAGAATTACAAAGGCTCACAAGGAAACTTTGGAGATTGATAATGCATTCTATTTTCTTTATTGTGATGGTTTCACTCATGTACATGTGATACATATGTCAAAATACTTAAAATTTTACACCTAAGTAAGTGTAGTTTATTGTATGTGAATTATATCTCAATAAAGCTTTAAAAATATAGATGAAGAAAGACTATCTCATATACTTTCTCTAATTGTTCTCACCCGTGATGATTTATTCACTTACCACAAATAAGCTGAGATGTCAATTTTAGTCTTCAGCTCACAATTCATCTTATAGGTACACACCCATCAGTGTAATGATTTACTATACCTCTGCTACTATTCCATAGCACTGAACTCTTAAACTAAACACTTTTTCTCTTAGGAGCTCAATCTGTTTCAGACAATGTTAATATCAAGAATCCAATCACTAGAGAAGAATTTTAAGGGGAATGTGAAATCTTTCCTCTTCCATGTACCAAGAATTCCCAGTATCTGAACTTTTGCATAGAAAACACTGAGGATCTTTCTTTTATCTCCTGCAATTACCTCTTCTCCCCTTAAATTTATTTCAAAATGTAGGTTATGGCTTCCTTTCTGAACTTACTAGGCTCTTTTATGTTCAGTACATATTGTTTAATTTGCCTATAAATCTGTCTCTTTTATTTATAAGTCTTAATCCAATGCTATCATCTCTATGAAGTTTCTTTCTTACCCCCTCACTTATTAGTGAAAAGAATTCTTTTTCCTGTGGGCTCACTGTATTAAATAAACATCTTCAGGGGCGCCTTGGTGGCTCAGTTGACTAAGCATCCAACTTCGGCTCAGGTCAGGATCTCATGGTTCATAAGTTAGAACACCACATTAGGGTGTATGCTGACAGCTCAGAGCCTGAAGTCTGCTTCAGATTCTTTGTCTCCCTCTTTCTCTGTCATTCCTAGATCACACTCTTTCTCTCAAAAATAAACATTAAAAACATTAAAGAAAACATCTTTGCATTAACTACATTATTTTATTACATTTGTTTAAAGCCAAACACTAAACTTTTCTTGAGATCAGAATGTGAGAGATACACTTTAATTTTTACATTCTTAGGAATGAACACAGTACCTGGCACATGCTTAGTATGCAATGAATTCTGTTATGTGAATAAATGGACAAGATAAGTGATCATCAGGTACCATGCTCTTAATTTTCCCAGAGAGAGTTTGCCTCACTTTAATATTTTTTCTCTTCTGTAAGCATCAAAAGTTAAGTTTTAGAAAGCAGATGGCACATCTATGTTTTTGGCAGGATGTCCCAATCTTGTTTGGTATCAACTTCATAGAGTATTTTTCATAAAATAGTTGTGTAATAAATATTTATTGGCATAATGGATTTTTAGTGAAGAGGTACATGGGTCAAAATAATATACCTCTGGTGACTTTTGATTTGGTGGATGATATAACTATCTAAGGTAGAGCAGAAGGAGATCTATGGATCTGGACACAGATTAAGAGAGAATTTTTTGCCCCTCACATTTCATAGACAGGAAACACTGCCCATGCAAATTCTCCTAATTTACATAACCACATATGACTGAAGTTAACTATGTATAACTAACATTTGAATTAGCTTGGTGGGAAAGACGTTCAATAGATAAAATTGTGAAAGTCATGGACCATATCCACTTTTGGGGAGGGTGCTACTATGTTAATTATTCTGTATGTTTTTTATATAATTCCTTCTTTATTCAGGTCACCAAGATAACTCAGAAATGTTAACACTTCCTGTTTCCAAGTTGTATATTTGAGGTTTGTAAATGAACACATCACAAAAAGAATTTTAACTTGCCAATGAAAAGTGCTTCTCCACAGCCAATTCCTCCTTCTCTTCCTCCTCTTCCTCCTCCTCCTTTCTGTTCTCTTTCTTCTCCTCGTTTTTATTAATATTATTATTATCAACTCATTACCTTAAAGGTTGTAGTCTATCATGTTTCTTTCTATGCATCCATTCTTTTGTATTAAAAAACTAAAGATGAATTGATGTTCTGAATTATATTTCACCATTAATTTAATACTTTAGAACTCTAACTTTGAAATTTTGTGGTATGCTCATAGTTTTTCATATTCTTAGCCAGATAATATCCTTAGCTGTGACTCATGGAAATATATTCTCAAAATATAATTTTCTAACATAAATTAAACTATAATTTAAGACATATTTTAACTAAAACCTTTAATTAAGATATTTCTAAATAATTATATTAAGCAATATGTTACTTGAAATTTAAATGGCAAGATGTAATTTAACACATACACACTTAATATCACACACACTCACTCATATAATTCATAGACAAGGCAGTAGTTATTATAAAATAATTATTCCTCTAGAATTTCTGACTGGCTTTAAGACTCTTGGAGCATTGTGGAGTACCTGGGTGGCCCAGTAGGCTAAGCGTCCAACTTTGGCTCAGGTCATGATCTCATGGTTTGTGAGTTCAAACCCTGCTTCGGGCTCTGTGCTGACGGCTTCATATTCTGTGTCTTCCTCCCTCTTTTTCTTCACTCACTCATGTTCTATCTATCTCAAAAAATAAATAACATTTAAAAAAAAACGATTATTGGGTCATTGCACTATGTGAATTCAGGTACATATACATGGAAGATACCACTCAGCTAGATAACATTTGAAGAATTAACAGAACAAAAATACACTTCCTATGAATATTGAATCATTTAGAGTATGAAGACTTGCAATTCTATCTTGCTATTTAGGAATGATAAGGCCTTTACAGTCAATATGATATTCTGAGAAAGTTTCATTGTTATCAGGTCGATATACTTCATTGAGCACAGAATATTTTAAAAGGAAGAAAGTTAGTGTAAAAAATAACTTGAGGGGCGCCTGGGTGGCTTAGTCGGTTAAGCGTCCGACTTTTGCTTAGGTCATGATCTCGCGGTTCGTGGGTTCGAGCCCCGTGTCGGGCTCTGTGCTGACTGCCAGCTCAGAGCCTGGAGCCTATTTCAGAGTCTGTGTCAACCTCTCTCTCTGACCCTCCCCTGCTCACGCTGTCTCTCTCTCCTAGAAATAAAAATAAAAATAAAAATAAAAAAATAACTTGAATTCAGTGAGCCATACAGAGTACTTTTCACCACAAGCAGTCCATCTACAGCCCAACGTATAGGTCATATGTTGAAGTCAGGCATGGCTCCCTTGAAGCTGGGCATGGCCCAGTGACTGATTTTGAACATGGGCTGTTCTCTATGCCTACTCATGCTGTGATAATTGACAACACTCTGGAAAGGGTATAGCGATTCAGCTAAGGAACATTGCCGAGCACCTTTGTTCCTCTGCACCCAGCTGTGTTGATTTTGTCCTCTGAGAGACATAAAATATTTATTGTGATAAGGTGTTTCTTTCTCAGTGCTGTTCTCAATGTTATTCTAACCTGCATAATGCAATCAGGAAGACAAGGGTGGTGCTTCATATTTTTCCTTTGATATCTTGAAGCAATATGTGAAACCACCTGCCTGAGACAAATAACTTTTGTAGGGTTTGTTTTATGTTGTTTTCTTTTTGTTGTGATTTGATATGAGCATTTTAGAATGAAAATTAAGCAAGTATTCCTGTATACACCTGCACCCAGATTATGAACTGAGATATGTGGACAGGTTCTTTCTTCACATCAAAACATAGATGAATAAAATCCATTATCATAAGTTATCAAGAAATCACTACTCTGTCACTTTCTTATTAAATGTATTTGTGAGGGTTGGCACTGAAGATATGGAAAAGAAAGTAGTGGAATCAGTTGTAACAGGTTATAACTCATTTCAGCCCCCTTTTAATCTTATTAAATGTTTGCTAATCTAGAAAAATGCAGTTAGTAGATTGTTGTTTTCCTGGGGATGTTGGGATAATGCAGTCACAAATTAAAATTTTTAAATGTTTCTTTATTTCTGAGAGAGAGAGAGAGCGTGAGCAGGGGAGGGTCAGAGAGAGAGGGAGACACAGATTCTGAAACAGGCTCCAGGCTCCGAGCTGGCCTTCAGCACAGAGCCAGATGCAGAGCTCAAACCCACAAACAAACCTCAAGATCATGACCTGAGCAGAAGTGAGAGGCTTAAGGACTGAGCCACTCAGGCACCTCAGTACAGTCACAATTAGCCCCCTAAAGAACAAATCAATTTCACATATGAAATTGGTTTGACTTGGATAGTTGTAAGCCAAGCAATATTTTTAAGTAAAGAGATAAAAGTATTGTCCCACATTTTAAAGACATGCATACCCACTTTTCTGCTCAGAAAGCATTTAAGTATAAAGCACTTACATCCATTTCAAAGAGTATGAACTTTTCATTACAATGGTCATCATAACTTACCTTTTAATTCTTATACCCATCTGGTCTTATACATCTATTCTCCCGGATAAGTGAAGATTTTTATCTTCTGATACAGAATATAACATAAGTAATAATATGCATCATTCATTGGGACAATTAGCAGTAACAACACAATTCAGTACTTAATATCAGATCCCCTAAGTCCAATGAACTGTGTTAGATACTCCAGATATGGTTCAAACTTATAACTTATTTTGAGATTATACCTTTCTGTTAAACTGACTTAACAATATAAAGGAGGTGGGAGAGATGAGAAGACTGAACATTTTAATTAAAAAATGAGAACCAAAGACTCAGAGATCTGTTTCATACCATAAATCCAGATAATTAAGACTTTGGCTGGATGAATGTTTAATAACTTAATCCAGTATCTGTGTACATTTAGGTATATTTTTCTGAAGACTTTTAAGTCATCAGTGTCTTAAGTCTACAACTTTTATAGCTTTGACAATAAAAGCAATAAAAATGTAAATAAAAGTGTTTCTTATACTCTAGGAATAGGCTAAAATACCTTTGCTCATGATAAATGGAAATGTTTATAATTTGTCTTTGTTTATTGCCTCTATCAATACCTTCATTCAGTCAAATATCTCTCATGTGCTTATTCTGTGAAGGCACTATGATAAGGATATAGGTACATCAGTGACCAAAAAAGAAGATACTACATATATGTTATTGGCTCATGTATATTTTGCTGTGCAAGGAGAAAGTATTGAATATATATAATGAATAAATAATATAGTACATTTAATATTTTTAATGTTTGCTGATTTTTAGTAAGAGCAGGGAAGGAGCAGAGAGAGGGAAACAGAATTTGAAGCAGGCTCTGGGCTCTGAGCTGTCATCATAGAGCCCAAAGTGGGGTTTGAGCCCACAAACTGAGATCATGGCCAGAGCCAAAGTCAGACACTTAACCGACAGAGTCATACATAATATAGTATGTTTAAAATAATAAATACTTTGGAAAATTTGAGGAGGGTTAATTGCATCAGGAATGCTGGGATGAGGAGATAAAATGAGAAGCTGGTTGTCATTTCATTTTAAATAACATAGAAAAGCTAGATTTCATTAAAAGATCACATTTAAACAAGAATTTGAAGGAAGTCAGGATATTAGCCAGGTAAATATCCAGAAGAACATTCCTGACAAAGGGAACGGTCCAAGCAAAGGGTCTCAGAAAGGACTACTCTCGAATTCTTCATTTATTAAAGTGGCCAAGGTGGCTGGATGAAAATAATCAGGAGGAAAGTATCAGGGGGTGAAGTTTGAGAGGTAACAAGAAGCCAATCAAGTAGGATCCATAGGGGTGCCTGCCTGGGTGACTCAGGTGGTTAAGGGTCTGACTCTATTTCCTACTAACAGTGGAGAGATTGAGCCCTGCATTGGGCTCCACATGGGACATGGAGCCTGCTTAAGATTTTCTCTCTCCCTCTCCTTCTACTCCTCCCCTGCTTACTCTCTCTCTCTTGTGTCCTTTCTCTCTCTGTCTCAAAAAAAAAATGTAGGATCTCTAGTCCATTACAATGACTTTGGCTGCTTCTCTGTGTAAGATAGGAAATCACTGGAGGTCTTAGGCAGATCCATCAACTGGCTCATAATTTCAAACTTTCACTCTAGACACTGAGGGAAGAAGAAGGAGGCTCTTGTGATAATCAAAGAAAGCTTTCTATTGTCCTAGACCAAGATGATCAGAGTGATTAGCAATTAGGGTTTAGATTAGAAGTTAGATATATTTTCATGGTAGTGCCAAGAGCATTTTGATGTTATATTAATTATGTTTATGAAAGAGAGAAAAATAGAATGACTCTAAAGTTTTGTACTTAAACAAGAATAAGAATGGAGTTGCCATTGAGTGAAGGGGAAAACTTCAGGTGAAGGGGGAAGAAGAGCATTAAAGGAAGAAAGATCTGGATTTGGCTTTTGGACACTGATGGGTATCTGTGATATGAATTGGTTCAATGGATTTGAAACTCAAAACAGCAATCTGGTCTCGGAGAAAAGTTTAAAATTAGTGGTACAAAGATGGTCTTTAAACACAAAATTTGATGAAGACATAGAAGGAAATTATTTAGCTAGGCAAAAGAAGAGGATCAAAAATGGAAAATTGGAATAGCCCAACATTATCAGATGAGAAATTCACGAAATTATTAAGAAGCGGACATTACACTAGTTTTCTGTGACTGCCGTAACAAGTTACCATAAACTGGAAGGTATAAAACAATAGAAATGTGTTCTTTTAGTTGTGGAGATCAGAGGATCTGAAATGTGGGCCACATTTCTTTGGAGGCTCTGGAGGGAGGGGGGGATCCTTCCTTGCCTCTTACAGCTTCCACTATGGTTCATTCCTTTGCTTGTGTTCGCACCACGCTAATCACCGCATCCATATTCATGTCACCTTTTCTGTATGTACCAAATAGCCCTCTACTTCTTTTAATAAGGTTATCCATGGTTGAATTTAGGGCCCACCTGGGTAATCCAGAATAATATTTCTTTGTTTAGATCCTTGACCTGATCATCTCTACATAGACCTATTTTTCTTTCCTTACACGTTAGCATTAGTAGGCTTCAGGGATTAAGAATTGCCTTTTGGGATAGCTGTCATCCACGATAAAAATACAAGTGTGCTGTATCAATTAGAGAAAAAAACTAAAAGCAGAAAATCACCCCTTAAATTAAGCAGTACAGAGATTATATGTGTTCTTGAGAGGAGCAGGTAAAGTGTAGTCATGTGGGCAAGTCCTGAATGAGGTGGAATTAAGGGAAAAAAGGAGACAAGGAATCAAACACCAAAAATATTTTCAATGGGTTCTGATGTAAAAAGGAATAAAACAATTGGACATAAGGTAGATGAACTTAAATCAAAAATTTTTTTGAGAATAAAAGAAACGTGATGGAAGTAGAAAATGGGTTTTGATGATGTTTTTAAAAGGGGTGCAAATACCAGTGTTGATGTTGTTTACTAGGTTTTATGGTTTGGAATCTCCCAGAAATACACCTTAAAACAAGAATGAGTTCAAGTAATATATTTGAGTAATGGAGGAGAAACAAGGAAAAGAAGGAAGCCAGGGTGTGTTATGAGAAAATTCCTACTGTAGGGAGTTGGTGCTCAGTACTACTGAGACCTTGGGATACTGTGTGGAGCACACTTCAGGGTTTCATCTCTCAAGGAACAAGAGAATTAAGGTACTTTATTCACCCACTCCTGTCTGTTATTGGGTGAGGGCTGCTCCTGGGAACCTTACCTCCAGAGCACTTCTGACCTGGCCTGTGTTTGGTCTAAGAATATCTCTACAGGTGAAGTCCTCATGGAGAGGGTCACGGGTATTGGGAATGGGAATTCTTCACCTTAGATGAGCAAACTAAAAAAAAATGGCGATGGACAATGTGTCAATAGGAAATGCTATAGAAGCGAGGAGAGATGAGATCAAATCTCAAAGAACAATGTAGTTCATTTGCATATTTTGTTTAAGCGCTTTCACATCACCTAATGAGAATCTACTCTATATAAGGCTATATCTATATACTTAGATTGAGTGCAGAAGAGAACTTAAATAAATTTACTATGTTGAAGCCTAGAAGAACACATCCTTACAATCCCAACAGCTAGCACCCTTCAAATAAATGTTAGTGATGGCAGTTACAAAAATTGTTCCAAAGCATAACATACTTTATATGGTGGAAGAGACTACTGCATGACTTATATTTCTATAAATATGGTAACCAAAAACTTTGCTTCATTTATACAGCAAAGAATATTTTTTCAGTGTGTGTCAAAGAAGCATTTTAACCCTGAGACATAGTTCTTAATTTTCTAATATTTGCCTTGATGATTTAACCTTTGCTAGAAAAGAAATGTTTAGTTTATATTCAAGTTATTTGAACTAACAACAACATTATCTCCCTTAGATAAATTTAGCATATAATGAGCACAGGAAGATGGACAGATTTTTATTACCATCTGTCTTGGGGAATTACAATGAAATTAAATATTGTTTGTTTTCTCCAATAAATTTACTAAAAAATAATGTCAGGAATTACCTATGGCAAAATGAAATGTGTGTATTAACTGCTTTCCATTCCTGTTAGGTGTTTTCGTTTGTTTTGCACGTGGACAATCTCCTTGAAATTGATTGCTTATTCACAAAGAAATAAGGACATTGTGGTTTTGTAAGTCTATTCAAAGAAAAATGATTACTTCCTTCTAGCCTTTAATAGATTTAAAAATGCTTGGCATATTCTATTCACTATACTAGGAAACTCAAACAAATACTATATTCAGTTTCTAAACTTTGCCTTTTATATTTTTTAGATAAGATAATATGTATCTTTGTGACATTAGAACCTATTTTATTTTTATTTTGTTTTATTTTTATTTATTTATTTATTTATTTATATTTTTAATGTTTATTTATTCTTGAGAGAAAGAGAGACAGAGTGTGCGGGGTCATGGACAGAAAGAGAGTGGGAGACACAGAATTAGAAGCAGGCTCCAGTCTCTGAGCTGTCATCACAGAACCCGATGAGGAGCTTGAACCAACGAGCTATGAGATCATGTCTAGGGTCGAAGTTGGATGCCTAACCAACTGAGCCACCAAGATGCCCCATACTTTTATTTATTTTTTAATTTACATCCAAGCTAGTTAGCATATAATGGAAAAACGATTTCAGGAGTAGATTCCTTAATTCCCCTTACCCATTTAGCCCATCCCCCCTCACACAACCCCTCCAGCAACCTTCTTTTTGTTCTCCAAATTTAAGAGTCTTTTATGTTTTGTCCTCCTCCCTGATTTTATTTTATTTTTGTTTCTCTTACCTTATGTTCATCTGTTTTGTATCTTAACGTCCTCATAGTGTGAAGTCATATGATAAAGAAGATGAGAATATATTTTAAAACACTAGAGTCAATATATCTAGTGAGAGAAGACATGCATCTTTTCCTGACATCCTTCCTCTCTGCCTTTTGGAATTTAGTACAATTATCACCAAAATTACAATGCCATCTCTTAGTTTTAGCTTCTTGCTCTGATAAAAAAGATGATTTACTCCAGAGAACCCTACTTTCCCTGAAAATCTCTGGGCCACGGTGTTAGTTTCAGTAATAAATTGCCACAAACCTAGTAGCTTAAAAAATAGGAACTTATTGGGGCGCCCGGGTGGCTTAGTCGGTTAAGCGTCCGACTTTCGCTCAGGTCATGATCTCGCAGTTCGTGGGTTCGAGCCCCACGTCGGGCTCGTGCTAACTGCCAGCTCAGAGCCTGGACCCTGTTTCAGTCTGTGACTCCCTCTCTCTCTGACCCTCCCCTGCTCACGCTGTCTCTCTCTCTCTCTCTCCTAGAAATAAATAAAAAAAAAATAGGAACTTATTTAGAATTATGGAGGTAAAAAATCAGAAGTTAAGATGTGGGCAGGGCCGTGTTCCCTCTGATGCTGTGGAGAGGAATCCTTGCCTCTTTTAAACTTCTGATGGTTGGCATCAGTTGTGGCATCCCTTGACTTGTGGATGCATCATTCCAATCTCTGCCTCTGTAACTGTGTGCATGTCTCCATATGTGTCTATATGCCTGTGTCTCATAAGAACAGCAGTCATATTGGCTTAAGGTCCACCCTAGTGACTGCCTAAACACAATTATATCTACAAAAACCTTATTTCCAAATTAGTTGGAACATCTTCACAGGTGCTGGGGGTTAAGATTTCATCTACCATTTGGGGGGATACAATTCAACCCACAATAGTCACTGATTATTTTTGTAAGTTTAGTTCAATAAGATCTAGTGTAGATTAATAAAGCTTTTCGTCACAACTCTAATAACACTGATTTGAGAAGTGCTCTCTTTCTGAATATCAGTTTCAAAACATTCTGCATTCAACTTATATAAAAGCATGTGATCTTGAATCTTACCTTACGTATTCTCGTTATGGCAACCTTTGTCTCTCGGACCTTAAGGACTTTAACTCACTCTAATATACTTAAATCTATTTTTACTTAAATCTTATTGACTTCCATTCCTTATGTGGTAGGTCCCTCTAACTGTCTGGATGCTAGCGCCTTGAATTTCTCTCTCCCTATGACCTTGTCCTCCATCTTTCCAGGGCCAATGACTCCATGGTTACCCTAAAATCTGTGTCTTAATCAATGGTAATGCACAGTCCATAATCAAAACTTCATGCATTCCACTTGTGGGCTATTGGCTTTTTTATTTTAAAGATATTTTCTCCAGCTTTCTCACTCTGAACAGTTCCTCCTTCAATTCATTTCAAGAATACCTAAGGTTCACTAATTCTACCAGTGGTACTTTATCTTCAGTTTCTTGTATTCACTTCACCTTTTTAAAAGTTGAAATTCCATGGCCAATCAATTTTATGACTGCCTTTTATATTCTTTTCAACTCCATTTCTTTGTTCACATTGTGGTGCTCACGTGACAGAGTAACCCTGGTTAAATAAAACTTTCTGCCTAATAAACATTGAAATCTCTGCAGTAGAACTTGACTGAGGTATAATATATAACCATGCCCATTGTTTATTATAGTTGTTTTTAGATTTCTCAGTTTTATTAAACATTTATTTATTTATTTATTTATTTATTTATTTATTTATTTATTTTACTGTTTATTTTTGACAGAGAGACAGAGCATGAGCCAGGGGAAGACAGAGAGAGACGGAGAGGGAGACCTAGAATGTGAAGCAGGTTCCAGGCTTTGAGCTGTCAGAACAGAGCCCGATGCAGGGCTCAAACTCATGGTCCATGAGATCATGACCTGAGCAGAAGTCTGACGCTTCACCAACTGAGCCACCAGGTCCCCAGTATTATTAAACATTTAAATTTCCATAAAATTCCCAAATGTCTTTTATACTTTTTCAAACTTTTTAAAAATTGAAGCGTAATTGGCGTATAATATTAGTTTTAGGTTTACAGCACAGTGACTCAATATTTTACACATTATGAAGTGATCTGTTGGTTATAATCAGGATAACTACAGAAGTGTATCCTTAATCTGTCAATCTCAAGTGTGACCATACTGCTGTCCTCATATCTCACTTCGTTTATTCATTATTCACTCTACCTCTCTCCTGGGTGACTATTTCATACCTTCTATGTTCTCCTTGACATTAAATTCTACATCCCTGTCCATCTCATTGAAATTGACTGATTATATGGCTTCCTATTTCACAAGGTAAAGTGGAGCAGTAAAAGAGGCCTTGATCAGAATTCTGTCATCTGATCTATTGAGGTATTTGCACACACAACCATATAACATGGGCTCTTCTCAAAATAAGGAATTGTACATTTGTGTTATTTTGAGTTCTCTTTGTACATTTGTTTTATACTGGCAAGTCTTATTTCATCTTGTCCCTGGTTTTAGAACCGAAATAATTTTGAAAAAGGACAACAAAGTATTTGTGAGTGTGTATGTGTGCATATGTGTGTGTGTTTTCTCTGAGAGGGTGTTCTAGTTTTTAGCAGATCCTTAACCTGCAAAAATGTCATAAAAGATTGTAGAATTCTTTGTATGCTTCATTGTACAACAAACAAACAAACTACACTAATCAAAGGAAATTAATCAAAGATTCTTAGCTATGAAATTGTCTATATTTGAAATTTGTGATGGGTGTTGTATGTCACAATATTTTGTCTCATCCACTTTCTTCTTCCTATGTACTTATATTTTCCTACCACTGCTTATAAATTTTAATTAATTCAGAATGTTTTCCATTTTTCATAAGCACCACAGTTTAAGGATTATATGGTGGATGACTGATGAAAATTGGAAGAACTTAACATACTTTATAACTGAAAAAATATTTGTTTTTATTACTTTAACATGTAATATATACCCATTTAAAAAATCTTCCTTACTAGACTGAAAGTTCTGTAAGTAAAGAAATTGTGTGTTTATCTTTGCCTACCTCACCAAACCTAGCAATGTGTCTTGATCCATTGGTTAAATTAATGGTTTTTCAATGCATGATTTACCAAAGAAAGAAAACACAGCCATTGCTGATTTAAAAGTTAAACTCAATTGTAAATGATTTCCTTATTTCTCATGCATTCCTAAAACTGAAATTTTATAAGATTGTGCCACCATATTTTATCAAGATGCCTTTTTGTATCGTTTATTATTGACTTTTTAGATAAAACATGTGGTTAATGGGAATAATGGAAAATAAGCTGTCTTCTCTGTTAAGCACA
This sequence comes from Proteles cristata cristata, assembly GCA_017311185.1. Lineage (NCBI taxonomy): Eukaryota > Metazoa > Chordata > Mammalia > Carnivora > Hyaenidae > Proteles > Proteles cristata. Next base: position 17,819 of record JAESUZ010002055.1, read on the forward strand.
TGAAATAGAGTGAAAGCAAAAGGTCTTCAGAAACATGTTTTTCAGAATGAACATAACGTGCGATTACTGTATTCCAACATTACACATGATTAATGGGTAGTATAATTCCCATGTGCATTGTCACATTACTGAGTTCCATCAATCCAAAATTTTATTGTTAACGGCAATGAGCACTGTGTGTAATAGCTGACACATTAGCACAGAAATGCTTCTTTTTTGTCACAAATGTATTGTTGAAGCTGTTTAATACTTGTTTGCTTACCCGTAATGGTACAAAATGCATCTATAATTACTGTCATGGGGCTGAGACTATCCCATCTGCTATGAAATGGAAATGTTTGTATCTAAGCTTACTAGAGCAGAATATATATTCTGAGCCATTATTGTAAAGCCATTCATTCTATCTAATAACTTCTTCACTATATGAGCACAGACTAATGAGTATAAACACTATTAAGGCTGAAAAAGTTTAAGAAAATATTATGTTCTATAGAAAGGTCGTGGTCTCTCAGGAAAAAAAAAACAGTTTATTTTCAACACCATTTATGATGCTACTTGATGTCAAAAAAAGAAATACATTTGCCCCAATGTGAGTATCAGAACATCCTGAGTTTAAATAAGAGATAATTTTTCAATCTGAGAATTGCTTGTCAGTTCCCGTTTTTTATTTCAATAATTACATTATATGAGGTTTATATTATTTCTCTTGCATCTTAGTAAAAGCTATTAAAAGCCTTTACCTCTCTCATCTATTTTGTGTTTATAGAACATCTTATTATGATGAAAATGGAGTCATATTTTTCAAAAAGAAAAAAAAAAGCAGACCAGAGTAAGACATCCAAAACCTGTACAAAGAAAATCATAAAATTATCATATCCAAAGATCTATTTGACACAAAAGAGATGGGGAAAAATAGGAAGACAGTTGATATTCTCAATACGAATACCAAAAGATATTAGTTTTCTCTGAGGCAATTTGTGATTTAATGCTATCTATTAAAAGTTATTTGGAAGAATAAGCAAAGAAAGAAAGTAAATAAAAATATTGAAAAAAGTATGAAGAGAATAAGTAATCCTGTTTAGAGGCACCGGGGGGCCTCAGTCCATTGAGCATCTGACTCTTGCTTTCAAGTCCCAGGATCGTGGGTTTGAATCCTGCATCGGGCTCCCTATTGAACATGGAGCCTGCTTGAGATTTTCTCTCTCTCTCTCTCCCTCACTCATACATTGGTTCTCTCTTTCTCTCTAAAATAATAATAATAATAATAGTAATAATGATGATAAAATATGTTTTAAACACTATTCAATTACACGGGTGAGCTACTGACACGAGTAGACTGATCTACAAATGGAACAGAAAAGAAAATTAAGAAAAGTAATTTCTCAATTTTGTGTGTCTATGTGGCAACAAGGTTTGCATTTCAGATCAGTGGAGATATAGACAGATTCAAATAACTGACATGGAGATAGCTGATTAGCCATAGTCAATTAAAAATTAAACCCACCCTATGGATGAATTTCAAATAGGTCAGAGTTAAATTCAAAACTCAAAACAAAACAAAACAAAAATATAAAAGAACTGGGACAAAATATGAACAAATTCCTCTTTCTGCTTGGCACTTTTTCTTCTCTGGGCTGGCCTTCAATGGTCTCAGTTCGGCTTGATCACGTCTGCAGTCGGATGATGAGTTAACTGCAGAGGGCTGGTTTCAGATGGCCTATCCCTATTTTCGAATGACAGCTGGAGAAATATGACTCTCAGCGTCGGTTGGGCTTGTCCGGACTGGGCTGGGTCTCAGGGCAGGAAATGGGTAACTCCCAATGTGAGAGGATTTTTCAGCCTCTGCCTGCGGCTGTCGCCTTTACTGGTTTCACTGGCTATTAGATTGCAGGTCACTTGGTCAACTCAGCTTGAAGGGGTGAACCACAGATTTCAGTTTTTTGGGTTTTTTGTTTGTTTGTTTGTTTGTTTAATGCAAGGGGTGAAAGATTGTGATCATTTTTACAATCTACAATTCTTATAAATGAGGAATCAACCATATTAGCTATGTATCAAGTCCAGAAGCACTAAGGGGAAAGATAAATTTGGTAAATTAACATTACTTATTTTTTAAAGTTCATGGTAAAATAAATTATAAGCAGAATAATGATAAATCTAATAGGGAAAATACACATTTGTCACATATCACAGACAAGAAGTTATATTCCAACCATAGTAATACCTTCTAAAAATAGGCACACAAACACCATCAACCCCATGGAGGGCTGAAGGGGGATTGACAAACAAGAATTACAGAAGGAAAAAAACAGTTTGCAGAAAAAGAAATGCAATGCAAATGGTTCTTAACAGAATCAAACTATGCTCAACATTTTATGATAAAAATAAATATAAAATATATTGAAAAACTGAGAAAAATAAAAACAAACATAAAACAAACACACAAAATATATATTATATTATAAATTATAAAAAACTTAAGTAACAAACAAGATATATTGAAATATCAGTTTTCACCTGATGGATTGGCCAAAATCTAAAAGTTGAACCTCAATCTATATTGGTAAGGCTGAGAGAAAATAGCTCTTTTATGCAGTGTTGGGAACATCAACGCTACATATCTAAGGAAGAGACTTTGGTAATATTGACCCACATAACTCATGCTCTGTTTGATGCAACATCTCACTTTAAGGAATTTATATTAAATATAAAATGTCAACAGAGAAATGAACAAAGCTATTCACTGAAGAACTATGTTTCATAGAAAAGGCTGGAACCAACCCAAATGGTTATCTCAGAAGGAATTGATTGAATAAACATCAACACAAAAATGAATTCGGCAGCTATAGAAAGTGGGAAATATTTTTTATATTCCTCTATTAGATGGTTATATGAATCTGTGTATTAAAAATAAACTATTTATTTTTTGAGAGAGAGGGAGCACACATGATGGGAGGAGGGACACAGACAGAGGGAGAGAGAGACTCCCAAGCAGGCTCCCTGCTGTCAGCACAGAGTCCCACATGAGGCTCAGCCTCACAAACATGAGATCATGACCTGAGCTGAAATCAGTCGACTGATGCTTAACCTATAAAGCTACCCAGGTGGCCCTAAAATATATTTAAAACATTAAAATGACAGTTATGCAGCTGGAAGTTTTAACACTGGATATTGTAAATCGTTAAGACATATTAACAAGTTATTAATTATTTTAGGGTAAAATGGTACCCCAGCTATTTTTAAATTGCCTGTAAATTTAAAGATATATATTGCAATATTTAAGTTCAAGTGAGAGATCTGGGATTTGTTTCCATAAAAAATAATGGAAGAATGTGAAGGAAAATACTGATGATCAGCTATATTAATAATTTTCGAAACTAGAGAATAAATAGGGTTATATTTATATAACCTATATATAAATATAATATACTATATTATATAACTATATATAATATAATATAATATATACTATTCTTTTTAATTCTGTGTATGTATAATTTTTTACATATATAATGTTAAAACAAATGAACAAAACAACCATCATATTTACTTTCAAATACCATGGGGAAACAAATATTATGAATATAGTTTTATACCAAAATGACTCAACTAGTATTTCAATTAGTTTTTTTAATGTTTATATTTGAAAGAGAGAGAGTCAGAGCATGAGCGGGAGAGGGTCAGAGAGAGACACACACACAGAATCTGAAGAGGCTTCAAGCTCTTGGTTGTCAGCACAAAGCCCAATGTGAGGCTTGAACACACGAACCATGAGACCATGACCTAAACTGAGGTTGGCAGATTAACCTACTGAGTCCCCAAGGAGCCCCTCAGCTAGTATTTCAAAGGAATGCCCTTAGATAGATTTGCTAGGAATTTTATGTTAGGAATTTTGTTTGATTTTTTAAAATAAGATGGAAGACTGGAAAGTTTTGCCCTCTTGACTTTGTGGAAGCTTAACGTAGACCTCTCATTTTTACCCCTGTACCCTAAACATTAAAAAAAAACAAACAAACAAAAAAAAAAACTTGTGAAGTTATTTAGAAGATAACTGTCAACAGAACCATTTGCCTTAATTTCAAATTTTATATTACACATTTTAAAACATAATTGGATAGAATAGAAAATTATATTTCAGAGCCATATCAGGTATTTTGAAAGCTTTAATAGTATCTCTTGAATAATTCAAAATTTATTTTTATAACTCCATAAAAAGTATGGTTTTGTAAGAATACTCAGTGACAGAGAAAGAGGGAATGTTTATTAATGTTGCCTACAACTTGGAGGTATAGGCCTTTTCCTAAAGGGTCAGCAAACCCCAGGTAAAGGGTTGGTGGAGAGTTGTCAATTTCTCAAAGGAAGAATGAGAGTGTGGGGTCTAAGAAAAGGTAGCAGGTTTGCAACAGTGCCGTCACCTGGCACAGATTGTTGAAGAGAGAGCAGCCATAGATCAATATCAGTATCATTTATAAATTTATATGTAAGTAGCCTAAATAATAGTATAGAGATTCATGTTTTAAGAAGGATCAAATATGAAAAAATACTTAAATATAATTTATAATATTAATGCAGCTGCAGACTAAAAGCATGATTTTTCTTTTTTTCCTTTTTGTTACGGCATGATTTTTCTGAGTAAACATTCAACAATCATTTGGCAAAAATCAGAATACTTCTTAATTAAAAATTAATGCTGTTAAATAATCTAGAATAAGTAAATAATTTACTTGCATCACGTGTATGTGTGTGTGAATGGATATGTGTGTATAAATGTATATATGTACGTGTATATATGTGTATACATGTAGGTGTGTATATGTATACATAAATATATATAAGCAGCATAAATTACACATCATGTAGGTGTCTATATTTGTATCTGCACAGTACAAACACATTCATATACTTTTTACATATATAAATGTATAGATCTGCATGTGCCTTTCTGTGTATGTCTATACCAGTCTTTAAGCCAGAATCATATTTAATTGGTTTAGTTTTAGGCAGTCCCACTAACATCAGGAATAAAGAATAACCACCATGTCTCTGTATTTAACTTAGATAAGATAGCCTATAGATTTTTCTCCAATAGAATGATGTGATATGTATAAATGTGTAAAAAGATTTTATTAATCTAAGTATATATAAACACTTAATATATCTATATCTATTTTTGATATCTATATCAAATCTTAATTTTATTTTATTTACCTAATCCAAGATAATCAGTTAAAATTATTATTATAAATAAATTCATTAAATTAATGGAGTATAAAATGTTTATGCAAACATCATTAACTCTCCTATATAAATTTAGTTTGAAAATGTAATGGATGAAAATACTGTATGTCTAATAAAATGAAAAGCTAAAATATCTAGACATAAACTTAATATAAAATACTCTAGCTTAAGTAAGAATTAACTTGGGAGATGAGCAGAGGGGTGGGCTAAATAGGTGATGGGAATTAAAGAGGGCCTTGTTGTTGATGAGCACTGGGTGTTGTAAGTGATGAATGACTAAATTCTACTCCAAAACCCAATACTACACTATATATTAACTATCCAGAATTTAAATAAAAACCTGAAACAAACAAACAAAACAACCTAACTTTAGTACACCTCTGAGTAGCACAAGGTTAAATTCAAACAAATGAAAAGCTACCTATAATTTTCAATAGAAAAAATAACCATCAAAAAGATGTCACTTAGTTTTTTATTAATATATTCAAATATAACCTAATACACGTTTGAAATAGACAATTTTAAAATTTATAAGAAAAATAAAAATACTTTAAGAACCATCTGAAACACTAAAGCAAAGGGGTGTCCTAGCGCAATTTAGTATTACATGTTAGAAACAAATGAATAGACAAAGTTTTGTGACCAAAATATAAATTCCCAAAGCAGACCCAAAGGCTTACAGCAATTTAGTAAATAATAAGTTGGAATCTCACATCAGTAGAACAGACAAACTTGTAAATTTGCTTGTGGAAAAAATATATATATTAGAAAATAAAACTATAAAATCTAAAGCTATGTACATTTTTTTGTAAATTGGAGTGGCACAGTTATTACTAAACATTACTAAAAAACAGAAATAACAAAATATTCATATATTTGACCAAGGAAATTATATATTCCATATGACATTTAAATCAGTAAAAATACCAAGTTAGGGAAAAAAATTAAAACACATATGACAGATAAAGGGTTAATTTTTCAGATACAAATGGATCAGACATCAGTAAGAGCAGAGCACACATCCATTCCATTAGTAAAAATCACATAAAGGAGATAAATAGACATGTCTTAAAATATATAAATGGTAGTGGGGCACCTGGCTGGGTTAGTTCAGCATTCGACTTCAGTTCAGGTCATGATCTCACAATTTGTGGGTTTGGGCCTCATATCAGTCTCTGTACTGATACCATGGAGCCTGAGTGGGAATTTGTCTCCCTCTCTCTCTGCCTCTCCCCAACTTGTGCTCTATCCATCTATCTATCACCTATCTATCTATCGATCTATCTATCTATCTATCTATCTATCTATCTATATGGTAATATATCTATGGTTATATATATGGTAGATATATAGGAGTGAATACTGTATATATACGGTAATATATATATGATAAACATGGAGAAGGTACTCAATCTCATTCACAATAAAACAAATAAAAATTGAAACTACAAGGAGAAACTTTTTCTCAACTTGTGATCAGCAAAAACCAAAACATTGACAGTACATTCTATTTGTGAAGTAGAAAATCAGGCAATCTCAAATATGGCTTTTGGGAATGCAAAATGATGTAAACCTCAATCAGCAGAATTTGTAATCTATTGAAATTAAAATGATATTAAATTTTCTCTTTGGCTCTACCAGTTTCCTTCTGCAAGTTATTATGTGTTTGTAGATCATTATTTGTTAAGAGTATCCTTTATATTGGAAAACATAAAAAGGAAAAAAAAATCAAAATACTTAACTAAAAGACACAGGCAAACTATGAAAACAGACTCTTAACTGTAGAGAACAGGGGTCCCTGGGTGGCTCAGTTGGTTAGGCAACCAACTTGGGCCCAGGTCATGATCTCATAGTTCACGAGTTCGACCCTACATAGGGCCTTGTGCTAACAGTTCAGAGCCTGGATTCAGCTTTGGATTCTCTTTGCCTCTCTTTTTACCCCTCCCCCGCTCATGCTTTGTCTCTCTCCATCTCTCAAAAATAAATAAATATTTTTAAAAATTTGTTTAAATACTATAGAGAACAAACTGAGGTTTGCTGTCAGGGAGGTGGACAGGGGAATAGGTTTAATGGGTGATGGGTATTAAGGAGGCCATTTGTAATGAGCACTGGGTGTTGTATGTAACTGATGAATCACTAAATTCTACTACTAAAACTGATATTACACCGTTGTTAACTAACTGGAATTAAAATAAAAATTTTTTAAAATACGTATCTTTGAGAATCTTTTAAAATAGTCTATGCTATAACTTCTTTTGGAATATTCAATAACTATACAAAAACCAATGATAAAGATCTCTCTTCTTAGAAATATTTCCAGGAAAGGGGCACCTGGGTGGCTCAGTCGGTTAAGCCTCCAATTTCAGCTCAGGTCATGATCTCACAGTTCACGGGTTCCAGCCCCGCTTCGGGCTCTGTGCTGACAGCTAGCTCAGAGCCTGGAGCCTGCTTCAGATTCTGTATCTCTCTCACTCTCTGACCCTCCCCTGTTCACGCTGTCTCTCTCTCTCTCTCTCTCTCAGAAATAAATAAAACATTAAAAAAATTAAAAAATAAAAAAGAAATATTTCCAGGATATATTGCTAAGTGGAAATATATGATATTGAACAGCACACATAACAAGGAAGAAAATAAAAAACTGTCTATAAAAAAATTGGAAAAAAAATCCTGAAACTTAAAAAAATTTGTTCCCTCTGGGGTTTAAAGAATACGTATGGGATTAATGAAAAAGAAGGTGGGGGGGAAGATTTTTTGCTTTATACCATTTTATATTATTTTTATTTTCAGTTATGTAAATGTGTAAACAATAGATCACCTAGTCTGAAAAAACAATTTTTTAAGTCTCAACAGGATATATTGGATGACACTATTTAAAGGTGCATACTTTGAAAAGAGCCCCTGAGGATACTAGTAATTATTGAACATTGGGGAAGGGCGACTGTGGATATAATTAGTTAGTATATTGCCTCTGTAGTGATAGAAATTGCTCCTTTGCCAATTGTTAATAGTTCTGTTTTGAGCATAGCCTTATTCTCAAGGAGTAATTTTGTAGTGTCTTAGTGTCACCAGCCATCATAATGCTCAGCACATTTCTTAGGCCATCAATTATTGATGTACCACAACCAGAGATGACTTCTAATTTGCTCTCATGAACAATTGTGCATGGAGATTTTTATAATTACTTTATCATTTGGAAGCATATTTTACATAACACTATGAAAATAACAGTGCTACTGGATTTCGCTGGCAACAAATGCCCCAGATGACAAGGCCCAGTGATTCAAATTGATAGGATGCTTGTTTTTGCTTCATTGTGATAAATTCTGAATGTCATTCATTCTTTAAGTTGGCATTTCATCTTTAGAATCAGCTTTGTACATTGTTGAATCTACACTTAATGGGTGCCTGTCGATCACATGAGTCCAGCTGATATTTCTAGACTGTTTTACAGCTAACCCAAACCATTTCCTGTTACAGCTGTAGCCACTAGTGCGCTTGAGGGAATAAGACAGATACAGTTGGTGAGGAAATCTGTAAACATTTTCTAATTCTACTGGGTGTTCTATATCACAAAATAAGTAGTAAGCAAAGCTTCAGTGCAAAGCCTGAGTAAGAGATGATTTAGGAAGCGTTGGAGGGGGCACCTATGTGGCTCAGTAGGTTAAGGCTCCAACTTTGGCTCAGGTCATAATCTCATACCTAGTGAGGTAGAGCCGTGCTTCAGGCTCTGTGCTGACAGCTCAGAGCTGGGAACCTCTTTCAGATTCTGCGTCTCCCTCTCCCTCTGCCCCTCCCTCCCCCCTCTCTCTCTCTTTCTCAAAACTAAATAAACAGTAAAATAATAAACAGACAAACAAACAAACAAACATTGGAGCACCTTGTGTGGCTTAGCAGGTTGAGCATCTATCTGACTTCAGCTCAGGTCATGATTTCAAAGTTCGAGAGTTCGAGACCCACACTGGGCTCACTGCTGTCTGCTCAGAGCATGTTTTGGATCCTTTGTACCCTTCTCTCTACCCCTGCACACCTTGCACTCTCTCTCAAAAATAAACATTAAAAAGAATTTTTAAAAGAAACATTGTTATAAGTTCTAGGATGTAATAGTTTCTCAAGACTTGACATGGTAATTCGAAACCTCTCCCAATCCAATAAATAATTGCACACATATTCGTGACAAAGTGTATAACATGGAGGAAATTATTTGAAAAAAGAAAATTTTCCATTTGTTGTTTGTTCTATGGAAACTCCAAGCCATAAAAATTCCTGTTTGCCCATGGTTTTATTAGTGCTTCAACATCAACTCTTAAAATATCCAGTGTCTTTAAAATATCTTGATATTTCATGCCAACATTGATTATTTACATATTCTAAAAAGGGAATGTATTCAATATATAAAGTATAAATGATTTTCAGAGGTGTAAATATATTTTCAACCTATTATAACTCAATTAGCAGCAAAGTAAAGAGAAAATGCAAAGTTGTAGTCATTTAAAACCCATAAAATAGAACTCTTACAAAGTTCTCTTTCTTTCTAAAAAGAAATACATTTACAATCTAATATTAAATCTCTAATCAATATCATTACTATAATTTAATAAATCTATTGGTATTGAATCTATTTTCTCACTGCTATTAGAGTAGGTCAAAATTATAATTTATAGTTTAAAAAATTATTCAGTTCTGTAATTATTTCTCTCTACATATTTTCTGAATGTGTGTAACAGTACGCTCTTCCTTTTCATAATTGTTACCTAGGATTTATCTATCTTAAATTTATTTTTCATGTAACTTAGATTTAGGTCTCAACTACCATAGTGCCTCCTAACTGATTAATATCTGCATTTATATTTACTATTTTGTCATTCTTATTTCTGTCCACATAATTGTGCTATTATTTCAATAATGTGAGTTGCATACTCAACCTGATGGTTTTAACTGTTTACATTTTATTGATAAAACCCAGTAAATATGGAATTTTCTCTGAATGTCAGTTTATCAGCATCTCAAAGGTTCTGATATTAGTATTCCAATGACCACTTTTTTCTAGAAAAACTTAAACTGAGGTTTGTATTCCTAATTTGACATAATAGAACAGCTGCTTAAAAATCAAGTTTTAAAGATTCCAGATGGAAGCTACTACTTGATTTCTGACTTTTTAAAACTAATTTCTAATTTTACTGTAATGAATTGAGAACATACTGCTGTAACTATTTTATAACATTTATTTTTATTTGTGCTTTTTTGTGATAATTGCAGTATATACACACATAACCATTTAGATCCACATTATTGATGAGGTTCCTTGCATTTTTATTCTTTCTCTATTAATTGTTGTTCTTGTCCTTTTGTATCATATTGGAATGAAAAGAGAGCATGCATGCAAATCTTTGGTTTTACTGTGTTTCTGTCTATTGTACCTTCTATCTCCGACTGTAAGAAAATGCTGCTCTTGTATTTGCCCCATGAGTATGTATGTCTAATGTGTTTAATTGTGAATTGTAATATTTAGCAGTATGATGCTCAATCACTGTCTCATGTAATATTTTGGTGTTAATTATATCCAGAATTCACTCTACTTTCTTTATCTTTTCATGTAAATGCACATACTTAATCATTTTGTTTCTGGTTCGTCTCACAGGGCTTAGTTGAGGTGTAGTTTTAATTTTGACATTAGAATGATAAACTTTTCTAGAAACAGTCCTTTTATTTATACTTTCAACTTTAATTATTGTGAATTGTATTAAGATAATTACTTATGATTTTTAGGAATTTCATTGGTGTCTGTAGTTGCTTTTTTCTTGACATTTCTAATTTTGCATATTTTTGCTCTTTCTCTTTGATAACATTAGTCAGGGTTCACCAAGCTTATCAAGTTTTTTCAAACAATTATTTTTTCTTCATCAGTGCTTCAGTTATTCTCTTTTCTAACTCTCAGCGAACATCTCTTCTGGTTCCTTCAGAACAACAGTCCCACCCCTGTTGCCCATGAATATCACTTACTGTTGGAGAGGGATTGCCCCTGTAGCTTGCCTTGCTATTATATGGGAGCTTACCTGTAGGGGTCTACCAGATGCCCCGCAGCTGCAAGCCTAACCTCTGGTAAATGGAGCTCATTGATAAAAAACAGGTGCACTACGTAACAGCTCCCCTACAACTTCCTGACCCACCAGATCTTTTCTCTCCACTCTGATTCACTCTTCAAATGACTCATCTTCTTTCCTCAAATTAAGTCATATTCAGTGTCAAGGACAAAATATTTTTGCAAGAATATAAATATTTCTCTCTCAAAAATTCAGTTGGCAGTTTCTGTCTTTGAAACTTAGATCTGGTTCGTAAGTGTGGGTTAGGACAGGAAGATACACCAGGACTGGAGCTGTAGTGAGAGGAGACAGCAAGAAGAAAACAGAGCAGACAATCACAGCTGAATTCTTCAAGATATAACTGCAACTTTATTCCTAAATGAATTTAGCCATCCTTTATATAATGCATTCATATCAACTTTGAAAAAACAAGCTGTATATAGGTCAGAACTGTTATTAGTGTCATTACTGATGTCATGGGGTCTATCTAATAAGTAGCATCATGATGTTGATGTTCCCAGGGTGTCTGGATAAACATGCATTAGTTCCCACTCATGCCATCTCACACTGATTTTTCTTCTTTGGCTTTGACGATGTAGGGTCACCTTAAGGAAATGTGCCCTTTGTGGCTCAACAGTCATTAGTGTAAACAGGTAATTTTAAAAAGAGTCCATGCTGATGAAATGATTAGGTTTGCAAAGTGGGGAAGACCATTATGTATGCAAAAAGTGCAGGGATCATATGGTTCACAGTAAGTCATTCTGTATGTGATTATGTTGCCTCTGAGTCTCTGCTGAGTAACATTAGTATAGAATTTTAATGAAAACAAAGCATAAAATAAACGATAAAAAAAAGTTTCATGAAAGATCTACTTATTTTTGCAACCATCCTTCTTCTTACATGCAATACCATCAACCATCTTCAAAAAATATTAAATGACCATCAAATGTGTATACCGTGATATGCTGAATAAAGAAAAGCTTGGTCCATAAGAGATTTGGCATTGATGTTTACCAAAGCCCACTTTCATTTAATAATATCCTGGTTGTAATGTAAAATAAATATAGGTTTATGTAGAAAATTCTTAATTGCATAATTATATGGAGTTACAAAAACTTACATACACATACATAACTTGGTCTTTTTTTCTTCCCATAAACACATATGTATGTGCACACACTCCTATTCACATTAGAGAGTTGTTATAATCTTGTCTGGAATTTCATCATGCTTTATTTTCCCCCAAATAATATTTTAGGGGGACCCTGGGTGGTTCAGTTGTTTAAGCGTAGGACTCTTGATTGCTGCTCAGGTCATGATCTCACATGGGATGTGAGATGTTTGTGGGATGGAGCCCTATCTTGGGCTCTGCAGTGATAGTGTGAAGCCTGCTTGGGATTATCCCACCCCTGTCTCTCTGCCCCACTTGCCTCTTTCAAAATAAATGAATACATACATATATACATACATACATATATACATACATACATACACACTACCTTACTAAGTCACATACAAATATATATCAAGAGTTAAACTGTGTTCCATGCTTGCAATGTTTATATTTTTGAATGATGTGTTGAACAAACATCTTAGCATGTACATAAAACAATATTACGTTTTCCAGGAGGATGGCTATCTATATCTCATGAATAACTGTGAATCGTCTTTGTCTAGAGACTATCCACTCATGACTAATTATATAGGATATATAGTATGACTAATCTATCAATAATAATTGCCATTCTGATTACATTAAACTGCAAAATTTATACAAGCGTCACATTGTTGGTAAGGGGTTTGTGGCTAGAATGAATAAAACAGCATGAATGTTTTAGTCATTCATATTACATATTAATACACAAGTCATAGGTGTTAATTGAATGACTTGTGTTGTTTGTCCATAATTTTGGTGGCTCAACCCCTGTTTGTTCATTTACAGAAGAGACAGATCATTTCTGCCTTATTTTATGATACATTAAGCTCTTTTTTTTTTTTTTTTGGACACTCCTTGAACACTGTCTTTCCTTCTGTCTGCTCTTGACATTTGTAATTTTGCTTATATATAAACCTTAGCAATGATGAGATCTATTCAGAAGGCTTGAATCTTTAGGAAGATTTCAGCCTAGCATCAGAGACCCTCTCAATGTCCTAGAATCCTTGAGAAACAAAGCAAAACAGCAACACAATTCATAGGTATTTTCTTGCAGAATATTTTACTCAAAAATGTAATGCACAGAATCAACATATAATTTTACCTGAGAAATAAGGATCTACACTTTCTAGACAGAGAAAGACAAATATTTTATTTTCCTATTTATATGTGGAATTTAAAAAGCTGAACTCCTAGAAATAGAGAGTAGAATGGTGGTTACCAGGCTGAGGGGTGGTAAAAGGATGAATACATTCTGAAGATCAAATTTACGATATAGTGACTATAGTTAAAAATATTGTATCATATACTTGAAAGTTGTTAAGAGAGTAGATCCTAAATGTTGTCACCACACACACACAAAAAAATGGTAACCATGTGAGAGGATGGAGGTGTTAACGAAAACATGTTTTTAATCAGGCTTTTCCTTTCATGTTATGATTAGACCCTTTTTCCAAACAGCTCCCAGATCTTCTGCTTCAGTTTCCTCACCGTCATTGTTCTCTTTTTCCCTTCTACTATACAAAAGTCAACACAAGAAATCTATAATTAAAGCATCCCTGAAGGAACTCTGACCAACTTTATTCAAAACTATTCCAACCTGAGGACATCTTAAGCAGTGCCTTCACCCAGGAATCAGAGGGGGTGGGAAGGAGGAGAGAAGAGAAACAATATTTTTAAATGGTAATTGTGGCTTAGCTTCTTTCATATCAATATTTACACAGGAATCAAAGTGTATACCTGGGGAAAAATATCTAGTTTTAAATGCACTGGAGGGGCACCTGAGTAGCTCAGTCGTTTAAGCGTCTGACTTCGTCTCAGGTCATGATCTCATGGTTTGTGGGTTCGAGCCCCACGTTGGGCTCTGTGCTGACAGCTAGCTCAGAGCCTGGAGCCTGTTTCAGATTCTGTGTCTCCCTCTCTCTCTGACCCTCCCCTGTTCATGTTGTCTTTCTCTCTCCCAGAAATAAATAAAAAACATTTAAAAATAAATAAATAAATAAATAAATAAATAAATGCACTGGAGAGCTAATGTAAGGACACAAGTCTAAACGTCTAAACCAAACTGACTCCATGACAGGCTTTAAATTTCCCCTCTAATCTAGAAGACCTAAATTCCAGCTTCCCTGAAACTATAAGGCAGTTACACATTGCCCAAGGCAGGAGAAACCACCCTTGCAACACCCAATCAGGAAAGTCCAGCGACCACCCTCCACATTACTGAGGGAGAGGCCTATAGACAGAAACTATAAATAGGACCCTGTTACCTAATGTTAAAGTTAACCCGTTAGGTGCCGAACAAGACCCTAGGCTCACTCTGTAATTGGTTGAATTTAAAGGTACTCTAAATGTTGTAATTGGATCCCTCCAAAAGTAACGAATACTCTAGACAATGTGTATGGTCAAACCCGCTGTCAATGATGTTGAATAATTATGATTGGATCACTGTTCCCATGCCACAACTTCTGTAACTCTCCTGTCACAAACCCCATAAAAACCCTACTCTGCTCAGGGCTCTCAGCACAGATCCACTACGTTGGTGAGGTCTGGAGCCTGAGCTTAAGCCTAAATAAATGCCCTTTGCTTTTGCATATGTGACTTGGACTCCTTGGTGGTCTTGGGATTTTGGGGAGATCGCGATCTGGGCATAACACTAACAAGGCAGACAGAGATGCCAGGGAATATAAAAGTCATTTGACAGTAGATTAATACTTCGGTGCTTTAGAAATTAATAAAGAAGACTATATTCAAAAGGACAGTATGTACATGAATAGGTTCCCAACCTCACTAGTCACCAGTGAAATAAAATTTCAAATCAAACTACATTACAGTCATTTATACGTGGCAAATGCTGCAGTAAAAAGACCAGGGGCACTTGGGTGGCTCATTCAGTTAAGCATCAGATTCCTGGCTTCTGCTGAGGTTATGATCTCACGCGTTTCTTGAGTTCCAGCCCCGAGTCAGGTTCTGGGCTGGCAGCACAGATTCTACTTGGGATTCCCTCTCTCCCTCTCTCTCTGCCCTCCCCACTGTCTTCTTCTCTCTCAAAATAAATAAATAAACTTAAATATTAAAAAATAAAACCAATAACAGCAGTGTTGGTATGGGGGCAGAGCAATTCAAAGTCATACATTGGTGTCAGGATGGTAAATTGGTACAAGTACTTCAGAAGACTTCCTGGCAGCATTTACAAAAATTGTCTGTATGCATATCCCTACAATACACTCATCAAAGTTACTGACAAACATGTATATCAGTGTACAAGAAATAACATGTATAAGAATGTTTATGTCATCACTCATTATAATAGTCTCAAATTAGAAACAACCTAAGTAACTCTTAGTATAAGAATGACTGCATAAAGCAGGTACACTTATACAATGGAGTAAAACTTAGCAGTGAAAAATAAAGTTCTGCTGCACAGAATATTGATGGCTCTCACAAATATATTATGATAGTATTAAAAATAAGAGATAATATTATTATAAATTATAATATTTATCTTATGTACAAAATGACATGAAATATAATGTAATACATGTTGTTTTACAATTAACGGTAGTGATTTCTTGTCAGAGACTGGCTCCCGCCAGGTCCAGGGTCCCTGAAGGATGGATGGTGTTGGCGAGGCAGGGATGAGAGAGGCCCAAAAGTCTTTCTGCCATCTTTGTTCTGACTGGGGCTCAACTTTATTTTATAATTAAGTGTTGGGGGGATGGCACAGAAGTGGCATTTGACTTAGACAATGATTTCTGATAACAGACTTCTTTGATATGTTATAATTTCCCAGAACATAGATTTGTAGAAGACTTCTGCATAACCTTTATCAATAGTGATCAAAGTAGGTGATTTAGATGCTTATCCTATAGGGAAGAGAGGTATCTTTAGCATATCAGTCAATGATTTTAGCATAAAAGGGTGAGGTTACTTCTCTGTGAGCAGGGGTCAAACAGGTCTTTCAGGAAATACCTCTGCTCCCATAATCACAAAAGAAGAAGTTCCTCAGTAGGTTCCTCCACAGGGAGCAATCAGCATATTCAAGGCCAGAATGAGTCACTCACAAATGCCTTGGTGGGCTAGTGCTCCAAGCAGAAACAATTGGTTGGGGGTAGGATATCTGTCCTTAACCCTAAATTAGGCTCTTTGTCTCAGGGCCAGACTCAATTGTAACTCTTGTGTTCTTAGCCCCCTTTATTATGTAAGTCTTGGATCTGCAAGGCTCATAGAAGAGCCTTTTAACAATCATCCACAATGTTTTCATCTGAAATCTCTTTGGAAAAGGCAGGAATATGCTTTTCCTTATGAGCAGTCTGTGCGGGGAATATCGATCTGATCTGGAATATTGTGAGGCCTGGTCAATACCAGCAGCCTCATTTCCAACATGAGCCAGTAGTAGCAGAAGGAGATACCAGTTTTCGTTTCTCACAGCAGGAGCTGTGCAAACGCTACGATTGCCTCACTGTGACTGTCATCCAGTGAGGGCAATGCGGCTCCCAGCAATTTCTACTGGAGAGGAATTAAAGAGCCTGGAACAATCCATGACCAGGCCAGTGGGATGCTGGCTGTCACAACATATTGTCAAGTGATCAATCCAAAACCAGGCTTTATGTGTGTATCTGTTCCTAGGCACCTTATTGAAGCTACACTTTCAATTCATTGACATTGAGCTCATATTAGTTGTACCATAATTCATGGTTTTTAAAAAAGTTGATTTATTTATTTTGAGAAGGAGCACTAGCAGGGATAGAGCAGAAAGAGAGATTGAGACAGAGAATCCCAAGCAGGCTCTGTGCTGTCGGCTTGAAGTCTGATCTCAGGGCTCAAATGAGCCCAAACTCAAGAACCGTGAGATCATGACCTGAGTTGATATTGTTGTGCCCAAATCGCGAGTCCCCAGAGACTTCCAAGGAGCCAACACTGATGCAAAGTACATAAGGGTCTTTATTACAAGCTTGAGCAGGGGCTCACCCATCTGCCGGCACAGCAGCAGCAAGGTGAAGCCCTGAACAATAGTGAGCAGGGTTTTTATGGGGTAAGGGCGGGGGTGTTACAGTGCACACGTTGTACTGTATAGTATCATCACATAAGCACCAATCATAATTGTACAGCACCCATGGTAACAGCTTTGACCATTCAGTGTCTGTGAGGTGTTTGTTACTTTTGGCTGGACCCAATCATGACCTTTGAGAGTCCTTTGAAAATGACCGATTATGAGGTGAGTTCAAAGGGCCCATGTGGGGTTTTAGACAAGAATCCTCAGTCCCTGACTCAGACCACAGGAATGTTACACACTTCTTTTGATTGGCTGATCCGAGGGTGGTCCGAGGGTGGCTTCAGCTGAAGCTTTTCCTGGAACTGGGGCTATGTGCAGCCCGAGGTTGCTCTTATTGGAGGCCTTAATTTCAGGCTTCTCAATATCAGGACTCTAACTCTTAACTGACTTAGCCACCAGGTGCTCCTATAATTCATTAATTTTAATGAAGTTTGCCTCACACCACTATTTTCTCTATAAGGTATATCACAGCCTTCCTGTGCTCGGCAACCCCAGAAAGTGCTTTAGCACTATGCTAGGAAACCATTTTACACATTAAACATTATTTATTTAGCAGAATAACCAAGAAAAAGCACAAAAATGTGAAAGACATGGCATTAAAAAGAAAGAAAAGATGAGACTTCAATCATGACACTAGGGGCACCTGGATGGCTTAGTCAGTTGAGTGTCTGACTCTTGATTTTGGCTCAGGTCATGATCTGACAGTTCAAGAAGTGAATTCCAACATCAGGCTCTCTGCCAACAGCATGAAGCCTGCTTTAGAATCTCTCTCTCTCTCTCTCTCTCTGTTCCTCTCACTTTCTCAAAATAAGTGACTGAACTTAAGTCATGAGAGCTAAATTAAAAAGGTAGAGTGTGACACTGTTGGACCTCAACTGGGAATGTGTGCTTGGGTAACCCCTAATTTTGTTGCTATTCAGTTGTCTGAGAATGACTGTCAAAGAGCTACTATTATTGATATTGGTTTGGGGGACTGCAAATCAATTGCAGTCAGTAGCTGAATTCCCTAATACAGAGTCCATGAATAATGAAGATACACTCTGTGCATGTGTGGATATGTAGATATATAGCATGTATATATATTTACACACACATATTTGTATCTTTTTCCTATTGTATATGTGAGGTTGTATCTTCTGGCAAGCTTAGCTGGCACTTTTCTTTCTGACATAGAACAGATTCTCTCTAGTTCTCATCAACTTCACCTTGGAAAGGGACGACTAAATTCAGATTAGTTCATTTTCTTACCTCCTTGAGACCTGTAGGCAAGAAACTGGAGCATCTAAACACTCTTAACCAGCAGGAATTTCTGTGGTGCTAGTTTCTATGCCAATTCCTGGGTCACGAAATGTTTTTTTCCCCTCATTCTAAAACTTAAAATTCTCTACCTCAAACAATACCCAGGATTATATCACCTGGGTCCTCATTCCTTCTGTTTAGGACCATGATGTGGTATCAAGTCATGCTTTTTCTACCTGATCATTTCAGGTGCATGGAGTTCTCACATTTAGCCATCCATCAATAACAAGGGCTGTAACTAATTTCTGAAATTTTACCCTTTTCCTTGAGTCCAATCTCTTCTATTAAAAAAAAAGAGAGAGAGAGAGACTGACATTCAGAACCTTTTCCCTTCTTACTCCCAGTGTGTTGGCAGAGTTAGATTTGTTCTCTGTGCTGGTGGCCTCTAATAGATCAAGGAAAAGATAAACATGTTCCCAATAAGTTTGATAACCAATCATCCATCACGTAATCTTTAAATTTAAGTTTATACAAGTAAATCTAAAACAAAACACTAGGAAGTATGTTACATTCTAGTTTGTTTTGTTGTTGTTGTTGAATGATGCTATCAAAACATAATTACGTAGCCTTCAAATGAGATCATCTGTAAACTGGTCATGAACTGGTCCAGTCCCCATAGATGATACCTTTTTGAAGTTTGTTTTCTATTTTTACCCACATTTTACTTCTTAAACCTACACCATACACCAGTACCTTTAATTAAGCCTTGGTCAGGGGTGAATGACTCTTTCCACAGAGGATAGCTAAGCAGAGACAATGTCTGTCTTTCTTCTATGTCATAGACTATAGAAGATGCCACTTTGGAAATAGATTTGGCATCTGAGAGACTTGTTACATATGTGACACTTTGATCATTAGGGTATGTGGCTTAAGGATGGGAATTTAGGTAGGAATGAAAACAGGGAAGACAGCACAGAGAGAAATACAGACGTATTAGCACTCTGGCCATTTATTGAGGGGCCCCAGAACACAGGCCCCGTGTGTTCTTTAACATCTGTTCCCTTGTCATCACTGAAATGATGGAATGTTGGGTGCACGCCTTGCAGGATGCCCAGCTGGGAGAAAGGAGCAGCAGTCAGGATGTTAGACCCTGCTTAGCTCAGGATCCCTGACTCTGGAAGCTTGATGTCCCCTCCATACCTGATGTCCAGACCCATGTAACCTACTGGCCTCTGCATTAACCCAGGGGTACCTTGCTTGTACCTGTGTATTTAGCTGGGGACTGGATCACCATTAAAAACCGAATAAACTGTTTACACACACACACACACACACACACACACACACACACACACACTAAAATGAAGCCCCAAACAATTGAATAATTTCAGCTGAATTCATTTTAATATGTCTACTTACATTAGTGTTTTCTTTCTCTCTCAATTTGCATTGAAAGACCCTGCCCAAGCTTATATGACATTCAATATGTTTGCTTCATAAGAATTCAGTATTAAGACCAACTCTTTAGGAATACTCTCCTTCCTCAAGACATGTAGCAGATATTTTCCTACTCTTACTTTTGTTTTGATGACAGAAAACTCAACTTAATCATTTTTACAATAATATTTTAAAAATAACTCCCCACACCTCATGTTTCTATTCTTTGGGATGGCTTTCCAAAGGGCGAATTGGCCTAAAGTATAAAACTAATGAATGGATTGTTTTCACCTGACATTTGTGGAATCCACAGTAATATTCAAGGGATGTTGTATCCAGAAGCTTCAAAATGATCTATCATCTTACTTTCCGCCACAAGTCTGCTTAACTCTCTTTAAGCATATGTTTCTCAAGTACTTTCATATACTACACAAAATTAGTCTAAAACGTCTCAATTTTAAAATTCTTGTTCTGGGCCACATATTGTCTTTGGTTGTTCTTCTCTTATTTGCCCTAAGTCGATTTCCACAGATCTTTGGAGCAATTTATAGCTCAGTGAAGTGTAATTGGAGTTTTATGACCATTAATTATGTAAAGAAGTCAACCCCCAGAGCTGGTTCCTGCCTCCATAAGCACAACCTTGCTCTGTCCCTCAGCTCTCTCGAAGACCATTGCTCTGGAGTAAAGCAACTCTTTCTATCACGCACTGACTGACCTCCATTCATGTCTCATGTCTAATGTCTCACTATAAAATGCCACTTTTTCAGAGTGGTATTCTCCGATTTCCCTACTGAAATAGTCTTTTTCATTATTTTCTTTCATATCACTTTACTTTCTTTTATGCACTGAAATGCCACTGAAAAGAAAAAGAAAAAGCAAGAAAGAGAATTTTTAAATATAGATGTCCTTACTTGGATAAAAACCTTATAAAGGCAGAGATTTTATTCACCATATGCCTTAGTCTGTTTAGTCTGCAGTATCAGAATACCACAGACTGAGTGGTTTATAAACAATAGAAATGTATTTCTCATGATTCTGAAGGCTGGGAAGTCCAAGATCAAGGTGCTGGCAGATTTGGTGTCTGGTTAGAGCCTGCTTTCTTGTTCACAGAAAGCTCCTTACAGTGTTGTCACATGACAGAAGTGACCATAAAGTTCTCTAGACCCCTTTTATAAGGGTAATTCCTTTCATAGGGACTCTACCCTAATAACCTAATCACTTCCCAAATATCCCACCTCCTAATACTATGACATTAGCGATTAGGTTTCAACATACGAATTGTAGGGGAACATATTCATTCCATAGCATTTTGTGTACAGTTTTCTTCTCTGTTGTGTACCTGTGTCCAACACAGAGCCTGCCGTGTGCACAAAGTTAAAAGACTATTGCCTTAAAGAATTTAGAAACATCGTTTTGGTGAAATAACTATGGATGTCCGTGTGTGTGTGTGTGTGTGTGTGTGTGTGTGTGTGTGTGTGTGTGTGTGGTATGCAGGTATAATTTAGCTGTAGGCGGTGTAGTGAATGAGCCAGGCAAACTATACTGTGTCCAGACTCTAGTTCCTGATCAATTGTGAAAAGACACAATTAAACAAGAGTGAGACTTGCAGAAAGAAACATTTCTGTCTTCTTATATAAACTAGGATAGGATTTCCCTGTCCTTCAGCTGAAAGCACTTGGAAGCTCAGATATAGGCTTCCAAGGCTGAAATGATACTTTGTGACAAAAACTGCCTCATTCAGCCCTGCCAAGGTCAACTCTATCACCCAAAAGACAGATGGAGAGACAGACAGAAATTACTCTGCATGGAACTGCTCAG
The DNA here is from genome assembly GCA_017311185.1 of Proteles cristata cristata. NCBI lineage: Eukaryota > Metazoa > Chordata > Mammalia > Carnivora > Hyaenidae > Proteles > Proteles cristata. Next base: position 39,834 of record JAESUZ010002055.1, read on the forward strand.
TTTTCCCAAGCTGTACTGGCTTCTCCCAGTGGGTGAAAGTCTGCCGTTTCTCTCTCTCTCTCTCTCTCTCTCTCTCTCTCTCTCTTTCTTTCTTTCCTCTCTCTCTCTCTCTCTGTCTTGAGAAAAAAATAGAAGGAGGGAGGAGGGTAAAAGCAGAGAGAGAGGAGACAGAATCCCAAGCAGGCTCTGTGCTGTCAGCGCAGAGCCCTATGCTGGAGTCAAACCCACAAACTGTGAGATCATGATCTAAGCTGAAACGAAGAGTTAGTTAGACCCTAAACCAACTGAGCCACCCAGGTGCTCCAAAGTCTGCTATATTTCACATTGTTGATCTTGGAGGTTGATTTCACCCTTTCTAATCTTAAATCTATCTCCACCTAGCAGATTTTATCAATAGTGTGGAATGTTAGGACTGAGTTTGTATTCTGCTTTCTTAATGGTTCCTAATTTTAACTGGTGTCTGACTGCCAATGCCTCTATTTTGGTAGAGGAATTAGGAGAAGCAAAGGAGTCTGCCTGGGCCCATCCCCTCAGTATCCTCTCTCTTTTAGATCCAGCTGCCTGCAGATAAAGTGGAATACATTAGCCTACTCTTTGTGTCAAGTTCACCATGGCAACTCACCCTCACAAAGGCACTTTGCATATCTGGCTTTGTCAGTGACCCTTTGAGAAAATGTGTCACACCAAAAAAATACATTAGCCAGCTCATTGGCTCCAGACCCAAAACTGTGTCTACAATCTGCTTGGTCAATATTAAAGGATATCTTCTCTTTCAATCTATTTGCTTCTCATTCTTTTTTCTCAGTTAGTTGTGAATTACAGAAAGAAAATACGGGTTGCTCTATACTGGCCATTCAGAACTGTACTGTGTACAAAGCAAGGAGAATAAAAAACAATGGAGAGGTAGAATATGCTTGGAATTTAAGTAAAATATCACAAGGAGGGTTGCCATTGAGTAGGGGATTAACACCTGAGTATATTTTCACTAGTCATAAAAACAAATGGGGAATAAGGAACAAAAAGTAGAAGCCACAATAAAATAATCTTTCCTGTTCTGAGAACCGAAGGCAATTTACTTACGACAGAAATCTGGATTTGAAGATAATGAGAGAAGGAATTTAACGGGAAAGGCAGACAATATGAAATGACCTCTGATACTAGGGAATGTTGATGTTATTTTTATATTATAAACCTTACAGCAAATATCAAATGTGTTATAAAGACAGGTATTGAAAGCTTCAGGACCCTTTCGTTGAGTGTTAGCTCTGAGACATTGTTGAATAAGATTATTTTCCATTTTTCACCCTTTTATTGCAATAAATGGATTTTATTTAACAAATAAAAATACACAGTGTTAATAAATACAAGGGGACAAGGGATAAGGATTGAGGTCCACTGGTTTAGGAAGTAAGAGCATAATTTTGAGTTTGTTAAATGTTTATTTTATCTTTGATTTTTTAAAAAATGTATTTATTTTAAGAAGGAGAGATCGAGCAGGAGAGAGGTAGAGACAGAGAGAGAACAAAGAATTTCAAGCAGGCCCTGCACTGTCAGCATGGACCCTGATGCGAGGTTCAAACTCATGAACTGTGAGATCATGACCTGAGCTAAAACCAAGAGTTGGATTCTTCACTGACTGAGGCACCCAGGCTCCCCTGTTTATTTTATTTTGGGGGTGGATGGGCAAAGAGAAAGGGGGACAGAGGATCTGAAAGCAGATTCTGCCCTGACAGCAGCAAGGCCTGTAAGGGGCTCAAATCCTCTAACCATGGGATCATGACCTGTGCTGAAGCCCAATGCTCAACCAACTGAACCACCCAGGCACCCCTGAAAGTATAGTTTTTAAAATTTTTTAATGTTTTATTTATTTCTGAGAGAGACAGAGAGAGACAGCATGAGCAAGGGATGGCCAGAGAGAGAGGGAGACACAGAATCTGAAGCAGGCTCCAGGCTCTGAGGTGTCATCACTGAGCCTGACGCGGGGCTCGAACCCACAAACTGTGAGATCATGACCTGAGCCAAAGTCGGATGCTCAACCGACTGAGCTACCCAGGCACTCAAAAGTATAGTTTTAAAAGAAGAAATGATGGTTGAAAAATCTACAAGGTCTCTGTCTTTTGTTGTTGTTATTTGTTTTTCCTGTTAAACATACAAAAAAAATATTAGTGATACTAACTTAAGGAAGGCATAAGTGAATTGGTACACATTGTTCAAGACAGGTAGATGTGCTGAGAAAGAGGTAAACAATTTCATTTAAAACAAAAGATGAAACCACATCATAAACCAAACCCTATTATTTGCAGCTAATAAAAACATCACTTTTCTTTCAGGAAAAAACTTAGTGAGTTTCTGTAGAAAGGATCTGTAGATATTAGGCGATCATGATTAGGGAGGAATAGGGTCTATGGAAATAACAAGTTTGGCAAAAGTATTTTAAAACCTTATGAGTTAATGGAATATAATTTATTTTAAAATAAGTTTTCTAGTTAAGAAAAAGATGAGAGATGCCAGCACAGCTGATCTTACATGCCTCTTAATAAGCATCAATAAAACAAAATCAACAAGGACATGCAAATAGCAGCAACAAATGTTCAATTTCAAACTTTAAACACTAAAAAAAATCAGAAATTAGATATCCCAGCATGATAAAACATAATCCCTAAAGGAAAACATATTTTTATGTCTATGTTGGTAAATATTAATGCTATGCTAATAAGGACTATTTTAGTTCCCATATTGAATTTATTCTCAAAGCAAATCAGAACAGAAATATTTTTCAAAATGAGTGAGTATTAAATTAAATATAAACACAAAAATTCATTTGTTTTTTTCTATTTATATTAAGAACCTATTTTTTTGCTCCAGTGTTCTTGCATAATCTAAGTAACAAAGAAACATCTCATCTATTTTTAAAACAAACAGAAAAATCTCTGAACATAATTTGCTAAATAAATAATAAACCTGTTGAGGTCGAGAGTCTCACTGAATATTAATATGAAGACAGAGAGATTTTGGAAAAATGCCTCCATGTACTGAGAGCTCCTTATGCAAGACATGATATTGGTACTGATCCCAATAATTCATTCAATTAGCCATGCTTCCTTACAGAGAGTTTTAAAGATACTACAAAATATTCCTATCTCTTCAAGGAGGATTACACATACTTTTCTGTGTGTCACCTAACTTCTTCTATATCAAAATTGATTATTTAATTCTTGTCGGTTATCCCCACTATACTGAAAACCATATAGTACGGAAACAAATTCTTTGTTAGTGTTCTATTTTTAACATTCAGCAAAGAGCATCAGACATAACTGTTAGTCAAGATTTTTTTGTTGCATTAACGATGTGATTAATATGTATTTGATTTTCAATCTCAGATACTTACCCAAACTGGATATTTTATTGTATAATAATGTACATAAGAATTTCATCAGAGGCCTTCTTTCAAAAGGATAGTAATAGGTATATTTAATTTTGTTACAATTAATTTATAAAATCATGACTCATTATTATATATGGAACATTAAAGACAATGAATAAGTTATTCATAAAGTTCAACAGAAAGATTAGAGGGATTTAAATATAGTCAAGTAAAATACTCCTAAATAAAGGATATATTTTTAAAAAGAATACTATTGCCTCCCAAAATTATATTACAGTAATTTTGACTTGGAAATCAATTTCTATCTTTTATTTAAATATTTTTTTTTATTTCTAGGAGAGAGAGAGACAGCGTGAACAAGGGAGAGTCAGAGAGAGAGGGAGACACAGACTCTGAAACAGGCTCCAGGCTCTGAGCTGGCAGTCAGCACACAGCCCGAAGTTGGGCTCGAACCCACGAACTGCGACATCATGACCTAAGCAAAAGTCGGACGCTTAACCGACTAAGCCACCCAGGTGCCCCACAATTTCTATCTTAACTATATTTTATTTATTATGTTTTTTACTCATACACTAGTTACTTATTTGCTATTTATCATAAATTTCCATATTTATTTAGAAAAATTAGTCAATATGGTACAGCCTAAAATTACATTACCCATTCAAATAAAACATATCCTTAGAGGAAAAGAAATATATATGTATATTTAGGTTTGCTAATTTGAAGAATAAATAATGTTACCCTAATTAAATTAAAATTAAAAAATTTAAGAGTGTGTGGTACAAACTCTAGAGCTAACACTGAAAACATGCAAAGAGGTACAAATAACAGCTAATAGAAAAATTAAAAAGAATGAAAAATATTTTCAAATCATCCTTGTTGATATAGAAAAAAAATACAGAAGAATGAAAACTGGAGGGGAGAACAGAAACAAACTAAGAAAAAGATAGTAAAAAAAGCACATCTAAATGCAAATATAGAGATGAGTACATAAATATTACTTGAATATACCCTTTAATTAATAGATATAATCAGAATGATTAAAGCAGTGAGAACCATTTCTATGCTGTCTAGTAGAGATGTCTGTCAATGTTAGGACACAGACACTTGAAAAATATCTGGGTAGACAACGATATAATATGGAAACAATAAATATTAGAAGGCTGGTGTTGGATATTAATATCAAAATATAGAGCATTATCAGAAATGATCAAAGACATTTCATAATAATAAAAAGTGAATTATTTAAAAACACAAAATAACCATAAATTAGTATGCTCCTATTAATAGTTCTTCAAAATATATGAAGCAAAATTGACTAATAGTATTCATTCTAGAATTGATAGAAAAAATGACAAAAAAAGAAAAAGAAGCATGATCTGAATAGTAAATGCAAATACTTTGAATTAAACTATAATTGGATTATAGTATAAAATTATGGGATGTAGCAAAAGCAGTGCTTAGAAGGAAATGCATATCTTTAAATGCTTACTTTAGAAATAAAGAAATGTCTAAATTGTAATGGTTTTAACTTCAACTTAATAAATGTGAAATGAAAGAGTAAACTAGAATTAATATAACTAAAAATAAATGACAAGAAATAAATCCATGGGATAAAAACAGATAAACCGCAGAGAAATCAATAAAGCCAAAACTTACTTTTTATAATAATTAACAAAATTGGCATATAAAATATAATAGAGAACAGCAAAATATACACTATCAGGAGCAAAGAAAGTGTTACCTTTGTAGACAACTTCTATAGAAGTAGAAAGAATGACCGACTTATGGATAAAGTTATGCCAGCAAGCTTGACAAATTAGATGAAATGGACAATGTGATTTAATGAAACTACTGATGAAAGAACAAAATAATTCTTTTTTTTTTAATTTTTTTAATGTTTTTTTTATTTATTTCTAGGAGAGAGAGAGAGAGACAGCATGAGCAGGGGAGGGTCAGAGAGAGAGGGAGTCACAGACTGAAACAGGCTCCAGGCTCTGAGCTGGCAGTCAGCACAGAGCCCGACGCGGGCTCGAACCCACGAACCGCGAGATCATGACCTAAGCGAAAGTCGGACGCTTAACCGACTAAGCCACCCAGGCGCCCCAAAATAATTCTTATACAGCTATATGTATATACATATGCATATGCACACACAGATTTAAGTTTTTAATCAAAGTACAACAGAAAGAAATCTCCAGATCTAGGTGCCTTCCTTCAGAAATTCTGTCAGACATTTATAGAAGAAATACCTTCATTCCTATTCAAAATCTTCCAGGAAATAGAAAAATAACTTTTTGACATGTTTTAATAGTTCAACATAACTATAGTAACAAAATCTGATAAAAACATGACAAAAATAAAAAATGCAGAGCAATATCTAATGGGAGCATAAATTCAAAACTACTAAAAAGAGTAGTAGCAAATCAATCCCAGAAATATATAGAGTCATGAGTGGCAACACAGTAGTTTTTACAGAAATTCAAGATCAATTTGACATTTAAAATTCAGAGTATTTCACATATTAACAAAATAAAAGCTAGCCTATAAATCGTTTTGATAGCTGCAGAAAAATCATTTGAAAAATTAATATTCATTCATGATAAAAAAATGTCAGCAAACTGTGAGTAGAAGACTTTCTTCATCTAACATCAAACATCTATGAGAAATCAGTAGCACATATTAAGCTATGAATGGTTCATTTCTTTCCCTGTGGAACGAGGCACAAGGTAGGGGGCTGATACTACTTATTTGCAATACTGTTCTGGAGTTTGCATCCTAGAGAAAAAGGTTAAAGTGCATAAAAATTAAGGAGGAGGTGCATTTCTCTCTATATTTGCAAATGACATGATCATTTCCAGAGAAAATATTTAAAAATCTGTAAAACAGCCACTGGAAATAATAAGTTAATTTAACAAAGTAATGGACTATAAACGATATACGATATGAAATTTCATATTTACATCATATTTTCATACCAGCAGATAACAACTGGAAAATAAAAAAAGTTTACTATTGATGACAGCAGGCAAGGTCCAAGGACCCAGGGGGTTCTCACAGGACTAACCAATAGGGCCTTTGGCCTCACAGAGGATGAAACTCAAAAGTGAACTAGCGGGAGGGAAAAGTGACATTTACTGAAGATATAGAGAAAGCAGATACAGATAGAGTGAATGTCCAGGAGTCTCAGAAAAGAAAGGCAGGAGTCTCATCTTTGTTCAGGGTCCGGTAATCTTTAATGAGGTTGGAGTTCTGGTGTGTATGTCCTCTCAGACATTCAGGAATTGGATAGAACTGGGTAGAACAAAGACAAAAGCCCAGGTGTTTTTCCATGGAGCCAGGAGTCCTTGGCATTGATATGTCTGGCCTTGAAGGTCTGGGATGTACATATGATAGCTTCGCCAGGTCATTCTCACCCAGTCTTTCCTTAGACGTTATTTATTTTTGAGAATCATTAACTCCTTGTCCATTATAAGGAGGACACACACCATTTGCTTTACAAGGATGTGTAGAGTGAGATGTGGGTGCAGGTCTTAGCAAGAATAGAAGCTTGAGAAGTAAAGGAATAAAATAGCTTTTTCTTTCATGGGGTCCCTTTGGGTTCCCTGTCTTACTATGGTAAGCAAATAAAAATAACTTAACTACTGTAAGTTACCAAATACTATGTTAAAAATTCTTAGAATTAAATTTAACAAATATGACCAAGATCTCTCTACATTGAAAATTACAAGGTGTTGACAAAAGGACTCAAAGACACTTAAAAATGGAGACATACACCTTAATTAAGATGTTAATTCTCACTGAAGTGATCTAATGGCTCAATTCAAGCCCAATCAGTCCCCCAATACAAGTTTTTGGAAATACGAAGGATCAAGAATGTCAAAAGAAATCCAAACAAATGGAACAAAGTTGGAAGACTTCCAGTATATGATTTCAAGATTTAATGGAGAGCCACATTATTCATGATAGGATAACTATATAATAATTATTAAACTATTTTTATTTACTGCCCTCTCTAATTAATCAATATTTCCATGTTTTCAGAAGTGTAGCAACTTTATATATTTTAATGCTATCATTTATACTGCAAAATGGAACTAAATATATAGTGCTATTTCTTCTCTTGTCTGTGCTATCATATTGCAAAATTCACGTACCATTCTCCCCTTCTCCTGATATAGCTTCTCTTTTCCTTCTTTCTCTCAGAAAAGTCTGTAAGACCTTTTCATTTTTTGTTTTTTTTTTTTGTTTTGTTTTCTTGCTTTCTTAGTTATGTTTTGGGTTGATTAGGACAGTAGTTCTTGGAAGAAGACAATAGTAACAATGCATTCATTCCTCAATATACACAAAACTAGTTAGGAACTTCACTGTTTACTCCACCGTTATTTGGTAATAATTTCAGAAATAAAGTAATCCATTACAAAACTAGTATGTGCAGACATTCTACATTAAAATGTATTCATGAGGGGCGCCTGGGTGGCTTAGTCGGTTAAGCGTCCAACTTTCGCTTAGGTCGTGATCTCACGGTTTGTGGGTTCGAGCCCCACATCAGGCTCTATGCTGACAGCCAGCTCAGAGCCTGGAGCCTGTTTCAGAGTCTGTGTCTCCCTCTCTCTCTAACCCTCCCCTGCTCATGCTGTCTCTATCTCTCTCTCAAAAATAAATAAAACATTAAAAAAATTTTTTTAAATGTATTCATGGAAATATATTTTAGTTACTAATTAAAATACAGCCTTCTTCCTTATGCAAGAAAAAATTCCCTTCGCTATATGTCCAATAATTGGGCAGTATATTGTAGATGAGCTCATACTGAATTCTTAATGGCCACTTTTCTCTTTTTGCCCTATTTAAACATTGTTATTATTTTAATTTTCTGTGATAGCATCAAGGTTAACTCCATCGCTTACATATCTTGACCGCTAATATGAACTTGCTAATGCTTCAATTCAGTGCATATTATGAATGGTCTAATAAAGGCTGAAATTCTTTGAGATATTCGGAATAAAATGTATTGATTGATTTTTGGCTTGTACTCCAGAAAATGATGAAGAATCCAATAATGGTTAGTATACAGGAATTACTCCTATCATCTGTTGAAGGATTTCCTTGAAACACAAGATAATACAGAAAGAATGGAGAGGGCAACTTGTCCTGTTATAATAGTTTAGTCATTCCACTATTAATATTCATGAAAACAATCTGCTTATGGAGAAAGTGAGTACCCCACAGAGACCAGTCTGTAATGGTTCTGGGGATTATTTTACATTGCCAATTGCCAAAAATACTGAAATTTCTAATGTATAGCAGGAAATTAAGCTTTTACTGCCTAAACTTTCCATATTAAAATTTGCAAATATTTTATCCCTTGTTACTACATTTTCGTTAATTTAACAAGTTTTTAACAGGTTCGAATGGAATCTTATGTTGACTCAGATTAAAATCACAATGAAAACCTTTTATTCATCATGCTGAAAGATAGGGTGGGGGAGGCAGTCAAAAGAAATATTAAAAGGCACAGTTATAATTATTATAAAAAGCTTAATAAATTCATTCCTAAAACAAGTTGCCTTCATTCTTATGCATGAGTATATGCAAAATTTTTATGAATCTATTATGATAACCTATGAGGTATATGCATATTAAGATTTCAATGATTAACAGAATCAGATATTCTCCCACTCCTGTTCAGTAATATATATTTTTGTCTTTAATTTGCATATAAATTTTATAGAATAAGAATTGCATCTTTGATAAAGACCCTTTCATTTACATTTATTCCCTTACTTTAAATTCATAAGATTCAATTTAATAACTGTTTTGAATTAGGGTATTCTAACATCATGCATAATTTGGAATTATACTTTCCTAATTACTGCATTGCCTGGGTGTTGTAACAGCAGAACTTGCATGAGACTCTCAAGCCAGACTCCATGGGTTTTAATTCTCTCTCTGGCACTCACTGGCTCTGCTGACTTTCTTGGATAATCTGTATAACCACCCTGACTCCTTTTACACTTTGTTACAGTGGCGATAAAATAGCATCTCATCCACAGGGTTTTTATGATGATTATATTAAATACCACCCACCCAGGAAATCATTTTCCTCATTTTTTAAGATATTCCTTCATTTAACATCAAATGTGTTCTGAGCATTTTTACTATTTTTTAGAGTTTTGTTTGTTTTTTTTTTTTTGCACATGTGCGAGAGATAGAGTTCGTGAGGAGAGAGAGAGGAAGAGAGAGAGAAGAGAAAATACCAAGCAGGCTCCACACTGACAGCTCAGAGTCTAATGTGGGGCTTGACTTCAGGAAGCATGAAGTCATGCCCTAAACCGAAAGTAAGAGTTGGACACTTGATGTACTGAGGCACCCAGGTGTTCCAGCTCACTTTTTACTATTTATCTAATTATTTTCTCAAACCTTATAAGTGGGTCAGGAATGAAACACAGATATCTCCAACTGGGCTTAAATGACTCAGTGGGTTAATAGCTGACTTAGTCTCAGATCATGATCTCACAGTAAGGTTTGTGAGTTGAAGCCTGTTTGGGGATTCTCTCTCTCCCTCTCTCTCTGCTTCTTCCCCCACATGCACAGGCAAGTTCTCTTTCAAAATAAATAAATCAACTTTTGGGATGCCTGGTGACTCAGTCTGTTAAGCTTCTGATTCTTGATTTTGGTTCAGATTATGATCTCATGACTCATGAGTTTGAGCCCTCTGTCTGGCTCTGTGCCGATAGTGCAAAGCTTGCTTGAGATTCTTTCTCTCCCTCTCTCTCTGCCCTTTCTTTGCTCTTTCTCTCTCAAAATAAATAAATAAAAACTTTAAAAATAATAAATCAACTTTAAAACAAGAACAGCAAACATAGATGTCTACAGTAAGCAGGCCCTTGGATGAAGAGGGTGGAGGTTAGGTAATAGTTATGTGTTGAGAATGTTTCAACATGAACAGGCATCTTTTGCAAAGCAGCCAGGGAATAGTTCATAGTGGTTCCTGTCATGTAAGAATGCTAACCCAATGTTGTCAAAACTTATATTTTACAAGAAGCCGGTGATCTTGTAAAAATTAAAATAATTTAAGACACTCACTAGTCAGCATCATAGGAGACAATAAAAAATGTGTGATGGCTCTGTGTTTGCCACCTTGGAATTGGCATTACTAACTCAATTTCACAAAGCAGCAAGAGGAAACTTGCAGCTTGCATAAGGTCCTGGAGCATATAAATGACTAAGCTAGTATTTTAAAGTACCGTCTGATGCCACATGCTCTTTTCACTATTTCATGGCCTTATATATTAGGATATGATCTCCAGGCCAAAGAGCAGAATTCATATCCACTTGACTACATTCTCACCTTCATTAAATCTCAGAAGATGCTTCTGAAAAGAAAAACTTAAAATCAGTTTCAAATTATTTTTTTCTTACATTTTTATTTCAATACTATTGGCTACTACTCACCATTATTAAATACAGATTCTTTGTTGAATGCTTAGAAGAATCTGCCTTCCTGCATACCTTCACAGGTACTACACCTACTTGTATGAAGAACTGGCTAAGTCATTTGGAGGGCCCAGTGCAAACTGAAAACATGAGGCTCCTTATGCACACGGACAGTGTCTGACATGCAGGCCGCAAGATTTCTACTAATTGAGAAGTACCACATTATCCACAGATTGGGTTCAGAGCTCACTAAACCTAGATTAAAAATTGTTTTGGCTACACTAAGATGCCACCTTTCACCAGTCAGAGTGGCTAAAATGAACAAATCGGGAAACTCTAGATGCTGGCAAGGATGTGGAGAAACGGGCACCCTCCTACACTGTTGGTGGCAATGTAAACTGGTTCAGCCCCTCTGGAAAACAGTGTGGAGGTTCCTCAAAAAATTAGCAATAGAACTCCCCTAAGGCCCAACAATAGCATAGCTAGGAGTTCTGATGCATAGGGGCACATGTACCCCAATGTTCATAGCAGCACGTTCAACAATAGCCAAATCATGGAAAGAGCCTAAATGTCCATCAACTGATAAATGGATAAAGATGTGGTTCATATATATAATGGGATACTACTTGACAATGAGAAAGAACGAAATCATGCCATTTGCAGCAATGTGGATGGACCTGGAAGGTACTATGCTAAGTGAAATAAGTCAGTCAGAGAAAGACAGATATCATATGTTTTCACTCATGTGGAAGTTGAGAGACTTAACTGACAACCATGGAGGAGGGGGAGGGGAAAATAGTTACATACAGAGAGGGAGGGAGACAAACCACAAGAGACTCTTAAATACAGAGAACAAATTGAGGACAGATGAGGGGTGGGGGAGAGGGGAAAATGGGTGATGGGTACTGAGGAGGGCACATGTTGGGATGAGCACTGTTTGTATGAAAGCCAATTGACAATAAATTATATTAAAAAGTAAAAAAATAAAAAAACTGGCTAAAAATAAAATAAAATAAAAGTTTGGCTGGTACTCTATTTTTTCAGTCTGTTGAGCTATAACTGGCATAGAGCATTGTGTAATTTTGTGCACAATGTGATAATGTGGTATTTGTATATATTGCAAATGATTAGCACAATAAGGGAGCCATCACCTCACATTAGTTACCTTTTTTTTTCTTTTTTGGCAAGCACTTTAAGATCCACTTTGAAGTGTAGAATACACCATTGTTAACTATAGTCACCATGCTGTTCGTTAGATTCCCCAGAACTTATTCATCATTTGACTGGAAGCTTGTAACCTTTGACCATCTTCCCCAACTTTCCCCACCTCCTCCTACACACCCCCTTAACGTTTGCATCAAAGAAAGTGCCTTAGTGGTCCCATCTTATACCTGCCCCACTTATTGTGACTCTGGTTTAAATATGTTGACACAAGCAAGTTAAGCATGAGACCCATATGCAAAACAGACTACAATCAAAATGTCCACAGATCTTTCAGTGGCTATGGCTAGATAGACAACTTAACCAGTGTTATTACTGTCTTTGCTTATTTCAAACATTTTAAATAAGAGCACAAATAATGATTAATTATGAGATTTATAAGATTGGTTCAACATGTACAAAAAGGTATATATAACTATATAAGTGTGCATGGCATTATAAAGTATTTAAATTTTTGATTTAATTATTAACTTATGTAATGAAAAAATCTAATATTATTTATCAAATTGTGTGCTTTTACTACAAATAACAAAAACTGCCCTTCTATTAGTCATCAGAACTTATTTGTATGTTCCAGTAGTTAAATACAGTTTAAAAACGTATTAACCTTTTTAAATGTTAATCATTTACTTTTCAGAGAAAGAGAGCTTGCATGCATGCAAACAGGACAAGGACAGAGAGAGAGGGAGACAGAAGTTCCAGAGCAGGCTCTAGGCTGACAGAGCAGATGCATACATAGGGCTTGAACTCACAAACCATGAGATTATAGTCGGATGCTTAACCAACTGAGCTACCCAGGTGCTCTTACTATTCTTTTTACATTATGATGAATTTCAGATTTAATATCTCTATCTTAATAGTCTCTAAGCTAAGCTAACATTTAGTCTTCCTCATCTCTATTCTCTCAATGTCTAGGCATTGTTCTCAAAATTACCTAGTCCTCATAAATTCTTGGAATCCATTGCAGGTTTAAGGTATCAGTACAGGAACCTAGAAATAAACAAAGATTTTTGACCACTACCAAAGATGATTGGTCAGTCAGCATTTCTTTTTGATACAGAATTGTATATCGAAAATAATTACCACAGAGGAGAGAGGAATAAGAATTCTTTCTAAATTGATACTTTAGAATAATATAAGAAAACTACTCATGAGTCCAAGTCCATCTGCTTTGTCTTTCTATAAATGACTCTCATCACACAAAAATAGACAAATGGTCAGCCTGAAATTTAGCAATGTGTTATTTTATCTCTTTATTTTTGTAGATGTCACATGGGAGGCAGTATCTCATGATGTTTAAAGATATCAGTTTTCAGTTGGACAGACATGTGTTCAAAGATACAAGCTACTACCCACCAATTGTGAGTCTACATCCTTGTCAACCTTCCAATTCAAAAAATTAGGTATACACGTGTTTTAAGCTAAAGGCTAAGCTGCTGCAACCAAAATAATAAAAAGGTAATAATAATAGTAATAATAAGTTAAGTTAATAACTTTTCTAATAAGGCAAACTTTTCTAATAAGCCTTTGCCTTTGCCTTATTAGAAATGGTACAAACAGGAGTATTTATTTCTCCCATATGTACCATTTCATCTGATACTGATTGAGTTCTTAATCAGGACCATATATATATATATATATATATATATTCAGTATCTTGAAAATGTCAGTTAGGAGTTTCTTAAAATAATAAAAGGTGGAGGACAGAAAAGTAAAGAGAAAAAGAAAAAGAGAACAGAAAGGAGAAAGGAAAGAAGACAAACAAGTAATTAAGGAGAAAGGTGATAAAGAAGAGTGGAAAATGTATCTGTAACTTTCAAAGTAGTAATATTAATACTGTTTAATATTTAGTTTGATGAAACAATAATGACGGTAGTTCAAAAATATTTTCTCTAGTTTTCCAATCAACTGTGCTATTCACCTTGTAACAAAGGATGGTTGATGATTAATTAGGACACATTCTTTCACAATTTCACTTAATGGCAATAACATTCAGAGTATCCAGAACTTATGCTGCCTTACCATTTTAGAAGTTTTGAAACTACATAACATTTTCTTTACTAAAATGTGTATTTTAATGGGGAATTGTGGAGAAGAGTAACATGGAAAGCTGTTTTTAACAGGAAAGTTTATTTGAAACATTTTCATTTCAAGCAAAACACTTGGAGAGAAGCCACCAGAACAAAGTGTACTGTCAGAAAAAGACACAAACACCCCACATACAGATAGTCAATAAATTTAATTAAAAACAAGCCAATGTGATTTTTATCTCATTTATGTATCTGAATATAGAGCAGAGCTAATATTTTTGGGCTGCAAGCTTTATTTTCCGAGAACAAACCAGCATTGCTCAAGTGAATGAAATAATTTATTTTAGATATTTACACTATGATTAATCAGTGGGATTGAAATAATATTTTCTCAAAATTATGCTTAATGTGCAATTGAAAGGTTATTTTAAAAACAGCTGAAAATATGTATTAAAAAACATTTATTCTATATTTACATAAAATTTCACCAATCCATAAATGGACAGTCCACAGATAAATGTTCCTACATTCTTTCTATGTGCTTAGAATTGTATTTTATATTTTGAAAAATGTGAATATTCTAAAATAAATTTTTACTATATTATTGTTAGGAGTGAGAGCGAGTATCTGTGTTACCTGAATGGAGGTCTTGGTCTTTCGCTTCCCATGAGAACATTTACGTGTAATTCACCCTGGAATAAAGACAGCCAGAAGGAAAGTAGCAAGCACCAAGGAGTTTATTAAAGTGAAAATACACTATCAAGGCAGGAGAGCGGGCAGGTTCCCCCTAGGTTGTCCTGGAATTGGATATTATTGGGTCTCTCTGGGCCCGGAAGAGCTGTGAAGTGCAGGTCTCTAATGGAGGCTGCTTTCAATCATTTGGGAAACTCTCACAGGCTGAGATGGAGGAATTTTGGACCTTACAAGGTTTGTGCCTCAACACAGCCTTTCTCCGGGGGAGGGGGGGGGGTCGGCTATACGTCAATGCAAATGTATCGCAATGTGTGTAGGGGTTATCCTGGGGCAAAATTAGAAGAGGAAACAACCTGCTCAGGCACCTGGATCTGTATTCCCAAGGTCTGGGAAGTCACAAGGTCAGGATATTGTGCCCCTGGGCTTTTCATGTGTAGCTCCTTTGTCACAGCCTCCAGCTCAAGTCTGCATCATTCCCCGTCCAGGACTTGGGACTCACCTAAGGGCCTTTCTTCCACTGCTGCCCTCTAGTTTCTGCCAAACACAGGGATAAAATGAAGAAAGCAAAGGAGTGAGAAGGGGAAAAGCTGGACTGAATTAATAGATTTAATGGACCCATTTGGTACATGGAAAATTTTCACACGTCAAACAATTTGAAATGCATTCAAGTCTGTTAGATGAAAGGGAAAAATAAAAAGCAAACACCTTCAGATCTTCTACCAAAAGATACAACATAAAAAGACAAGAGAATTAGGGTCCTCAAAAGCATATAAATAAAAACATCAATATAACTACATTTTCAAAACCCGTAAAAGAAAAGAAACTGAACCGGTAATTACTGTTCATTAATTATCAAGGCTATAACACATGTTGTTTAAGCATGCATAAACTCAGGGAAACATATTCTTGAACCATTATTGAACAAAAAAATAAAATATCTTCACAAAACAAATAAGTTGGCAAATCAGCAAAATCTAATGCTAAGCATTCAATATGTAGACATAATTGTAGATCTGAAACTAAGATGGGATCAAAGAATACTGTGTAGATGTGTTATGTTCAGAAATATACAGAAATAATAATAAAATAGGAAGACAGCGAAGAAGAAAAAAGAAAAGGAGATTAAGCTCATTGATAATTGTACAGTGTACATGTAGATACCATTAAGTACTGAAAAATACACATAAAGTGATAAGTGAAACATAGGAAAATAAGAACATTACAAAACATCATACATTCAAAGATAAAACTAGGGAAAAAGTACAAAACTCTCTAAAACAGCAAATTAAGTAAATAAAAACAGTAGGAAGCAATTTCACAGAAAAAGAAACAGGGCTAATATGTAAAATACCGTAATTAAGATAAGAAACTATAATGACAGATTTGAGATGCAGCAAAAGTCATAATTTAATTCATCTCTTAAAGGAAGGCAGATTCCTATTTGGCTTGCACAGCAGGATTCAACTATATATGATATACGAGAGACACACATAAAAGTTAAAAAATTTTTTTTTTAATTTGAAAGAAGACAGGGAATGAAATACCAGCCAAATTCTGAATAACAAACCAAACCAAAACCAAAACCAAAACAAACGAACACACAACACTGTCTCTCTCAGAGTAAGGTGGCTGAGGCAGGTGAGGGGGATCTGGGGAACCAGGGCCACCAGAAAGTAAGAGAATGTCACCTGAAAAAGGAGTCTGAAAAAGCAACTTCAAATTTGTAAACCAATCCCATTCTTTTCACCCTGATCTCCATGTGTGCAGGACAAGCTAAGAGGAGTTAGGAGCTAGGCATAAAGGACAATGCTGTGAAATGACCAGTGCCCACCTCAGATGTAGCACAATCAAACCAAGTTGGGTGGTTGTTGAAACATCAATCTCCAAGAGTATTAGAGAACTGAAACAAAGTCTATCACCCATGTAATATGCACACTGTATAAACACATTTACAATGTTTAGAATAAAAACTAAATTGCTCAACATATGAAGAGACCAAAAAAAAAAAAAAATGGGACCAATTCTCAAGGGACAAAAGTAAATCAATGGAAGACTATCATAGGATTACCCATTAGCTGGAAATATCAATTAGAAACTACTGAGGCTCAATGAGTTGAAGAAATATGCTCCCACAACAAATGATAATAAAGAATAATTGAAAAGCAAATAGAGATTTTTATAAAATAACAAAAAAAAAAACAAAATAATTCAAATCACTAAAATAAAATTTAAATTAAACAGAAGTGAAATCTCTACCTGAAAATGAAATGTAAAATTTAAAAAAATCACTGGATAAGCTTAAGAGTAGAATGGAGATGGGGCGCCTGGGTGGCTTAGTCGGTTAAGCGTCCGACTTTCACTTAGGTCATGATCTCGCGGTTCGTGGGTTCGAGCCCCGCGTCGGGCTCTGTGCTGACTGCCGGCACGGAGCCTGGAGCCTGTTTCAGTCTGTGACTCCCTCTCTCTCTGACCCTCCCCTGCTCACGCTGTCTCTCTCTCTCTAGAAATAAATAAAACATTAAAAAAAAAAAAAAACTCTGTAAAAAAAAAAAGAGTAGAATGGAGATGACAGAAGAAAGTAAGGGAACTTCTAGATACATCAACAGAACAATTTAATCCGAAGAAAAAAGAAGAAAAATTGAATAAACATAGCAGTATGTCAGAGATGGATGGCATAATTTCAATACATTTAACATATTTGGAATGGGAGTTTCT
The DNA here is from genome assembly GCA_017311185.1 of Proteles cristata cristata. NCBI lineage: Eukaryota > Metazoa > Chordata > Mammalia > Carnivora > Hyaenidae > Proteles > Proteles cristata. The sequence goes on from JAESUZ010002055.1 coordinate 57,315, forward strand.
GTGGGGAGGAGGAAGAGAATGAGACAGAAAAAATAATTAAAGCAACACTGGCTAAAAATGTCTAAATCAGTGAAATACTTAAATTTGTAGATTGAAGAATCTTAGGAAACCCCAATCAGACAAATTCAAAGAGAAGAATGACAAGCCATAATCTAGTCAAGTGCTAAAACACAAAGATAAAAAGACAATCGTGAAAGCAGCCAGAGAAAAATAAACAACATAGTTTCTCTGGATGTTTTCCATTTCTTCAAGCCATCAGTAGAGTAGGTTCTCAATATTTCATCTTCAAAATAACTGAATTTGATAATAATAATTTCACAAATTCTATTTAGCTGTCACATATTCCCATTTTTACTAAAGAAAAGATTCAAAGGATACATTTTCAGTGGAAGACTGTTATTATACCCTCCTTTAGTTTCAGGGTCAAATCCAGAATATTCCTCTTCTTTAAATCTCACAAGGACATAAAGAGAAGATTAAAGAAGAAGAAGAAAAAGAAAGGATAAAAGAAAAGATAGAGCTTTTTCTATATTCAACAAAATTCAGGGTATAGTTTCTTAAGTTGTGAGCGGTGAGATGTTACAAAGCAGTTATTGAAATTGTTAGACAGGGTGCCTGGGTGGCTCAGCCTGTTGGGTGACCAACTTTGGCTCAGGTCTTGATCTCACGGGTTGGTGAGTTTGGGCACCCCGTGGGGCTCAGTGCTGACAGCTCAGAGCCTGGAGCTTGCTTCAGAGTCTGTGTCTCCTTCTCTCTCTGCTCCTCTCCTGCTTGTACTCTATCTCTCTCTAAAAGTAAATAAACATTAAAAAATTTTTTTTCAAAAGAAATTTGTGTTAGAGTATAAATAGGTATTTGAAATTTGGGAAGACTGAGGGGGTGGGGAGAGTCCATCTCTAAGTAACTCAAAAGAAGAATAATGAGCTTTTGTAATATTGTCAATTTCTGTGAGATACAACAGGGGTTATTGGATGTTATGAGAGAAGGGATACAGAAATGGTCATGTTGGGAGAGAGATTTTCATCAGCATTATAATTACCAATATTGTTATAATTATCCTCATCATTTTTTCCTTCTCATCCTTATTCTTCCTTAGTGAGAATCAGCTTAAAGTCAGATAAAAAGATGGGCTAAACCTTCACTGTAAGATTTTATTTATTATTTTAACCCACTGTTGTTCCACTATTAGTTGTAATTTCATAAAGAATATAACTCTGTTCTTATAGTTAGTTCTCTGAGTCACTGTTGAACTTTCATTTTTGTTTGTTTGTTTTTTGTTTGTTTTAAGTCATGGTTGAACTTTCTTTTTAGACTTAGGATATTATGTTCAGGTACATTATGCTTCATAACATCTAGTTTTTGTAATTATGAAATGTAATAATTTTAATGTAATATCAATAAAAGAAGCTAATAAAAGTTCAGATTCAGTTTAAGGAAATTTTAGATTTTGGCTTTTTGTTTAAAACATTAAATTGATAGGTCTCTCATTTCAACTTACCAAAATAAAGAATTTATTAAAATTGGAAACTTGCTGGTAATTCAGTCCTGTTATTAGTTTAGTCTTTGGAATCATTGAATAGATTTTCTATTACTTCAACTCAACATGAAATTTCAGCTTCATTTTCCTTTTAAAATTATGTAAATCATTATAAATTCTCCTGCACTCCTGTGACATATTATCAATATTCCTTTTAGTATTTAACTTTATAAACGGAATAGTCAGTCCAATGGTCAGTTATATTGATCAACTTTATTGCATTTAAAAATATTTATTCAATTCTTCCATAGCTACTCACATGAAGCTTATTTTGTGTTATTAAATGATTCAAACCACGTATATGTATATTTAATATGTAATACTATATTTAATATATACTTAATATATGTTAAATTCTATTTCCTATAATTATAATATATAATACATAGTATAAATCATATATATATTTTTAAATGTAATTATTTTAGAAAGCAAACTCACAGGACTTCATTTATTGGAACTGTTTTGTTTGTTTGTTTGTTTGTTTTTTAATTTCAAGAGAGAGAGCAGGGGAGGGGCAGAGAGAAAGTGAAACAGAATCTGAAGCAGGCTCTAGGCTCTGAGCTGACAGCACAGAGCCTGATGTGGAGCTCGAATTCATGAACCATGAGATCATGACCTGAGCTGAAGCTGGATGCTTAACTGACTGAGCCACCTAGGCATCCCTGTTGGAACTAGGTTTTGTTGACAGATCAGGACTCACAATGTCACAATGTTGATATAAGGTCAAAACAAAACCAGGAACTAAAAACACTGTCCTTAAAGACACATACTATATTAGTCTTTAATTTTATTTTATTCTTGCGATAAAAATTTATTCAGGTGGGAAATAATGCTTCTTCATTCAAAGTACAATCACAAGCACTTTTCAGAAAGAATTTCAAACTTTTGGAATAAAACCTTCCAATTCATTGCTGAACTTCAGCTTTAGTTCAATTATAATAAGAATGCACGTAGCCAGGATCTCGCATAAGAGAAAGGGAGACTCCAAATTTTATTATGTTATTTTTTTCCCCTCTTAAGTATCTTAGCCTGAAGTTGTAGATGGTCACTGTAGATGATCCTTTCCAATTGGCTATGTTAAAGGTTAGAGAAAAAAGAGCATCTAGCAACTTAAGGGTTTGCCTCTTGTTATTTCAGAAGGCCACTGCTGCAACTCAGAGAGGTCCTTAGAGAATGAGGACTTTCTCTGACAGCATAATTTCATGAGTATCAAATCCATTTTGAGGAAAATTGTCACTTTCCAGTTGATCAGGGGTCACAGGTGGAAATAGAGCCCACAGAGCATCGTAATCATTCCCTACAGGTGAAGGCTCAGTTGGAGTGTGAATAGCAATGGTAACAAGACAAAGAGCTTCACCACTAAAGTTCCATCAGAGAAGTTATCACAGTGTTTGGCTTTATGGATTCTGTCAAAGAGAAATGACTTTAGCTGCTACCGACTGCTAGCTGTAACCCCTGCCAAGTTCTATATAGAGGCTCATGGAACAGCTTGTTGAAATTTCAATAGAGGCTGACTCAGGGAAAAAAAAAATAGTGCCATATAGTCTTCATCGGAACTGCATCATGACTTTCAGAGAATTCAATATGTAGCCTGTATTTATTTCCAAGTATAAATCCAATTTGAGAAATTCCCAATTGTATAGTCCTCCCAGGCATTTGGCTTGATATAACTTCACAATCATATAAAACTTGCCTTGTAAGTAAATGTTTAAAAATCTAAAACTATTTTCGCTATGGTAGGAGGCGTGAGTTTTTCTCCCTCCCATTTAATTAGCCAACTTATTCCCTCAGAGAAAATAGCAAGTAGTCACTTAGTCACTTTTTTGTGTGTGAATTTCAGAAAAAAATTTCCTTGCCATTTAGAAATGGATGAAAGAGCATTACAAGATCCAAAAACATGTACATAAAAGAATCAATATTTTAGAATGCATCAATAAGGTCATAACTGCGTAGAAATTTACATGGAAATAGTCAATAGTCACGGAAGCCATATATTATTTCACATACACGGTATTGACTGGTTAAAATAAGCATTTATCAAAATTTACATGTGTAAGATATTGGTCTTCAAACATTTTTTTCAGGCCCATAGAGGAAAGACAGTTCAAATTTTGTTAGAGCTATCGGAGAATGTATGGCCATTTGTCTCACTGAATTAAAATGTTTTCACTAAAACTAAATAGATCCTTGTTGTTGATTTTATCTTCAAGTTAAAATATTTACAAAGGTGCACTTGAAACTGGCCCTGTACCAGAGAAAAGCTGTATGATTCTATTATATTTTACCAAGAAAGAAGACAAATAACTTTCTTTTTCAAGCATGTATCATACCAATCAATACACTCAAAGCAGGGAAAAATTGTATGCATAATTAAAAAAAAACATTTTTGCTTACCTGGCATGATCTTCTGAAGAAAATTTTGAGATAAATAAAATAGCTTGCTTATAGAAAACCCACTGCCCTTTACTTCAACTATGAATTGAATTAGCAAATCTAGATTTAATTAACAGCATATGATAAAAAACATACTCCAGGGTAATCTGGCTACCCAAACTAAAATTGTTTGTTTAAATTTGAAACAATAGGCAAAGATAGCCACATGAGCCCAGGAGATAACAACTTAATTCTTTCTTTGTTGAAACATCAATTCAAATATTCTCTTCCATTCTATAAATTGCCTTTTCATTTTGTTTATTCTTCCATTTGCTGTGCACAAGCTTATAAGACTGATGTAGTTCACTTGTTTATTTTTGCTTATGTTGCCTGTACTTTTGGTGTCATATCCAAAAAAAAATTCCATCGTCATGACCAATATCAAAAATCATTTCCCCGGGGCGCCTGGGTGGCTTAGTCGGTTAAGCGTCCTACTTTCGCTTAGGTCATGATCTCGCGGTTCGTGGGTTCGAGCCCCGCGTCGGGCTCTGTGCTGACTGCCAGCTCAGAGCCTGGAGCCTGTTTCAGAGTCTGTGACCCCCTCTCTCTCTGACCCTCCCCTGCTCACGCTGTCTCTCTTTCTCTCTCTCCTAGAAATAAACAAAATATTTAAAAAAAAAAATCATTTCCCCTACATTTTCTTCCAGGATTGTTTATTGGTTTTGGCTCTTACATTTAAGTCTTTAATCTATTTTGAATTAATTTTGTGAATGAAGTAAGGATAGGAGTCCAAAATCTTTCTTTTGCATATGAGTATCCAGTTTTCCCAAAATAATTTATTGAAAAAAAATCTTCTTTTCCCATTGCTCATTCTCGGCACCCCTTGTCAAATATTAGTTGACTTTACATGAATCAGTATATTCCTGGCTCTCCATTTTGTCCCATTGTGCTATGTGTTTGCTTTCTGCCAGTAACATACTTTTTCATTACTGAAGTTTTGTAGAATAATTTGAAGTCAAATGTGATTCCTCTAGATTTTTGTTGTTGTTGTTGTTGTTGTTGCTGTTAAGGTTGCTTTGTTTATTTGGGATCATTGTGGTCACATGTTAATTTTAGGATTACCTTTTTTTCTATTATTTTCTATTTTGAGAAATACTATTGGAATTTTGATAGGGATTTCATTGATCTATAGATCACTTTGGGTAGCATGGACATTTTAATAATATTAATTCTTCCAGTCCATGAACACAGGATCTCTTATTTATCTGTGATACCTGATAAGAAGTTAAACCCTAAAATGTATATGGAACTCATATAACTTAATAACAGAAAAGAATCCAATTGAAAAATGAAAAAAGGACCTGAATAGACATTTTTCAAAATAAAACATACAAATGGCTAACAGGTATATGAAATTTTGAGCATATCACTAATTGTCAGAAGATTGCAAATTAAAACCACAGTGAAATATCACCTACTACCTGTTTAGGTGGCCATTATCATAAAGATAAAAGATAGAAAATACTGGTGAGAATGTGGAGAAAAGGGAAGACTTGTGTACTCGTGGTGGGAATGTCCTAGCATACAGCCATTATGAAAAACAACTTAGTGGTTCCCCAAAACATTTTAAATGAAACTGCTCTATGATTCAGCAATCTCACTTCTGGGTATACATTTGAAGGAAATGAAATCTCTATCTGAAAGAGATACCTGAACTTCCATGTTTATTGCAGCTTATTTACAATAGTCACAACATGGAAACAACATAATTGCCTGTCAATTGATAAATAGATAAAGAAAATATGGTGAATATGTACAATTGAATATTATTAAGGCAAAAAAATCCCACCAAATTCTGCCATTTATGACAACATAGATGAACTTGGAGGGTATTCGCCTAAGTAAAATGAGTCAGAGAAAGACAAATGCTGTATGATCTTAGTTATATGTGGAATCTAAAAATAAAGTCCATTTCATAGAAGCAAGGACACATTGATGATTGCCCTGGGCTGGAAGTTTGGGAAAATGGGGAGATGTTGGTCAAAGGGTACAAACTTTTGTTATAAGATGAATTAAGTTCTGAAGATCTAATATACAGCATGGTTACTATGTTTACGAATACAATACTGTGTTTTATACTGGAAATGTGCTAAGAGAATAGATCTTAAATGTTCTCATCTCACACACACAATTTGTAACTATGTCAGGTGATGGATGTGTTAATTAGCTTAATTATGGTAATCACTTCTCTTCTATATATAGATATAGATATAGATATGGATATAGATATAGATATAGACATAGACATAGATATCTATCTATATATATATACACAAATATATATAGAGAGATATATAGATATAGATATATATATCTGTGTATCAAATTATTACTGTTACCCAGTATACCTTACATTTACATGGTGTTATTTGTCATATCTCAAAAGTCTGGGGGAAACATGAAATCATGTGTCTTTTGAAATTGGAGAAAAATACAAAAGAAATAAACCTCATTAACTAGCATTTCAGTTATATGTTATTTCATATGTGTAATCCATTGGGCTTTGCCCTAAAAACTTTCAAGATGCATCTTTATATTTCATCAGACCAAGATGGGAAAAATATCATAGAAGGCTATGGAAAACAGAATTCTTTTGGTTCTCAATGATGTTGAAGAGCATAATGCTCCTGAAACATCATGAAGTTGAAGAGCCTAGTGGTAACAATGACCTCCTGTGGTACTCAAATTGAGAATGAAAAATATAAAGGAAACTCAGTAACCTGCATCAATCTGCCCTCAATTACAATGAAACTTACCTTGAATATTCTAATAAATATGCTAACACCTGCTTTTTGCATTGGTAAAATTAAATTCAGACATGCTAACTTAGTAAGGGCAAGCCAAAAAAAAAATGAAAATGACAATGGTTATAAAATGATCCTAATTTTGTTAAAGCTGGAGATGTTTCCCCAAATGGCTGAGAGTAGTTTATAATTCAATTCATTCTAAAGTTCCATGTTTCAGTCATTTGTTAATGATTCTGTAACTTGGTAACTTGTAACAATTATTTTGCTTAGAAGGTTAGCTTTTTTCCTTGTTGGCCTGATTATGGATTCTTTTTCCCGTCAAATATCTTTTGTCATATCTAAGACTGAACTATTCCAGCTCCAAAATTATCAGTTGTTTTACTTTCCAATAGCACAAAGATATTTATAAGCTCTTATCAACACCATCCAAATTTTTGAAAGAAACACAAGCATATGTTGAAAATTAAAAAGTATATCTACTCCTATCCCCTTGTGTGGTAGTCTTTGCTAGGTAAAATTAATATCTTAAAAGCTGTAATATGTATCATATAGGGAACAATTTTGTTCATTCCAAAGGTAAATAACACTTTAGTGTTACCCAGGGAGAGACAGAAAATACGTTTTCTGGGTTGCTAAGTGATCCTTGTCAATTGTTTTTAGATTCATGGCAAGTGAACTCAAAATACTAATGACAGAAGCTTCATATCAAAATATTAGACATGTCATCATTTGATTCTTTTTTTTTTTTAACATTTATTCCTTTTTTGAGAGACAAAGAGAGACAGTGTGAGCAGGGGAAGGACAGAGAGAGGGGGAGACACAGAATCCAAAGCAGGTTCAAGGCTCTAAGTTGTCAGCAGAGAGCCTGACACAAGGCTAGAACTCATGAATTGTGAGATCATGACCTGACCGGAGGTTGAACTTAACTGACTGAGCCACCCAGGTGCCCTATATTCATTTGATTATTTATAAATTCATATCTTTAGCGTAAATAATTTCAGGATTATTTAAGCCCTGCATGCTTATTTTCATTGTTTCACAATGACAGGCCTTCATGAGCCACTGAGCAGTGAACATTTCTATCATATATCCTCATTCCTAAATCTTCCTTTTTCTGAAAAGTTTCATGTTTTAATAACAATAAGAAAAATGGTAACACAGGTATGCCTTCGTGTATCCTCTATACCTACCATGGGAAAAAACATAATCAGCTTTATTACAACGATTCTTTTGAAAACGTAAATTGGTTCAAGACAACTGGTGTATTAGGGAATGATTTGAGAATAATGCAGTGTATTTGTTTATGCATGATTTCATCCATGGACACTAAATAAATGCAACACACTGCACCTGGTTGAATGGAGATAAATAAGAATCCACCACACACACACAAGCACACACGTAAACATCTACCAAATACATCAGTTCAGCGTGTGTGTTTTGACTCAGACCCATTCACGTGCACTGTTAGAACTTTCTGTCTGAATGTCAGATAAGCCTTCTCCCACCTCTTCACCATCATTCATAAGATACAAGTTTTCAGAAACCCATTTCTACAAGCAAATGTCAGTTTTTATTCAAGGTTAGATACCATGTATAGTAGTATTATGTGTATGTATTTCTTTTTTTTTTTTTTTTAATTTTTTTTTTTAATGTTTTTATTTATTTCTAGGAGAGAGACAGAGACAGCAGCAGGCAGGGGAGGGTCAGAGAGAGGGAGTCACAGGCTGAAACAGGCTCAGGCTCTGAGCTGGCAGTCAGCACAGAGCCCGACGGGAGCTCGAACTCACGAACTGTGAGATCATGACCTAAGCGAAAGTCGGACACTTAACCGACTAAGCCACCCAGGCGCCCCTATGTGTATGTATTTCTTAACAAACTAACATGTCTGAAACTGTGCTACACTTTTTTTATTAGCTTCTTGTCTTTTTAAAAAATGTTTTCATGATGAAGTATTGACTGTTTTGCCCCAGAGCCATTTCCCCTGTAAACCCTGCCGCTTCACTGAGCAATTTTGCATCGCTTTGATAATTTTCTGTAGTGAGATGATTTATAAAGAGATGTATAATTTTAGGGGTCAAAATTTGAAATTCTAGAAGAAATAGAGGCTTTAAAAAATTGAATGTACTGATGGTCACTCAATAGGAGAGAAAACATAGGGGTTACCAAAAATCCTACACCAACATTCAATGATTTTATATGTAACCTGAAAGGTGCTGATAATTGCTAAATTTTGAAAATTATTCTAGAAAACAAAAATGCAAGACTAACTTTCTATCAAAATAATAAGTAACTGTGCACTTATTATCAAAATTGCACTAATTATATCTGAAAATCATTCCTAAATTAACTATATGGAAAAATAACCATCAATAACTTTAAAAGTACAAATGACAGACTCTGAGTTTTTTCACTACATTTTAGAGACAAAAGCTTCTCATATCAATAAATAAAAAATAATCCAGTGGAAACACTCACATGGGCATTTGTGCAATTTATGAGGTAAAAGAAATACTCCTTAAAATATAATCAACTTCACTACTGAAAGGAAATAAACTCCACAAAATAGAGCTTTTTCCTATAATGTATGAAAAACATGAAATTTTTAATTTCTATTTTTGGTGAAAATATGGAGGAGATGTCACTAATTGATGTTCATTGTTGGTTGAGACATTAATTTGTACATTTAGATTCATTTTACCTAACAATATTAGAAGTGTGAATTATCCATAATTCTTTTCTCTTACTTTTGGGAAACGAGCATAAAAACAATCACCTTAGGGGTAAATGTACATCTAAAAATATATAATTTTATCTCTCTTTTCCATAAAAAAACAAAATAAATATCTCTAACTAGAGTATAAATTAAATATTTTATATCCATGTGATGTCTCACTCAGAGGCAATGAAAAGAATAACATAGTTCTATGTATATATCATGTTTCAAAAATACAGAGTATAATTTGATATTAAACGGTGTGTGTGTAGTGGTGTGTATATGTGTGTGTGTTCGCATGTGTGAGTATAACATAAACAAATGTCTGGAATGATACCTTTTAACAAGGTTACCTCTTATTGGATGGAATTGAAGGTGAAAGAAGGAAGTAAAATTATTATAATACTTTCTTTATAAAATAAAAGCATTGTAACTTAAAAATATATTTTCATCATTTTCTGTATTTCTAAATTATTTAAAAATTGAAATATAGAAAAAAGCCATTAGGGAGAATTGCAATCAAACCTTTACAGAAGAAAAAATTGGCTCTCTAAATCTTACCTTGAATGCAATAGCTAGATGGGCTTTCCAGTTCTCTCTGACTCAGAAACATCCCATTTATATGATCACCCATGAAAGGCAATCTTTTACATTTCAAATATGGAAAGGAAATATTACTCAAGTAGAACTAAGGTGATAGAAGCAAATCTATGTCTCCGCCTACCTGATACAATTAATGGTGGCCATCCATCTGAATTAGAATCAAAATGCAGGTATTCACGTGGTCAAAACACAATGCTTCTCATCCTTCAATATTTACCTTGATTCATAAACTACTGGTGGTCGGTAATGACTATTTGAGGTTAACTTTGATTATGTAAAGACAGAACAAGAGACAATAGTGGACAGCATACAACACTGATGAAGAGAGAATTAAGATGAGAGAGATCATGGAGACTCTGAGACCATGTGTCTGACTTTCCAGTTATTGTCTCTGAAATTTGTACTTTGAACTTATTTTTAAGTTTATTTATTTAGTGTGTGTGTGTGTGTGTGTGAGAGAGAGAGAGAGAGAGAGAGAATGAGAAAGAGAGAGAGAAAGAGAGAGAGAATCCCAAGCAGGCTCCATGCTCAGCATGGACTTGGGGCTCCATCTCATGACTTTCAGATCATGACCTGAGCCAAAATCAATAATCGGACACTTAACTGACTGAGCCCCTGAAGCTGGTACTTTGAAGCCCATGAGATTATCTTTTATGTACTTTGAGTAGTCATTTATCTGAACAAATTTGAGTTTCAGTTTCTATCACCCAAAATATATTGAATCAGAAAATTCTCTAATATTTTTCTCTAACTCCATAATTTGAATGATTTAACTTACCAAATCATAAATTCATTTCTACTAAATCCAAATACACAAAATACACAAATTCTGAGCACACAGTGAAACAATTATATTGGTTTTTTTTTTTCATAATAACAGCTGAGCCTATCATTTTATATTTCTGAAGCCTATCCAATGAAAAAAGGTATCTGGAAGTTGGGAAGAAACATAATATATGAATATATTATTTAATATATTAAATGTGTAACTAAATGCTATTTAGTATCAAGTTTGATGTGTGTTCTACTTTGTAAATAACCTATAATTTTGTTCAATTAATTAGTTTACTGAAGTTCCATGTCTGAAAGAGTATAAATACTTTTTGAAAAACAAAACAACAAATGAAGACTTTTTATGGAATTTAACGTCTAAATTGTAAAAGTAAGTTAAGGATATAATCCATCTTGTAGTTACTATAATTACTTATTTAACTATGGATAATATGACCATTTATGTTTGCATTTTACACTTCCTCTGAATTTTTTATAAACAAAGAGTTTCAATACAAAGTGCACAGTAATTGCCTATTGTTATATGAAAAATCAAGGACAATAAACTGCACAAATAAAATACTTCCATATCCACAATTGATAGCAATTCAAACCAAGAAGACTCCAGGAGAATTATGAAGACATCCATACTCTTGGATGTAATAATCTTTTAATGCTTCTCTCTGTCTCCATCTTTTATGTCTGTAAAAGAGTCTAAAAGAAACTGGTTGAAGGCCCATTTGAAAATTTGAATGAATACATTAGTGGATTTCTTATCTTTCTTTAAGGATATTGTATTTCAGTCTTTTTCATCTATATCTGAATAGTGAAAGATGCTGCATTGCTAAGAGGAGGGGCACAAACAGTGAAGAGTTAAGTGCAATTTTAAGGGAGGGAAAAGAACTTTCTCCATTGTTATCTGTCACGTGAAACGGACATATCAATCCTCCACCTACATCCAAATCAATCCTTCTCACTCTTTTTTAATACCCATCTTGTGATTTCTAAGTGCTTTGCTGCTAGTTATCTATCTGTGACTCTCTGCCAGGAGGACTGCCCTTGAGCTACTTAACTGCTGTGCTGGCAAGTGCAGTGAGCAGGGGGTACCTGTGTTGGGACTTTGCCAAGTCAAAATTTTGCTCAGCTATTTCGCATCCTCTGCTCTGTTTCCTTGACTTCTTCACCCGTCTTGACCTGGGCACTCAGGAGGTACCTTGAATGTAAATTCTTATTTAAGACCAGCTAGTGGAGGACTCATCCTAACACCTCCTCTTGCAAGTACATAAGCAGCACACCATATACAAGGCAATGCAGCAATTCAGTGATAATTATGGTGCAGCAATAAATATACCGATGATTAAACCCTTTTATGAATAACCTTGATTTTTTTGTTAGCCATATATTTCCATTTAAGGGGTGTGTGGGTGACTTGGTCAGTTGAGCTTCCAACTCTTTGTTTTAGCTACGGTCACGACCTCACAGTTCATGGGTTTGAGTCCCCCAGTACCATCAGGCTCTGTGCTGACAGTGAGAAGCCCTGCATGGAGTTCTCTCTCTGTTTCTCTCTGTCTCTGTCTCTGCCTCTTTCTCAAAATAAATAAAATGTAATTTTCCTTAAAAAAAAACAAATATTGATAAATCAGACTCAGGATCTACTCTTCAAATATAAGTGTCTCTCAGTGTGTGTGTATGTGTGTGCATGTGCGCATGTGCATGCACATGGATGCTTATTATTAAGAACAAATAAATAAAGAAAATGATTTAGATAATGCATTGGTTATCTATTGCTAGATAATGAGTTTTCCAAACCTTAGTGGAAACATTTATATCCTCACAATTTCTATGGGTCAGAAATCAGGTCTGGCTTAACTGGCTGCCTCTGGATCAATGTCTTTCATGAGGTTACATTCAAGCTGCCAACCAGGGCTGCACGTGATCGTATCAAAAGATCTGAGTGGGGGGAAAGAAATGGGATTCATCTGCAAGCTCATCCATGTGACTGTTGTCCCTCACCACATCAGTCTCTCCACAGGATTGCATGTGGAGAACCTGGCTTCTTCCAGGCAAGCAGTTCAACATAAAACAAGAGAGTGCCCAAGACATAATCCACAGTCTCTGATAATCTAATCTTGAGACTGAAATCCGTTATTTCTGTCTTATTTTATTGGATAGAAGCAAATCAAAAAGTTCAGTCCACATTCTAGAAGATGCTGTGAGACAATGGCATGAATGTCGAGATACAAGGATCACTGGAGCCATGTTAGAAGCCATCTAACCACAGTCCTCTTCCTGGTCACTAATGACCCACATTCCTTCCATATGAAAACTATATACCCCTCAAATTCAGGTCTCCTGAACCTTCTCATCACAGCATCAACTCAAAGTTCAGAATCTTGCCTTCTGGTTCAGATCCAGGCTTCCTCAGGGGTGAATAGGCCTCCTCTGCTGTAGTTCCTTAACTATAACACACTGAGTACAGTTCCTCTTATCGTGTACCTGTCACTGTAACGGGACAAGCCTGCTTCCTGCATGTAGAATCATGGAGGGCCAAAGGCTTCTCCTCATTCTACACTGACCGTCATTCCTCAGCACAAGCTGGGAACGTTTCTGCTATATATAGCACTTTTAAGAACTTTGTGAGATTTCAGGGGCACCAGGGTGACTCAGTTGGTTAAGCATCTGATCTTGGTTTCAGTTCAGGTCACGATCTCCTGGTTTGCGAGATTGAGTCCTACGTCTGGCTCTACACTGAGAACATGGAGCCTATTTGGGTGTCTCTCTCTTTCTCTCTCTCTGGCCCTTCCCTGCTTGCTGTCTCTCAAAATCAATAAACTTAAAAAAAAGAACTTAGTGAGTTTTCAGAAAATTTTCCTGGGGTTTATTCCACTATATAAAAGTCATACTCACAACACTCCTCAAGATAAACCTTTCTCAAGTGGGTGCTTTGAGGGGATTGGTGAGGCATATCCTTCATGTTCTTAATGAACCTTTTACGTGGATCATTACTATTCTCATTTGATCATTCTGAAGAATTTAAAAAATACTTTATGGTCATACTAAGTTCCCTTTTAGACAACATTCTCCTATTCTCCTACTAGCAATTTTGGATTTGATCCTTGCTCTTAAGGCATTAATCAATTTTAGCTTTTTTTTTTTTTTTTTTTTTTTTTTCGTTTTGCTTTCTGGAGAGGCTGGGGTTTTCAGAACCATTAAGTCCCAGTTTCTGTTTTATTTAGAATCCTTGGGGCATCTGACTTCGGCTCAGGTCATGATCTCACAGTTTGTGAGTTCAAGCTCTGGGTCAGGCTCTGTGATGACAGCTAGCTCAGACCCTGGATCCTGCTTCAGATTCTGTATCTCCCTCACTCTCTGACCCTCCCCTGCTCATGCTGTCTCTCTTTCTCTCAGAAATAAGTAAAAACATTTTTAAAAAATTAAAAAAAGAATCCTTCCCTTAATTTATCTCATTCCTCACAAGAGTGTCTCCACTCAGAGTATATTTTTTCATCAATGTATACAGTAATGCATAGAAAGTATCAGAAATCCTATAATAAATAAATAGACAAACTGTTTCATTTTTAAAACTTTTTATGTTTATTTATTTTTGAGACAGAGAGAAACAGAGCTTGAGTGGGGGAGGGGCAGGGAGACGGAGACAGAGAATCCGAAGCAGGCTCCAGGCTCTGAGCTGTCAGCACAGAGCTGGACGTGGGGCTCTAACCCATGAACCATGATATCATGACCTGAGCCTAAGTCGGACACCTAACCAACTGAGCCACCCAGGCGCCCCTAAACTAAGTGTTTCTAAAAGTATAGCAGTAGCATCACCTTTGGGCTTTGATTAGAAATATTTTTCTGTGTAGTAAGTGGTCATCCTCTTCCTTCCCTCTTTTCTGTAGGAATGAATCAACCCTCTCCAATTTATAAGGTATAGTGGGATTCAAGGGTGAATATCATCAAACAGATTGTCAAGACTGATGTTTATTTAGGCAAAATGATTCATTTCAACTTCTAACAACCAGCTGGGTTCATGAAACAGAAAGCAAATACAGAATTGTAAAATTGTTGAGTTATTAATATAGGGTCTTCTTGCCCGAAGACCAGTCTGGAAGATAGTGTTAGGGTAGCAGTACTTAGTTCAGGGCAGCCAGCCAGGGATCTCTCTCTGATACAATGCACGTATCATTTGAAGAATTTACATGTATGGTGTCCATAAACAGGGTTTCACAAGTTGCTCTTTACAGGAAAATTAAATGATGCACTTTCCACCAAAAAGACAAAGCCTTCTAGTGTAAATTAAATCACCATTCTCAGCAAGGGAAAGCCTACTTCTGCTAAGTAGGTTTTCAATCTGTACATACTACTAATAAAATAAAACATGTACCAGTCAGTCTACAGTCAGCGAAAGTCAGCAATTATGTGAAACTGGTTACCAGGAATAAATTACTAATATTATCTTGGTTTCTAGTATTTAATATGCCTATCTACAATCTGTTTGGTATGTAATAGCACAATATACACATGAAAAGAGAACGAAGAAAGGACAATAAACTCTCAAATTGCTGTAAGTCGGCCCTAGTGAATATTTTTATATGACTATTCATTTAGTTCCACATAGATTGTATCTTTCTGTGTGAGTGTTATTAACACATTCAAGTTGCCAAGGAAAGAAACTAAGTAAATTAAAAATAAACAAAGAAAATATAACTGTTATTTTCAGGGCATATACTTAATATTGTATGCTTAACATAAGTGAATAAATAATAATTGTTAATAAAATATGTTTCTTGTTTCGAAAATTTGGGTTCTCTAAGTTCTAAATTTTGGAAACTCTAAACGTAGTGAGTTCTACGTTTTGAACTATACATTATTTTAAGTTGCATTCGTATTATTTTAAATTGGACAGAATTATACATTTGTCTCCATTTTCTATGGTGCTATGTGGCTAGCTGAATAGCAACATTTAATTCAAAAATTCAGAATCTTGGTTTAAATTTGTTTACACCAGTTATGCCTGTAACATTTTATTGCATTTTGCAGAAAAAGAAGTATTTCGATACAAGGGCTAACGTGTGAGGCAAGTTCATTCAGGGCAATACAAATGGAAGTACAATTACAGTTCTTAATTTCAATCCCCATGAGGAAAACGATCAGTTCAAATGCATGTGCATGGTCCTCTAGCGGTGATATGCTCAACCCATAAGCAAATGTAGCATGTAAATTAGTGGCTAGTGCATGTTGGAAAGAATGCTTTTTAATGTTTGCAGTCATGGTCTTAGTCAATTAAGTCTTATCCTAGTCAAGACCACATTTCACAAATGTATTTATCAGCCTGTTAAGCAAAGTGAAGCAGGCAGGAGCTGATTTTATGCAGGATAAAGGAACATTTTTGGTATGAGACCAAGCTCACCTTAGACTAGAAGGAGAAGTAACACGCAGGTTTTGAACGAATGAAAAGTATAGAGTTTGCTCTTCCAGGGACACTTCCACTTGATCATGTTTCTCATCTAGGACTGAGTGACCAGCATATTAATTCAGATGGAGGAAACTTACCCACATAAAATAGGAAAGGTAGTGCCAGAAAGGGAGATGTATTGCATTTGCAGTATTTCAAAAACTAAGAGGAGGTGAGGTTATTTGGATGTGCACTGGAGAAGGAATATATTATTTTCCATTGGGTCCCTGAAAAAGAAACTTGAGAAGCACCAGTTCTAGCCCCTGAGAGCTAAGCAAACCTTGAGATCTTACTAAGGTTGAAAGCAAACCTTGAGTTCTTACTGGGGTTGAAAAACACAGAGATAAAAGTAGAGCGGCATGTATACACATAAATATTGCTTAGATAGCTGTTGCTTTTGTTTTTTGTTTTTTGTTTTTTTAAACATGGAGTTCTGCTCAGAGAAAAATTGGGTGCCATCACAATTTTTTACATGGCAAGTGCATATTCAATTCAGGAAAGGATTACTAGGAGATAGAGATGAATGGAATGAAACACCAAGAAGTTTTAAATATTGAAAATAAGAGGTAAAGGAGACTATCTATTAAGAAATACCAAGTACTTAGAATTGACAAGACTGAAAATTTTAAAATGAGCAGAAAAAAAAAAGGAATGCTACATTCAAGGAGAGAACAAAAGGCTTACATAGGTAATAGCTCCTTCTCCCAAGATATTGCATTTTCATACCAGAATTAACATGTTAAGAGATTGTTTTTTTAAAAAAAAATTTCTTCTTGTTATTATAGCAATAGCAGTTCACTGCATAGAATTACAAATTAGCTTCCTGGTGCTAGAGTTCTCTAAGTTTTAATTTCACAGGTGGTAGAGTATGGACAGCTGCCATGGATCAGGAAACAGCCTGTCAAAGCCAAAACTATTAAGCTTAATCAAGTTCAGGTTATATGAACTCATAGTACATCTCCCAACACTGCTCTATTACAATGCATTACAGTTTTAATGGGTAATAGAAACTTAGACCCTTGAGAAAACCGAGAAACTCAGAGATCTCTATCCCCATTCTAAAAAGGTTATAGAAATACTACCACATCAGGAAAGGGCAAGGAAACAAAGTCTCCATGTTGTGCTTTTGATACCTGAAAGCCTTCTGAGAGATGTGACAGGAAAAAAAAATACGCTGAAACTTCAAAACCATGCCCCATTATATGTTCTCCCTGAAGAGTCCTCACTGAAGACCGGCTAACAATTAAGTAAAATATAAGTTGATTAAAAAAAAAAAAAAAAGACACTCGTCCTCAGTGAAAGTTAACAAGAAAACAGTGGAGTACCACATTAAGACCTTTAGAAGATTTTCACTTCTGGCAATGTTGGACTTTGCTGTTTTACCAATCCTCTCACTCATGACAACAGACTAAGCTGAACAAGGTGTGAGTGTGTGTGTGTGTGTGAGGGGGGTGTGTCTGTGCTTGCATGCATGGGGGCATGAGCTCTTTGAACGACAACAACGAAAAGACAACGGGAACGATTCCAAGGCTGAAAGAATTTGCCCGGCTCGCATCCAAGAGTGAAGGTGTACTAAGAGGAGCTCAGAAATGGTGTTTTCTACCCTCCATAGTACTATAGGATTCAAAATTCCTTTATTAGAGAAGTTGAATTAACTTTAAACAGTCTCATAGGCTGGGAAGATTTTAAAAAGGAAAAAAAAGAAAGAAAAAAAAAAAAAACCCAAGATCACAGGATGCCAGAAAAGGCAGGAACTGGCAAACACACATGATTTTAGTTGGGACTTTACAGGGGCACAACCTAGTAGTGAGATGAATTGTAAACATTCCACTTCAGCAAGTCATGAAGCCCCCAGCTTAAATTCACTCAATCATTTATTGATTGAAAGTGAACCAACTCTAGCACAGCTTCCTGTCCAAAACAAAAGAAACCACTGTTGGAGGGAGATGGCATCCCTCAAAGTAGCTCCCTGGTATATCATACTGAATAGCTGGCAATTGTTAAAAATAAGCAAAGTTATGTGATGAAAGTATGGAATTATAAAAAGAATGAAAATCAGATAAAAGGTACACATGGAAGAGCAGGTGATACAGTTATTAGACATAGATTTTTAAATAATCATATTTTTAGTTGATACATTCAAGGAATTGTCAGGGAATATTTTGGCAATGAATGGATATCACAATAAAGAATCACAGAATTTTTGGAGATGAAAAATATAAGCAAAAGAGGAAAAAATGACATATGAAACAACATACAATTGAATAGATAATACGTCACCTGAAAGACAGATAAGAAGAAAGTATCAGCGGTGAAATCTCTAGATGTGGAAGGATAGACTTTACAATTCAGCCTAACATATCTGCGGTATCACAATAGGAGTTGCCAGAGAATGGGAAAGAAGTTATATATGAAAAATAAGAGTAGTTGGAAATTTTCAAGCTACAGAGTCAGTAATTACTATAAATCTCAAGCAGATGATTAAAAGAAAAGAAGGATCATATCTTGGAACATCACATTAAAACCACAGGGGAAAAAGAGAAATTAAATTATTAAGATTGGTAAATATACATCACATATTGTAGAAGAAAATAAATGGTATAACTGGGGCCAATGATAAGGCTGATATCTGACTTCTAGGTGGAAATAATGGAAGCCAGAACAGTTAATGAAATTTTCAGAATAATGAAAGAAATAACTGTTAATATAGAATTCAAAAATGTCGGGGAAATGCTTTAAAAGAAGACATTTCCAAGAAATAAAAATAGTTGACTTTTTAAGGAGATTTATGTTAGAGAAAAATAACAAACAATTTTTTTAGGTGCAAGGAAAATGAACCAGATAAAATCTTAAATGTGAGAGGAAGACATGAAAAGCAGAAAAAGCATAAATTAAGAGGCTGCATATTAACAAATATTGATTGCATAAAATGACAACAAAAACCAACATAATAATTAAAACCACAACTTATTGTGGATATAAAACATATATAGAGAAGCTCGTGGGTGGCTCAGTCAAGTAAGCATTGACTCTTGATCTCAGCTCAGGTCTTGATCTCAGGGTCATGAGTTCAAACCCCACATTGGGCTCCAAGCTGGGTGTGAAGCTCCTTAAACAAAACAAAACAAAACATATATAGAAAAAATATGTCAAATGTAGTGCATAGGTACTGGCATAATGATAGAGATATATACCAATAGAACAGAATAGAGAGCCCAGAAATACACCCATATATGGTGAAATGATTTTTGCAAGGTTGTTAATACTACAAGAGGGAAGAAATAGTGTCTTCAACAAACAATATCGACCAAACTGGATATTCATCTGCAAAAGAATGAAGGTGAAATGTTACCTTACACCATGTACAAAAATTATCTCAGTATGGATAGAGACCTAAACGGAAGACTAAAATATTAAATTTATAAAAAAAAAAAAAACAACAAAAACAAAAACAGAAGAAATGCTTCAGAGCATTAGATGTGGCAATGATTTCTTGGATAGGACACCACAATCACAAGCAACAAAAGCAAAAATGGACAAAAGGACTATATCAAGCTTAAGAAATCTGTGCAGGGGCGCCTGGGTGGCTTAGTCGGTTAAGCGTCCGGCTTTCGCTTAGGTCATGATCTCGCGGTTCGTGGGTTCGAGCCCCGCGTCGGGCTCTGTGCTGACTGCCAGCTCAGAGCCTGGAGCCTGTTTCAGTCTGTGACTCCCTCTCTCTCTGACCCTCCCCTGCTCACACTGTCTCTCTCTCTCTCTCCTAAAAATAAAAAAAAAATAAAAAAAATAAATAAAAAAAGAACTCTGTGCAGCAAATGAAACAATCAGCAGGGTGAAAAGCAGTCTATGAAATGGGAGAAAATAATTGCAAATCAAATATCTGATAAGGGATTAATATCCAGCATATAAAAGGAATTTCTACAATTAAAGAACAAATGAACAAATAATGCCACTAGAAAATGACTTGAATAAACATTTTCCCAAAGACACAAATAGCCTATATGCACACACAAAAGCATTTAACATCAGTTATTGTAGGAAAATCAAAATCAAATGCAAATGAAATATCACCTCGCATCGTCAGAATGGCCACTATGAAAAGAACAGAAAATATAGTACTGAGGAAGATGCAGAGAAGTTGGGACACTGCACACTTTTAGAGGGAATGTAAAATGGTGCACCCATTACGGAAAATAGTAAGAAACAAAATTGAAAATAGAACTACCCTAGGATTCAGTGGTTTCACTTCTAGATGCATACGCATACCCAGAGGGCAAGCATTGTGCAATAAGCCAGTCACAAATAGACAAATATAGTATGAAGTACCTAAAGTAATTAAAATCACAGAAACAAAAAGTAGGAAGGTCTTTTCCAAGGACTGGGAGAAGGAGGGTGGGAAATTGTGGGAAGTGTTTTGTGTATGGAGTTTCAGTGGTGCCGGATACAAATGTTCAAGTCATCTGGAGCATGCCAATGTCATCACCACTGAACTCTACACTTCAAAATGGTTACAATGGTAAATTTAATGTTATGTGTTTTTTGCTGTAAAAAAAAAATGTAGTGCATTAGTTGAAGGAAGATACTTAAGTATAAAATATTCTAATATTTTTAGAATTTTACAGAAGTGGTAAAATTACTACTTTACATTATATTTCAGGAAATAAAGTAAGCACGTGGTATTCACTAAATACCCATTAATCAAAGAAACTATAGAGTAGGATGGAATAACAAAGTAGTCAACAACAAAAGAAAAGAAATGAAAGAAATGTATATAATGCAGAAAGGAATAATATAAATAAAATACTTAAATGGTAGATTTAAATGTAAATATATCAAAGGTACAAATCACGCATAAATGTTAAGTAGTTGGCTGAAAGACAAAATTTTCATAGTACATTAAACAACCTTCTGGTTCTATGAATCAGATTTTAAAAATAAGAATACTGAAAATTTTTGTGAAAAATGATTGAAAAGTTATATCAAACCCACACTAAATAAAAGTTGATGTAGCTCTCATAATGTAAGAGATTTTAAAGCAAGTAAAGTGCTAGAAACAACAAAAAATCTAATTCATTAATAGAATTATTTTTTAAATTTATGTTTTAATGTTTATTCACTTATGAGAGAGAGAGAGTACGAATGGGGGGAGGCAGAGAAAAAGGGAGACATAGAATCTGAAGCAGGCTCCAGGCTCTGAGCTGTCAGCACAAAGACCAACGTGGGGCTCAAACCCACCAACTGTGAGATCATGATGAGCTGAATTCAGATAGATGCTCCACTGCATGCGCCACCCAGGTACTCCATAAATAGAATTGCAAATAAGGAGGTACATTTTAATATATACATATATATGAAAATATATGAATATATATATGAACATATATATTTAAGTTTATTTATTTATTTTGAGAGAAACAGAGTGAGAGAGCGGGGGTTGGAGGCAGGGAGAAAGAGAGACAGAGAGACAGAGAGAGAGAATCCCAAGCAGGTTTTGCATTGACAGCGCAGAGCCTGATGCAGGGCTCAAACTCACAACCCGTGATATCATGACCTATGCCAAAACCAAGAGTCAGATCGACTGAGCCACCCAGGTGCCCCAAGAGGTAAGTTTTCTACGTTAATGATTTGAAATGTGCAGTACTAAAAAGATGTTAATTTTCTTCAACTTGATGTAGAGATTCAGTGTAATTACAAAGAATACATGAGCTTATAGGATAGGATACTTGAATGGCTGTTCCTAAAACATACGTAGAAATGCAAAGGGTCCCCTAAGAAGAACCATGGAAATAATGAAGAACACCAAAGGTAGAAACCTTATTCTACTAGATAAAAATACTTGTCATGAAGACACGGTATTGGAATAAGCTCACATAAATGTGCCAATGGAACAATTAGGAGATTTGAGAAGTGGTTACTCACAGTTTATATTTATGACACAGAAGGCAGTTCAGGATATCGAAGAAATGAAAGACTGCAAACAAATGAAAACAATGTAATGGTGGCTGCAGATATAAATGTTAAATAAAAATATTAGGGCTTTGTTTATATGACAGGATACACCCGAGCCAAGTCTTTACAAGCATTCAGGGGAATTCGCCAGGTAAAAAAGCGGAAGTTGTACCATCTTCAAGACCATGGAGGAATGGGAACTGGTGAAAATGTCTGGAATGTGGTAGTGGGGGCTTTGCAGCAGGTGATGAAAATCATAATAAAATATAGAAAGAAACAGATCATGAAAGTCCTATAATATGATTGAGAGATATAAACAGTGTCTGGAAAGAATATGATATACTAACAAATTTTGAGGAAAGGATTTTTCATATATTAAGACGTTAAGTTTAGAAAGTTAGGAAAGCCATTCAGTGTGCGATGTGCAGTATGAGATTGTACCTAGTGAAATGAGGAAAGGAAGGCATATTGGGATAGTCTGTCCATTTTTCATAAAGGTTGTCTTGGTGATAATCAAGCAGGACTCGTTTAAATTGAAGTAAGTGTCTGTGAAAAACAATATACTGCTGCAAAAAACAAACAAAAACAAGAATAGTGTTACCATTAGCCAGTTGTGGAAAAGATTGGTGGGTGTGGCTACCATTGAAAACACTGTCCAAATTGTTTTTATTACCTACCTGAAAGCCCACCAATGGTGCATCATTTGTTTTCCTCAGTCTCTGAATTATTGTACAATTAGCATCTCTGTGACTATATCACCTTGACAGGTGACACCTTCTGTAGAAATAAGAAGCAGATTTAAGAAGCCGTATCAACAATAAAAAGCATTAAGTTAATTTATCTGAACAGTTAAGGCAAACATAATTTCACATTTTCTGAACGTATTGTCATTTGGTCAGAAAAATAGCATGTCTCTGAAATTTGGGGTATTAACATTTAGGACTAGAGAAGCCTGAGTACCAGATCATTTACTGTGAATCTTGAAAATTTAATTCAATTTTATCAATAAGATGTAAAATGAGGTGGAGGAAGGTATAAACACATGGTTGAGTGGACATATTTATCTTACTACTGCTATAATTCAGACTAAACCCATTAGCAGAAATCCCTTGGTGGCAATGGATTTAAGGTCACTTATTTTATAATCAGACCTTATAAAAATGCAAAACTCACTCAGCAGGAACAGGATTGTGGAACAAGTATATCAGCAGCAGGAAACAGATCTCTAGGAAGAGAATTTGATTCAACTTAGGATTTGAAGCCGAAAACATACTTACCCACTCTGGAAACAGCGGATGCATAACAAGAGTGTTTCTCCTGTGATCTCTATTTTCCACTCTTCCTTCTGTGCCCTGGCTCTCTTTACATTCTTTTGATGATTTCCCCTGGTTCTCACCCCTATCTCTTATCTCTTCTCCTCTCAAAAAGACTAAAATTGGCAGTCTTACTGGGGAAGACATAATCTACCTTAGGTTGCTGTTTAAAAGCTACAAAATTCCAGGGTTTAAATTGTATACAGAAAAGCAATCAAACACATCAACTGGAAACCACCCTCCCTGTGAGAGACCAGGCCGGTGCAAACAGCATGCTCCACTTACTTGACTGGCAAGGCTGTAAAAAGCATAGACAGTGCTAAAATAGCCTGTTGTGTGGCCCTTGAAAGAGTGTTTACTCTGATACAGAGAAATAGTTTATGCTTTTGTGGGGGAACACAATGTTAGAGAACTGTTAAGTGGTTTCCAACCCTCAAAACAGTGCTGATTCTTATAGTGGGAGAGAAACAAGAAGAATCTTAAAAATTGTATGTATCTCTTCCACATTACCAGGATTAATCGATTTAACCAGTAGTTTTGGATACGACTTTCGGTATCATCGGTAATTTGGTTCTGATGAAATACATTAACATATAGAGTCATCATTTTTTTGTGCACTACATGAATAGACTATATAACACAAAGAAGTTTCTTTCCATTTTTCATACTATCAAAAGATAGCCAAGGAGATTTCCTCCAGATTTTGGAAGGTCTGTTTCACAGTGTTTGCCTCAAAATTTCACCATGCTTCCCTTTACTGGGCTTCACAGATACTGTGTTTTTTTTTTTTTTTTTACAAATCAAAGGTTTGTGGTGACCCGGTGTCAAACAGGTCTATTGGTGCCATTTTTCCAACAGTATTTGCTCACTTTATGTTTCTGTGCCACATTTTGGCTATTCTTGCATTATACATTTTCATTCATGTTATATTTGAAATGTGATCTGCAATCAGTGATTCTTACTCCCTGAAAGCCGAGGTGATGGTTAGCATTTTGAACAATAGCATTTTAATGAATGTATGTACCTTTTTTAGACACAATTATATCGCACATTTAATAGAGTACAGTATAGTGCAAACATAACTTTTACATACACTGAGAAAACAAAAATTAATTTAACTTGCCTTATTGTGATATTTACCTTATTGCAGTGTGTTGGCATCAAACCTGACAATATCTCCAAGGTATGCCTGCATTTAACATATGCAAAATCCACTTTGGGGAGATCTTGAAGTGTACCTCAAAGCAACAAGGCTTTATCCCTAAGAATAGTGACAAACAGGGGCTCCTGGGTGGCTCAGTCCGTTGAGCATTCACCTCTTGGGTAGGCTCAGGTCATAATCTCACAGATCATGTATCGAGCCCCACATCCAGCTCTGCGCTGACAGCCCAGGATTCTCTGTCTCCCTCTCTCTAGGCCCCTCTCCCCTGCACCTCAAAATAAATAAATCTTAAAAAAATGACTAGTGACAAACATTGATTTGTTTTTGCCTTTAAACATTTTGATTGAATGTAATGCATACAGTGCTTTGAAGTACAACATATACAAAGAGTGCACAAATAAACTAATTGCACAAAGTCACACATATTCCACATAAACAGAGATCAAGAATTATAGCATTTCCAAATTAATCGAGGCTCAGCTTCCTATGCCTGAAAAGCTCATTAATACATTAACTTTAGTCACCGTATGTTAGTTTGGCTATATAGAATATTATACAAGTTGAACATAGAACATATACAAGTAGGACAATTGGAGTAGATTTTTGTGTTTGAGTCACCATTATGTTTGTTTGATTCATGCAGTTTTTGTAGATAGCAGCAGGATATTAATTCTCATTTCTCTCTATAATTCATTATAAGAATATGCCACAATTTATTATATATTGTTGATGAACATTTGGTTGTATTTTTATTAATGGTTATCAGGAGTAAGAAGGTTATGAACATATTTCTATGTCTATTTTCCTATACTTTTTTCTATTTAATGTATGCAACAGCTTAAGATGTGTGTATATAACAATTATCTTTTGTTCTCTCTTTTCTATTATAATCCTTCAAAGCTATCAATTTTCTTTTGGTCACAAATAAAATTTTAAATACTATATTTTTATTATTCAGTTCAAAATATTTTCTATTCCTCATTGTGAGTTCCTTTTAGTCCCGTGGATGATTTTGCAGTGTGTTTCATTACAAATATTTGTGAGTTGCCATGTTATTTCTCTATTAATGGCAACTAACTCAATTCCACTGTGGATGGACAAGAGTTTCTAGTTGATTACCATACTTGGTATTTTGCTCAGACTTGTTTTCTATCTTGTGTTGTAAATGGTCTAGGTAAACTTGAAAACAGTGTCTATTTTTTTTTTTTCATTCCATGTAGTGCTGAATGTATATCAATCAAGACAAATTTGTCTACTCTGTCATATAGATCTGATTTTTTGTTGATCTTTTTGTCGGCTTGACCAAGCAGAAACTCACAAGATTCTTAAATTTCACCAATATTGTTCTAAGTATATATATTCTTATTTTATTTTTGTTTATTTTTATTCACATGTTTTGAAGTTATGAGTAGTATACAGATTATAACTTCTAGTTGAAGTTTTATTCTTAAGAAATTTCCCTCTTTGTTTCTATTTATGTCATCTACTGTACATGATATTTAAAAAGATACACCAGCTTTCTTGTCATTAGTGTTTAATGATGAATAATTTTCTAGGTTTTACTTATTTTCAGTTTTCTTATACTTAGGTGTTTAGGTGCCATGTCTTATAAGGAGTACATAATAGGATTTTTTTCTGTCCAACTACATGCCAGAGATATGTGGGGATCAGAGCTGCACCACATCCTCACATGATATAATATGACCAGTAGTTTGATTATAGCCATTTTAACAGGTATGTAGCAGTATTTTGTGATTTTAACTTGCATATACCCAATGTCTAATTACGTTAAAAACTTTTTTCTAAAGATTATTTTTTATCACTGTCTAATTTACAAAGATTGAGAGGAAAGTACAGAGATTTCCCCAATACTCCCTTCCACAAAGCAGACTTAGCATTACCCATTATCAACATCCCTCACTAGAGAGGTTCATGTGTTACAACTGATAAGTTTACATTGATATATATCATTCTCACCCAAAGTCCATAGTTTACCTTCTGGTTTACTTTTGGGGTTGTACATTCTATAGGCTTGGGCAAATGTATAATGACATGTTTCCATCATCACAGTGTCATACAGACTACTCACTGTCCTAAAAATCTTCCGTGCTCTGCCTATTTGTCTCTCCCCTAAACTCCAACCTCTGGCAAACTTTGATCTTTAATTGTCTCTATAGTGTTTTGTTTTGTTTTTACCCCAGAAAGTCATAGAGTTGGAATCCTACAGCAGGTAAACTTTGCAGATTGATTCATTTCACTTAGTAGTATGCATTGTTATGTAACAGGAAGTAGTAGAGAGTTTCCCCCATTGTTTTTCAGGGCTTGTTAGCTCATTTCCTTTCAGCACTGAATAATATACCGTTGTCTGGATGAACTACAGTTTATTTATCCATTCACATATTGAAGGGCATCTGATTGCTTCCAGGTATTGTCAGTTATGAATAAAGCTATGTAAACCCCTATGTGCAGGTTTTGTGTGGACATATATTTTCAACTCCTTTAGGTAGATATCCAAAGGAGTATGATTGCTGGATCTCATGTTAAAAGCATATTTTACCATCAGTGAATGAGAGTTTCTATTGCTCCACATCCTCAGCAGTATTTGGTGCGGTCACTGTTCTGGTTTGGGCAATTATACTAGATATGTACTGGTATCTCATTGTTGCTATTGCATTTCCCTGATGACATATGATGTGGAGAATATTTTCGTATGCTTATCATCCTTTTATCTTTCTGAACAACTGTTTATGTGCTTACTTGCTATCCTTATATCCTCTTTGGTGAAGTGTCTTTTTCTCTTGACTATTTTTTAAACAAACAGAAAACTGTTTCCTTAATATTGATGTCAGAATGTTCTTTATATTTATATTGTGGATACCATTCTCTGTTAGAATTTGGCCTACAAATATTTTCTCCCCCTCTGAGTCTTTTCTTCATTCTCATACTAAAAAGCGTTTCTGAGAGCTACTTAGCTATTGAGTTCTGCTTGGTTTTGTTTGTCTTGCTTTGTTTTGTTTCCTACTTGAGGTCATACTTTCAAGCCTTATATTGCTCAAAATTCAGCAATTACCCTCCAGGGAAAAACACTGAATATAAGAATTCATTTTCTACTCTACTATATTCTTTGTTATCTTGATTTTCTATCTTCTTTATTTTATATTTATGTGTATGCGTGAATGTACATGCATAATTCCTATTAAGAATGTATGGAAGGTCAATTTTTGGATGTTGTTTAAAAGTATGTTTACTCTATTCATTCACTGGGTTGATATATAAGCTGAAAATTTCTAGCTTGAAAGTAATTTTCACTTAGGGATTTTGGGGGCATTTTTGTTTGGGCTAGTTTCTAGTTTCTAGGGTTAAGAAGTTTGATCTTTCTTTTTTAATTGTTGAAGTCACATATTTGGCCTTACAGATACCAAGATAGCTATCATTTGTTGTTAAAATCAGGTGATGATTGTCACACGATGAATTTTCTAGGAAGTGAACTCTGAGAGGAAGATTTGCATGCAAAAATATGTTGAAGAATATTTTCTGGTTCAAAAACTGTTGGGGAAGGAAAGAAGGAAGAAAAATAAAAAGAAAGTTCTCTTTAAGGCAATTGGAGCTGTTTAGTTGTTCCAAGTTATGGCAATACGACCACATTTTTATAAGCCTTATATTGACCATAATTGAATGCCAACTTCCCTAGGAAGTAGAATAAGTTGGAAGTAGTAAGGTGATACGGTGACATACTTTGGTCACTGCCAAGGACAAATGCCAAAAATTGGACATCTATAAGCTGTCAGCTGTCAAGGCTTTGAGCCACTGGGAGAATGTATAATGCAATCTCGAAGGGAGGACTGTAGGGGTGCCTGGGTGGCTTAGTCGGTTAAGCGTCCGACTTTCGCTTAGGTCATGATCTCACGGTTCGTGGGTTCGAGCCCCGCGTCGGGCTCTGTGCTGACTGCCAGCTCAGAGCCTGGAGCCTATTTCAGTCTGTGACTCCCTCTCTCTCTGACCCTCCCCTGCTCATGCTGTCTCTCTCTCTCTCTCCTAGAAATAAATAAAAAAGAAAAAGAAAAAGTAAAAGATTTCTTTAAAAAATAAAAAGAAGGGAGGGCTGTTCTGGGCAGTGCCCCCATTATACCATTCCTCAGTTTATGTCAATTTTCTTTCAATAAACTGGGAACTTGTGCTATTTGAGTTTTGAAACTTATGCTTTTACCTGACAAAAATATTATTAAATTAGTTATCTGACCATTTGTTATCCTCTCAGCTTCAAATTTTGGTTTTTGGAATTTTATGAATAGATCCTTTACCTTCTGGTTTTTACATTTATAATCTTCATTTTTTGACATTTTATTCAACTTTTTAGGAGAGACAAGTCTTCTTAATTTCATTTGCTACCCCCTGTTTCTATCTTATCTGAATTTTGCAAGTGTCTTTTTAATACTTTTCTTTAATTTTTTAATTTTTTTTAAATTTATTCTTAAGAGAGAGAGAGAGGGAGAGAGAGAGACACAGAATTTGAAGTAGGCTCCAGGCTCTGAGCTGTCAGCACAGAACCCAATGAGGGGCTTGAACCTACGAACTGTGAGATCATGACCTAAGCTGAAGTTGGACACCTAACCGACTGAGCCACCCAGGTGCCCCTAATATTTCTTTTTAAAAATTAAAAATAGGTTTGCATTCTTATTTCATGTAGGCATTTTTTCTTTTTCTCTTTCTTTTTCTTGCTTTCTTTTCTTTCTTTTTTTTTTTTTTATTTTACTTGCAACTTGAACTGTCTACATTTCCACCAGATAATCTGTGTTATTGTTTGTTGTGGTCTCTTTTTCAGGTAATGGTCTTTACTGTAACGTTTGATGATGCACTGCTCTCTGTGCACATTTAAGGAAATTCATGAGCAGGAGATTGGGAAGTTTATGCTTAATATTGGGAACTAGAATGACTGGTGTCAGTAATGTGATGGGGTAGTGAGTGGCCTTTATTATTAAGGGAGGCCCCAAATTCCAATAGTTACAATTTTTTTTCTCAATGGCAGTTCAGATTCTCCAAGGATTTGGTGGGGGGAGGGGTGGGTAGTGTCCTCCAATCTTTTCCTAGATGTGTGTTTATGCATGAGTGGATGTGCACAAGCACTTGTGTAAATTTGACTGTCAAAATTCCAGACAGGTGAGCAATACAGAATAACGTATGGAGCAATATGTGAATTGACTAGCTTTCCATGGTGCTATGAGCTGAGTGGGAGGCTTTTCTGTCCAATTTCTCGGGAAAAATCCTTTTCCTTTCTAGTATGCGGAGGATGGAGTCTGAATATGAGGACTCTAACTGGTCCTCAGCCATATTCCTGCCTATGCTATTTTACTCACTCTGATTTATCTGACACTAGACTTCCTATCCATGAGCCTTCTTGAGTTCTAGATTTTGTGGGGTAATTTGTCTCACTTTGCTTATTTCCATCCTCTAAAAACTTGTCAGTATTACTAATTCATTACTATTTGTTCTTCAGAGTATCTGTCCTGCACATTAATATTTTTCTACCTCTTACTATAATTTTAAAAACTTTCAGAAGGGTGTGAACATGCACACATGAATGCAAATATTTAATATGAAATCATCAATATTTTGCAGATCTTTATGGATGGTTTTTCTTTTACTGATGTGCGTTTCTTTTATAATTTTAAATATTTATTTATTTTTGCAGGGAGGGGGCATGAGTGGGGAAGGAGAAGAAAGAGAGGGACAGAGAATCCCCACAGAGCCCAAGATGGGGCTTGAATTCATGAGCCATGAGATTATGACCTGAGCTGAAACCAAGACTCAGTCCCTTAACTTGGTTCTCTGATATTTGTGCGCCTTTCATTCATTATCAGTGTTTTCCTCTACATTTCACACAGAAACACTTACCGTATTGACAAAGATACTACTGTATAACAGTGTTAGTTTCTCTTGTGTGCAACATAAAATCAAATTATCAGGATTTGGAAGTGGTAAATCTGGAGAATTCTTTGTGTTAGATTTGGAAATAATTTAAGTGTTGGTGGATTGCCTTTTATTACTGCAATTCATGGAGTGAAAACCTGGTGGGAAACTATAACAAAAGTACTCTTCTGAATGGCTCTGTAAATGGATTCATTCAACAGAGCTAAATTCTGTTTAAAGACTTCCATTAAATGCTGCCATAAATGTGCCATTGTTGAAGTCCTGAATTGAAATAACAAGTGTGCATATGTATGTATATTATATAATATATATACATACATAATATAAACATTCAGGCCATTTGAAAATTTAGTGATGTACTTTTTGAATTCCAAGACTGCATTATTAGACTGGATGTTGATACCATGTAAGCATTATCACCTCCCTTTTACTTTAGGAGAAAATATAGTTTTCCTCATAAGTAAAAAATGCATGTAATTATTTAAAAAATTTTCAGCCTTTTGGGGCACCTGGGTGGCTTAGTCGGTTGGGCGTCCGACTTTCGCTTAGGTCATGATCTCACGGTTCGTGGGTTCGAGCCCCGCGTGGGCTCTGTGCTGACTGCCAGCTCAGAGCCTGGAGCCTGTTTCAGTCTGTGACTCCCTCTCTCTCTGACCCTCCCTTGCTCACGCTCTCTCTCTCTCTCTCTCTCTCTCCTAGAAATAAATAAAAATTTAAAAAAAATTTAAAAAAAATAAATAAAATAAAAAATAAAAAAATTTTCAGCCTTTTGAGCATGTCACTTTTTCAGTCTATATAAACAGTATAAGAATTACATAAAATATATTTAGTATGTATGAGGATAAGTTTAATATATGCTGAGAAATACTAGGGACAAATCATTAAAATGTGTCTAAATAATGTTTTAAATTAATCATCTGCCATTTTATGTTCTTGACAATGGCATTATTCTTTGTACACTGATGAGTTTGACCAAAAAGAAAATATGTTTCAAATGTTTGTCATGTACCTTCTATCATGCTTATGGAAATTTAGTCCATGAATCTTCATAACTAATTTATATACAGAATCCAAACAGTATAATTCCTAGATTTATAGACAAAGATATGTTTTTAACATAGTAATGTCATGTGCATCTTTTTGCACTGTAAGTATTTAGAGAAACTAAGTAAATAATGAGATGAAAAATAAGTTTTACTTGAAACCTACCTGAGTGCTACGTATAAAAGAAAACTAGGTAAAATAATCCTGGAATGATCTCAATCTGTATCAGAATGCATGGATTTGATTGTGGTTCCCTGTTCTCACTAGTGCCTAAATGTTTGCTACAATAGCTTTTACCTAACTAAGTTCTGACAAACAAGCAAACTCAATGAATTTTAAAAACCCAGAATGTCTAAACAACATTTTAAAAAATATGTACATCTATTTGAAAGTTTAGAGATCTGCTAATGCAGTTAGAATTTAAAAGACCAAGATGATGTAGAGAAAGAAAGCAGCTGCTTTTTCTGTTAGGACATTTACTGTTTCTTGCTGTAATTGTAAGTAGCAAGTCACTGGCTAGGGGCAAAGAAGTGGATACAGTTTTAGTCACTATCAAAAAGATGAAAAAACAAACAGTTAGAACGGGGAGCACTAAAGAAGCCAGGCTTTGAGAGGCCAGAAACATGGAGATAAGGGAGGTATACAATCTTGATATATTCTAGGTCATGTATAAAATATTGAAAATTAAAATGTGATAAAGTTTTTTTAACACCAGAAGCTAAGAAAAGCTCAAACATGTTTCTAAAATTCATAAGATGGGAATGATCTTCATGTTAGCAGTCTATATCAAATTTACCTATGAATCAATAAAAAAATAAAATATTGTGAATTACTATTAAACATGTATATCTCACACATCTTTAGAAAGGAATTTATTAAGATATTATATTCATTGTTTTCAAGGAAGAGAAAGATAGTAGATCAACAAAACAAGTAATAATGCCACAGAAACTGCAAAAAAGAAATTCCAGGGCAAGGACTGGGAAGAGAGATCAGAGAGGAAACAATCTGTGAGGCAAGGAAACAAAGGCCACAGAAAGTATCATCATCAGACACTAACAGGTGTGATGTGTGTAAGGGAATGTTTGGTGTTACCATGTGATCAAATGTCAGTGCTTTGAGGAAAATGCATAATTACATAGGAAAATGAGGGAAAAATTTTAAACTGCAGCAAACATTAACTCAAGGATAAAGAAAAGATTATTGAGGAGGGCTTTAAGTTCATAGTTCACTAATTTGATTTGACTGAAATTACGGAAAACCTGACTAATAGCTTAGTTAAAAATTGTTATGTGGAATGTGGGGAGTATGTAGAGGTTTCAGTAGTTTTCAACTTTCACTGGAGACGTTCATTAAAAAATCAAAAATTGATAAATCATTAAAGAGTTGTGCAAATTTATTCATTTAGAAACATATGGTTGAATTTTTCTCCGGAAAAATATGTTGAAATATAATGGAGGATGAGGAGAGAATCCTGGTTTTGTATTAATACCTTGATTATATCGGGTATCTTACCTATATGTACCTCTTGAGAACACCTTAACTCTTTAACATGAATGTAAAATTCAAAAAGTAAATTTTTATTCAACTACCAATACTTTGCTTCCAAAATTTCCATACAACTATTTCATGATATTCATTTGCTTTTATTAGTAAATATTTCAACAGTCCAGAGAATAATAAAACAATAAAAGATGCTGTTTTGTTCTTAATGTTGCAGAATCTCTCATTGTAATATTTAAGAACATAATTAGAAAAACATACCAGTGGATATATATGTGTGTATACACACACACACACACATACACATTCTCTGTGAACTCATTTTCTCTAGTGAATACTTGTATTATAAATAATATTTATATAAATAAGAACATGAAATTATTTCCAGATTTGGGGATGAGTATTCACCTAAATGCATGTTTATCTGTTTATTTAGCTTCTTTTCTCTCTATAAAATGATTGCCAAGAAAAAATGCCAATATTAAACTGCCTTAGTAATTCAACTACAAAAACTCTAGAGAATAGACAACAGCATTACCAGCAATTAATGATCAGTGTTTTTAATAGATTGGGTAGCTAGCATATACATGCCCACACACGCACACGTGCATGCGCACGCACACACACACACGCGTGGATAAATTAGTAAAGAGATTGAGACTGGAGGTAATTTATGGGGACACAGATAAAAACTATTGTTTTCTAAAGCATTGGGTCTGAAACGCTTATTCAGAAAATGTGATCATTATGTGGCCTTCGAATATTATTGTATTTAGAAAACTACTTGCTAGACTCACTGCTGAAAAATGAGAAAGCTTTCCTTAGTTAGTTCTTCAGTTATCCTGTATGACAAGAGAAGAGAGTATCAATCTCCCAAAATGGGACTAATTAGTTGTGTCCTCTCAGAGCCATCGATGACCAGGGGAGGAAGGCAAAGGTTCAAAGGTGACAGCAGTAGACACAAGCTTCCCTCACATGATCTTTCCAGACTTCAGAACGAAAACTTATCATTGTATATTTTAAAGCAGTTTTCCTTCTTCTTCTTCCTCTCTTTCTTTCTTCTTTCTTTCTTTCTTTCTTTCTTTCTTTCTTTCTTTCTTTCTTTCTTTCCCTCTCTCTCTCTCTCTCTCTCTCTCTCTCTCTTCCCCAGGAGAGTCTCTGCTGCTTCACCAATTAATGGAGAAAAGAGGTTCTTATCTGCCCAGCGATGGACAGAAAACCACAGCAGTTATTGACCACCGTGCCCTAAGAGATGATGACTGTGTCTGGGTTATTAGAGAAAATTAGAGCGAGGAAGCAATCTGAAACATTCCCTGCTGAACCTTTGACTTCAGAAGTTATAGTGCTTCCACCCTGTTTAATGGGCTTGAAGTTTTAATCCAGCAGGGATGTAGCAGCATCCTGTGGTCAGTTGAATGGACTCATGCCGTGTACTTTTTGCTAGGAATCTTTTCATTTCTCTGGAGTATTCTTTCTCCACATAATGGGTAGCAATCAAAACCAGAGAAATCAGTTCCCATTTAAGAACATTAGCACACAAAATGGACATTCATACAAGTCTGCTCATTTTATTTTATCTTTATGTAATTCAAAAGACAGAAAGAAGTCCTTGTTTTGCTTCAATTGAATCTTTGTCAGAATTAGAAGCTGGTGAGCTAAACAATCAGATGTATTTGATTGTGTGTGGAAATACTAGGCACTATATTTAAAACATTGTGTTTGTGGTAACTCCAGCTGCAAATATGAAGGTTTATGAGAAGATAAGTCAGATAAACTTATAAATTTTCTGGCTTTTCTGAATAATGATGTATTATCCTTTTGTGAGGACATAGGAAGGGAAGAAAATGTAAGAAGATCAGAATCAGGCCACTCTTCCTATTACTTATTTAGGCTTATTTGCTAAATAACATTGACTTATTCATACTCCATTGTAGTAGAGCCAAAATCATG
This sequence comes from Proteles cristata cristata, assembly GCA_017311185.1. NCBI lineage: Eukaryota > Metazoa > Chordata > Mammalia > Carnivora > Hyaenidae > Proteles > Proteles cristata. The sequence goes on from JAESUZ010002055.1 coordinate 92,429, forward strand.
CTCAACATTCACAAATTCACTCTTTTGATTTAAGTTAAAATTGATCAGTCAAATGAATATTGATAGGTAAGTTAGTAGCACCTTCTGATTATCATCCTGTGCTTTAATTTGTTAATTAGCATAGTAAAAAAAGGGAAAAAAACAGGAAGAGAAAACGTAAAAACATTACAATACAAAATATGAATTCTTCTGATTTTTACATAGTACAGGTATGCCAGGTTTATTCCCTATTTATATAAACTTATACCATCTCAAATGACCTTATGTCCCTAACAAGTATGCACACACTAATCTACTCAGCAAATGATTATTGATGATTTGCCTACTAGGTAACAAACACTTTGGTCTCTATGCTTCAGCGTTCATTTCTAATGTCACCTTCATCACAAATCATATCGTACCAATTAATTACAAATAGTCATGTATATTTCCAAAATACGCATTCATTATTTTAGTTCACTGAACCTCAGAGAATATGATTTATGCTATTTTGAAATGTTAGAATTTATTGAAATTTCATAGTGGTATAAAATTAGGATAATTGGGTATAAAATCCATGGCAATCTGAAAAGAGAAAAAAGAAAAGAAACTATTCCAACAGAAAGAACCAGGTAAAGCCTGGTTTCACTTCTTCCAACATAGCCTTGCAAGTCACACGATGCCAGTTTTGCTAGTTTCCATTGGTTAAAAGTGAGCAGCCAAGTCCAGCACATATGCAAAGGAGGGCAAATTAAGCCCCCATCCTGATAAATGGAGTATCAAGTGCTTTACTGAAATATCTGAACACAATTAGTAGTCTTTCTGAACCACAAAGTATTCACTTTTCTTCCACATGCATATTAAACTTCACACATCCCAAGATCCTCCAAAGTCTCATCTTTCGTGTCATTGTATTCAATTTGACTTCTAGGATCCTGTCATCTAATTCAGAGTCAGGGACAGAGATAGCTTCTTGGGTATAAATTTTGGGGTATTGCCCCTTGAAAAGCATTCCTCTTAATCAGAAGTCCTATCCAGGCATCAGCTCCTGGGGAACTCATTATCTGATAGTATCATCGATTTAAGTAACTAACTCCTCTAGGTACTCCCATTCTCTAGGGGAAGGGAAAGAGGCACAGAGCAGCCACTAGTCAGTACAGTTCTGAAATCCAGTTCAGAAACCATGTGGCAGGTTCTTAACTAGTGCTCAAATCTTCTGCTCAGAAATATTCTTCCTGAATCTTGGCTCCTCTCTCTGGACGATTGGTTCCATCCTTTGAATTAGAATTCCTTTAACATAAAATGTAGCCCAGGTTTTCAGGTGAGTAACGTGTCTTAGCTTGCTTCTGCACATAGTAGTTTGGGAGTCCAAAGAATCTTTTCTTCTGTAATACCTCTTCCCCTTTTACTCCAAACAGCAATGTTCTTAGTATTACAACTTTCTGAAACACTCTGTAAGTTTTTACAAGTCTTATTAGAGCTCATTCCACTGTGGGGTTCTTAGAAACCTTATGAATGAATGGACATTTGTATGACACACCCTTACTATCTTTACAAGCATGTTGTCTGTCTGAATGATTATGAGGCACCACTATAAATTTTTCTAAGACCTTAACCAACCATTTTGAAGTCACATCCTTGGCTTTATTGTTATACCATGTTTTCCTAACAGCAAGCTGAATATGATTTTTGCTGGACATCACTCCTCAATTTGAGAATCATTTAGAGATTCTAGAAAAATTTGGGAAGATGAGGGATTAAGAAAGAGAAATAGTTCTATTTTTGAGCCCACTCAAGTCGTGGTCTTGTTATATGTAACAGAGTACACTTTAGCTACTAGGGCTTTTTTTTTTTTTTTTTCACTCCAAAGTAATATTGCCTGGGTTAACAGACAAAATATCTTCTCTCTGAAGATACTAATGATAAATTATTATATCTTATAATAATGTACATAACACACATAGATACTTACACGTACATGCTCAGAGAATTTACCTTGTCTCCATCTTTGTTTTCTTCTTCTATTTACCCAGTTTATCTTTTCATGCTGTGGGCTTCCTAAAATATGTATATATATTTTCAATTTTTGGTCTTTAGTTTAAGTGAAAAATCACTGTTCTTTTGGAAAAGACTCATGTTTTTAAGCTTTTGACATAAAATGGAAATTTGGAAGGAAATGAAACTAGGTACGCTTTGTATTAGTTTATATATGGAGCTATAATTTTGGACCATGTGACTTCTTGCCCATCATGGCAGCCAAATCTTACTTAAGACTCTATCTTACATGTGTAGCAACATGGATGGACCTTGAGGGTGTTATGCTGAGTGAAATAAGTCAGGCAGAGAAGGACAAATACCATATGTATAGGAGGATTAGGAGGAACTTAACAGAGGACCAAGGGGGAGAAGAAGGGGGGAAATAGGGGGGGAGAGGGAGCGAGGCAAACCATGAGAGACTCTTGAATGCTGAGAACAAACTGAGGACTGATGGGTTTTTGGGGGGAGAGAGGTGATAGGCATGGAGGAGGGCACTTGTGGGGATGAGCACTGGGTGTTATATGGAAACCAACTTGACAATAAAGTATTTGTAAAAAAAAAAAAAAAAGACAAAAAACCTCTTAGTTCTCTCTCAGACATGAAAATACACTCTAGAGTATCCAGAACAATCACCCTATTTATTTACCAAGCTAATCTCAGAGTATTAGTCCAAGTTTAAATACATGAGGCAGACAATTTGCAAATAAGAAATTGACACATAGAAGAAGACTTTTTTATTTTTATTTTTTGATTGCCCTTGTGATTGCTGTTTGCAACGTCAATTCATAGACTTCCTTAGAACTGATTTGGCGTTTTCTCTCATGGCCTCTATGTAAGAGTTATTTTTTTTGCTCTTGGCTCTGTCTTATGTATGAATCTATAGAGTTTTTCAGGTTTTTCCAATTTTGATTTAAATCTAGTGTGTGTGTGTGTGTGTGTGTGTGTGTGTGTGTGTGTGCATGTGCTCGCGCATGCACCCTTCCCAGTTTGGGTTCTCTAGGAAATAAGTTCTAAGACTGAATCAGAATTATAAATGGTTTACTGGGCGCTCCCATAAAGTGTAAAGGGGAGAGGACATAGAGGCAGGTAGAGAGAATCCCTGAACACAGTTCAGGTCTGGCTCCATAGAAGAGGAATTGGGAAGGAATGAGAGGTCAGAGAGAGTCTCAGACTGCAGTGCATCTCTGAGAAAGTTTGTCCAGGCTATAGGCGAGGTTCAAAACAAAGATTGCCCTCTAGAGAAGTCCTGCATCGGACAGGAAGGGCTTGGCTCTAGAGCCCCCCTGTTCTCAGTCTTTGGCCTGGAGCCGCTGGAAACAGCTTTGCCTTGGCTCCCGTCCTGCAGTGCATCCTGAGGGCGCAGCAGCTGGGGCTGGTCGATGACCTCTGTCCCGCACAGCAACCTCTGTCTTCAAAGAAGTTCTAACCAATGTCCTCCCAGGTTCTGTCAGTCCAGTCCAGAAATCCTTCAGATGTGATGTACTCCTGCTATGGTCTTCGAGCAGAGCTAAGCACTGAAAAATTTATAGTTTCTATTACTCTTTTGAAGACAGAAGTGTAAATACTTAACATGCATCGTTTATATTAAATAGAAAAATATTTCAGATGGAGATGTTAACGTTGAGTTAATTTGGTATCAGTTTCCATTATAAGAAGTTATATAACCAGATATTTGCTATTCTAGCCTACTTAATGCCAGAGGTTTCAGTCTCCTTATTAAGATGTGGTTTTTATGTGTGAAGTCTAATCATAAAAGGTATTGAGAACAGAGAAAATATTTTCTAATGTGTCTCTAACAGCAGAAAGATGAAACATTTGAAGTTAGTGGTCTAGTATTGGCTTTGGAAGGAGATATTCAAATGAACGTTAATAAAAGTCATAGTTCTGTCTCCTGTATTCTAATTTGAGCTCTGAATAAACATTCTTATTCTATATTTCTTCTTACTGATTACACACAGAATACAAAATTACCTTCTTTGAACCAGTATGTGCACATTGCTAAAATATAGATAAAGGTGTGTAGTTTCCAAATTTAGGTGGAGAGTTTTTTATAATTTACTTATTTTTCAGGCAAAATTTTTTATCCCTTTTAAGCTTTTCCTTTTTTTAACTGGTGGCAACTTAAGCCTAGCTGCTGGCAGAAAGAAAAAGAATGTGCATCTATTTTTTTTTTTTTTTGGTATCTTTTATATCACTGAAATTGAATTGTTCATCTTATATGCTACTGTTTTATTCTCCCACTGTTCTACTTTGTGTTCACATTGCTTGACTTGATATAAAATTTACATTTACACTTCCAAAGTTATAGCTCCCTCTTCAAATTACTATGAAGCCTGGCCAGGTTCATTTCCCACTGTATATGCACTACAATTCTACAATTTTTGGAAAAAATAGTTCAAAAAATAAATTCAGATTTCTATCAACTACTATTTAACATAAATAATAAACATTTCCAAATCAATGTACTCTAAATGATCAGTACAAAAGGCTTCACAAATCTGACGTTCAATGAACTATTATATTTTAGAAACATACACTGGTGTTTATTATTAAATGATATACTAATGCTCAATGTCTCACTAGAAAGACAAATCCATTGCTGATGAGTGAAAGGAATCAAAAGAAAATATAGTTTTGTTGACCGTGTTGTGGGTTGGGATCACATGATATGCTTTGTAGACCCATTTTTGCCATTCATTTAACTCATGACTTGAGGATGTGTACTCAGAATGTCTATGTTTTCTTCTTCTACAAAATAGAAGAGGAAGTAGACATGGGTACCTTCAAGATTTATTGTACTCCATTGTTTTTCTGTTTTCCTCTGAAACAGTATATTATTTTTCATTTAATTAGGAGTATTAAGTTTCTAGAAATTCTCCATTTAAAAAAAAGAAATGTATTTACTTAACAACTAAAGTTAAATGTATTGTTTATTTTGTTTAATAATTTGATGTGATCAAACCATAAAGCTAATTGTCTTATGAATATTAAGAAATATAAAAAAAGATTCAAGTTACCTTTGGGTATATATTTGACAACTGATGCAGTGTGAGAGGTTTAAATGAGTGTATATCTTCACACTCTTGTGGAAAAGGCACACCACATCTTTTCATTTCATTTGTTATAAGTGTGTGCCCTCTGTCATAGTCAACTATAATTTAAAGCACCTTAAATAATTGCCTCAATGCCTGGGTCTCATCAATGGTGACCAGCTATCTGTCGTCGATTTATGTTTCAAAATAGATGTGACATAAGTACAATCATTTATATAGCAAATAAGAAAGCAAATTGTTGGCCACGGATATGCGTAGCTATATGACATTAATAACTTTTTAAAAGCATCAATTCAACAAGAATATTAAGAATGCTTAAAAATATATACACTCAAAATAAAGCTCGAAATTATATAAAGCAAAACTTAACAGAAGGAATAATAAATCCACATAGTTTAATCCTTTTATACATTTCTGAAATGGCTGATAGATAAAGCAAACAACAATACAACCAATAGGTATATATACAATCTTAAAATACAATTAAAATTTCTAATAAGATGTCAAGATTCATAAATGGTATGGAAATGCAAAATAGAGGCACAAATATCACTACTATACGTGGTACTGTGTTGTTCTGTTTAGATGCCCTAAAAAGCAACAAATCCATCTATCAGCATCTGGAGAGAGTCTGTCTCTTTTCCTCCATTGGGTCAATGCTGAAAGGCCGTCCAAGCTTTCCAACTTCACAAATGATTTAACAGCTTCTCTTTCTACCCTGTCCTGCATTCCCAATTTCCCTTTAGAGAGATCACCTAAGAGTACTCTTCAATAAGGGTCCGGTCTGGTATTTTCCATAACATAGTCTGTTTCCAGGAAACTGATTTTTAAATAGTTGGTGCCATATTTGGGATGAACTTAGGAAGGAAATTTTACAGAAGGATTTTGGGAATGTCTTACTTCCTGGCTTGCTGGAGCTCTTCAAACCCTGATGATAACGGAAGGTAGGTATAGGGTCCCCTGACATGCTGTAACAGTGCAATTGTTGTTTTTTTCACCACAGAAGGAAAAATAGCTGGTTGGTAAAATATCTTTGAGACTGGATAGGTATGGAGGAACTATAATTATGATGACTATGTAAAATTTTGCCTGTCGGTGAGCACCATGGTTCCATAAAATGGGAGAATGGCAGGTATGAGAGGATTAAACATCAATTTAAGGGGGAAAAATTTGAAAGACAACAAGCAACCCTAGCATAATCCAACCCTGCCAGCCTGAAATCCTGGCAGGATTTCAGGAATCTCTAGCCTTCTCAAGCCAGAAGACAAACAGAATGGAATCTCTATAATGAGTTTGAACTTGAGAAGTGGTTCCGGTCTGGAAACCAATCAGCGGGTTATGACTTTTAAAATTGGTATTCTAATTATCCTCCATGATTTTTGTATTCTATAAATTAAGTAATACCCTTGATGATGATTCATTTAACATATTTCAGAGAAAATCGTATTCTATTAATTATCTCCATAAATTTCTGTATGTTGTGACTCTGACTGCCACTTAAATTTTGCCTTTGATTGCAATTTTTTTGCACACCTTGCTCCTGAGAGTTAAATCTCACCACCTGGCCTTATTCATTTTGAGATTCTATTATTCCACTTGGATTCAGAAGCCCAGACTCTGTAACACTCTCTCCTACCATCAGCACTGGACTACAGAGAACAATCATAACTTAGTTTCACACCAGCGCATTCCTTATAACTTTGATAAAATGGGATGTCCTGTCGGCCCAACAATGGAAAGCAGTAGACTGTTTAGTTTTCTGGCATTTGGTAGAATATCCACACTAGCATACACAATTTTTGTGCCTTTAGGTCCCTTTTTCCCTGCCACTAGACAATTTCACCATTTCTACCTCATGTATTATCAACTATCATTTTCCCCCAAGTTTCTCATAACTATCTCAGCAGTATATTAGGACTTTCCAAGATCTGAAATTTTGTATCACAGAAAAATGCTCCCCCATTATTAAAACCTCCCTTATCCACACGTATACTCTTTATTCTTTGATCCCTCACCTTTAAGCACAGCCCCCTCTTTACTCTCAGATGTTGCTGGCCCATAAAGAAATTTGCAATTATTTCATCATACAATCTGTTTTCACATTCCATTTGGGGTATACTAACCTCTGACCCTTACTACAGACTGGGTTTCCAGATGGGGGATAAAGAAAGTATCGTCTTATGAGCATCTGCCTTATTTGAGACTTATACATGGTATCTCACTCTGAGGGGCCTCTACATTCTCTCAATACAGAGTGGACACTGATATCAATTCCAAGACTGAAGATGTTCCTTTCTTAGCTGAAGATATTGGGTACGGCTTAGAATTCAACCTCATCTGAATCTCTGACACTCAGAAATTTAAGTCCTAAGCCTGGATCTGAAAATCAATAGGAATCAATCAACAGGAATAAAGATTAGTCATCATCTTTTTTGGTAACCCATTGGGAAATTGTGCTTCCGATTTACTGTAGGTTGATTGTTTCTCTCCTCCCAACTTCCATATGTTGAAATCTTAGCCTATTGGGAAGTGGGACTTTGGGAAGTATGTAGATCACAAAGGAACACATGAATGGGATTAGTGTCCTTATAAAAGCGCAGAAACTCGCTCGCCTTTTCCACCTTGTAAGTTTTCTCAATAAGAAAGTGGGCTCTCACCAGACATCGACCCTGCTTAGTGCCCTGGTCTTCACTTCCCAGCCTCCAGAAATGTGAAAAATAGATGTGTTTATAAGCCACCCAGTTTATGGTATTTTTGTTACAACAATCCAAACAGACTAAGATAGCATTCTGAAATGCTGGCCAATATAGTTCTAGATGTCCCTCTTCCCAAAGGGGGAATGTTCTTACTGGAAAGCATATTAACAGTACCACTTAACTGTAAGCTGTGGCTGCTTCTGGCCGCCTAATTCTCCTCCTGCCAAGAGACCATCGGGTAAGAAATGGACTCACAACTATGGCAGGGATAATCACTGTTATCGTCAGGGAAAAGCAGGCTGCTGTTACATGATGGCAGAAGGGAGGAATGTTTAGTCCAGATGGCGCACTGGGGCATGTTTTGAACTCATATGCTCAATTTTAACTGTAAATCCACACAACAAATACAGCAACTCTGGCATGAGGAAATGAGGAAATGAAGGTATTCCAAGGCTCAGAGTCCTCAAGGTTGTGTGCCTGCGTCTTCCCACTAGGCTTTCCACTGAAAGCAGTTTTAGTTTGTTTACAACCATTCTGCTATTCTGGTAATTGTATTTAAAGTGATAAACCTCCTTCCACATGTGGCCCTAGGCATGTCCCACAAAGCCTGGCATGTAGGGCTATGCTTTCAGTAGCCTTGCATAGCTCTTTCACTGCTGCTTTCCTTTGCTTATCTTTAAGCTCTGACACTAGGAATAAACATCTGTGTTTATCATAAATATATCTTCCTATTTTGTTGTTCCTTGTATGGGTAGATAACACTCTACCTTGTTTCTTTGATATTTTCTGGCTTAAATGTTTTGTTTAGTTTAGTTTTGTTGTTAGATAATAACATCTCCCTCGCATGCCCCAGGCCCATTCTTCTTTCGGTTTATATGTGCCTGGCATATCTATCCCAACCTTTGATTTTCAAATTTTCACTGCATTTTTTGTTTTGGTGTGCCTCTTGTAGAACTCATTCTGTTGACACTGTGAGTACTGGGGTGGGGTGTGTGTGTGTGTGTGTGGGACTGTGTGTATTTCAGTTAAATCTGAGAGTCTCTGTCTTTTCTTTCGTTAGACTTTAACCATATACACATAAAATGGGGGTTAGTATTCTTGAGAATAAGGAAATATTCTCCCTCCCCTTTTATATTTTCTGTCCTTTGTTTTTACATTATTAAGTTATTTGATCACTCTTGCTTCCCATATTGATATCATCTGTCTAGATTTTTTTCCTTATTAAGTATGTTTTCATGGGGTACCTGGGTGGCTCAGTCAGTTAAGTGTCCAACTTGGTTCAGGTCATGATATCACAGTTCATGAATTTGAGCCCCACATCAGGCTCTGTACTGAGAGCTCAGAGCCTGGAGCCTGCTTCTGATTCTGTGTCTCTTTCTCCCTCTTTCCCCCAAGCCTCCATTCTCTCTCTCTCTCTCTCTCTCAAAAATAAATAAGCATTAAAAATTCTTTTTATAAATAATGTTTTCAATGGGTCTTTTTGTGGTACAATCTTTCCTAGGAAATATGCTTGAAAATATTATACCCTTCCATTTTAAATGATAATTTGGCTAGTATAAAATCTTAGGTTCAAGTGTTTTTTTTATATGCAGTATAGAAACAATTATGAATCTGTTAATTTCTGTTCCCCAGTATCATTGTTGAGAAGCTTGAAGCAAATCTGATTTATGTTAATTTGAAGATGAACAATTCTCTTTTTCTGGATGCTCATGGAATTTTGTCTTTATTTTTGGTTTTGTGCTGATTTGAAAATTTTCTCCCTGTGTTTGCTCCCTACAACATTTTTCCTGTGATCCTAAAATGTAAAACTATTGATGCTTTCATCTTCTTGGTGCACCTAGTATTATATTAATGATTATACCCATTTTGTATTGTACGTACAATTAGGTTTGCTTTAAACACATTTAACTTCACTCATCAAAAAAGGCATATGTTAGATGAAGCAAGTTCTGTAGCCATTTTACACACCCTGAGTTACTTAACCTGTGCTGTCAGGACTTCCAAATCCCAACTGAGCTGCAGTGAAGACACTACTTGGCATGTCAGCAGGAGTATAACACTGACTCCTGGGAGTTCTCCCTTTCTTCTAATTGAGCAACCTAACCCTGAAACAGAGTATTTTTGCATAAATAACATGTAGGCAAAGCAGATGCTGTAATGATCACCTCCCACAGAAGAAGGAAGATTTACTGCACTGTGAAACTTTTAGGCAAGGCTGCTATGCTAATTAGCAAAAGGACATATACTTATGCAGGAAAACATTAGCAAGATCCCTAGACTCCTCTTTGGTTCCATCTCACTAAATTGCCTCCCACTGATGATTCCCTACCAATAGCCAAGTGTTCCTTATGCTCAGAGGTCATGTTGGCCAAAAGAAGGAAAGGAAAACCAATACTAAAACCACAAATCCCATGGGAAGACATGGAATTCCTGTATGTGTACCTTCCTGACCTCACTCAGAGACTAAATAAGCCATCACCTATTTTTTTCCTTTTCTAATAAATACAATCAGAAAATTTTAAATTAGACCATATGTTAAATGAATGTTGAGGTTCTATCAATATGCTACTTCCAGTGAAAAAAAAAATCAACAATTCAAAAAGATCAGCTGATCATGGTGATTTGTTAAATTGCATATCTTTTGGGGCACCTGGGTGGCTCAGTTGGTTAAACGTCTGACTTAGGCTTAGGTCATGATCTCATGGTTCCTAGGTTCGAGCCCCATATTGGGCTCTGTGCTGACAGCTAGCTCAGAGCCTGGAGTCTGTCTTCAGATTCTGTATCTCCCTCTCTCTCTGACCCTCCCCTGCTCATGCTTTCTCTCTCTCTGTCCTCTCTCCCTCTCTCTTTCTCTCTCATTCTCTCTCACACACAGAAATAAGTAAAACATCAAAAAAAAAAATAAATTGCATATCTATATATCATAAAACATGAGAAAGAACTGAATATATGTGTACTTTCTGTCAATTGGCAGCTGTTCAATAAATATCTTATCAGTAGTATTATTATTCAGTTTTTGAGCACTTATATGAACTATCTATCTTGTACTCATTTACATTTACTGTAGTAAAGAAATAGAAGCAATGTTACATATTTGAAATCCAAACTGAACCTAATTAAAGTCATTCACCTGGGTTCTTAATCTCATCTAAACCTATTTAGTATGTGGTTTGGGGCAGGTCCCAATCTTTCTGGACCCCATTTCTTGTAAAGTAAAAGAGATTATTAGGGGCGCCTTGGTGTCTTAGTCGGTTAAGCATCTGACTTTCGCTTAGGTCATGATCTCGTGGTTCGTGGGTTCGAGCCCCGCGTCGGGCTCTGTGCTGACAGCCAGCTCAGAGCCTGGAGCCTGCTTCAGAGTCTGTGTCTCCCTCTCTCTCTGACCCTCCCCTGCTCATGCTGTCTCTCTCTCTCTCCTAGAAATAAATTTTTAAAAAAATTTAAAAAAAAAGAGATTATTAAAATCACTTCAGTACTTAAGAAGATAATTGAAATTTGGAATAAGCACTATTCATGGGGTTATAATAAGGATAAGTAAACAACCATTTCCTGAAACTGTAAAGTTGTACACACTTAGAAACTATCTGATTTTTTCCCCTTCAGATTCCCAGAATATGCACTCTTAGCTGCCTTATCTGAGTATTGTGAATCTTCTTACTAGTATGTAGACAATTTCTCTAGTGTGGAAAATTATAACGCAACAGAATTACAAGTTGCAGAATGAAATAAACATTGACATTTAACTTGAAGTTTACTTAAGAAACATTTTCTACAGCAACTACTGATATTTTGAAGCACAATTCTGGTGCTGTTCTAATGTGAACTACCTCATTTCACTAGGATCTGCTGACTGAGACGTGCATGAAATCTTTGGTCTGCATCAGTAGCGGGTTTATCTCATTTAAAACTCTGTAACTTAGGGGCGCCTGGGTGGCTTAGTCGGTAAAGCGTCCGACTTTCGCTTAGGTCATGATCTCGCGGTTCGTGGGTTCGAGCCCCGCGTCGGGCTCTGTGCTGACAGCCAGCTCAGAGCCTGGAGCCTGCTTCAGAGTCTGTGACTCCCTCTCTCTCTGACCCTCCCCTGCTCACGCTGTCTCTCTCTCTCTCTCCTAGAAATAAATAAAACATTAAAAAAAATTTTTTAAAAAAATAAAACTCTGTAACTTATTATTTTCAGTATCTACCCATTGACTTCTATGTTCCACATACTGGACTGGCTCATAAAGGTTAGTGTGCCACCACTCTTCTCTCAATGACTGCAGGTTTTAGCTGAAAAGTTAAGTAACTATAATGCACCAAGTATTATGAGAGTTATGGGAGCAGAGAAAGTGGAGGATGTCCTCAGCAAATGCTTTGAAAATACTATCAGATGAGGTTATTTCAGAGCCTCATGTTGTTCACCAGGTGATCAGGACCATGAATATCATTCTAGGCTGTGGGAAAGTTAAGTGCAAATCCTCAGATACATAAACATGGAGCATTCAGAGAATTACAAAGAGTTCTGAAGCCTATGAGGAAGTGAGTCCCCCAGTAGGTTATGAAACACATCCTCACCTACATTCATCTTTATCCTTGAAATCCATGCAGTAAAGTCCCTTTTCAACTGCCAGGGTGGTGATGGCTGTCAGGTACTAATCAATGTAGCTCAGGTTAGTGTTCAACCTGACAGGAAAAGACACAGCCAAATAGAATATCATGTATGAAAGGATAATTTTCACACAAAAATATTTTGCATAAAATATCAACCCAGAAATGACAAAAAGGAAATAGGTAATTTCAAGCTCCTGAGAACAATCTTTACTAAAATATAAGAGCCACATTTTTTTTAGGTCTCTTACATATTTTTATTCAGTGATAAGTGAGTAGTGAGCAAGACAATAACACTGGCTGTGGAACTGTTTTATGTTTTTATTAAAAATATGTTAAACTTTTGAATGTCTCAGATGTGTAGGAAAATTTAAAACCATGAACATTTTATGTTCTTATATTACTGCAAGGAGTTGAAAGATAAATACTTATTACTTAATCCTACATTTTACACTGTATATATTTTTTTATAAGTTTACTTATTTATTTTTTAGAGCATGTGAGAGAGAGCAAGGGAGGGGCAGAGAGAGAGAGAGAGAATGAGAGAGCGTGAGAGAATTTTAAATGGATTGCATGCTGTCAATGCAGAGCCCTAAGTGGGACTCGACCTCATGAACCGTGAGATCATGACCTGAGCCAAAAACAAGAGCTGGACACTTAGCCAACTGAGCCACCCAAGTCCCCTACACTGTATGTTTTTATACTAACAATATTTATTTTTACTTTGTTTTAATCATACTATCTCTAGTCTCAGAAAAGCCTATGCGGAGTGAAGTAATGCATTTGAAATATTCAGAAAGGAGCTAAAATAAAAAGGTTAACCTTAAGGAGAATATATTTGGCTGTTAGACAGAGTAGAATAGGCTCCAGTAACAAATATACCTAAATAGCATAAGTGGTATATATGGTGAAATACATTTGCACTCCATCGATAATCCTGCTAAACAGTGTACCTGGTAGATATTCTCCGTGGCAGAAGAGGCAGTCAGAAACCAAGGCTCTTTCCATTTTATGGTTCTGTCTACTACTGTTAGCTTGTCTTTAGATTCATCTGCTGTGAGAAAGGAAGAAAAAAAATTGGAGGAAGTATAGCTTCTTCAGTGCATTGACCTTGGATATTTCATAAAACACGAGCTACAGTCTCTCGGTTGGAATTTCATAGTATGGTCAAACCCAACTATAAATGGAGCTATATGCCAAGAAAAAAAGAGGAGCAGAGAGATTATGTTGAGTAGGTGTAACTATCCCCTACAGGCTCCCCGTCATGAGGTGTGTGGTCTCTAACACTTATCCTCAAAGTGAAGCCCAGCTCAGCAGCAGCACTAAAGTGCAGCTTCCTTGAATCTGCAGTGATGTCTAAAATGTAAAAGTGTCTCTGAGGGCAGGAATGCCCCCGAAATTATACCATTCGGGACCAGAAGTAAAGTGTCTAACTGATGACAACCAGGTAGAATTTAGCACACAGATATTGGAGTTAATTCTATTTTATTAATATTTATATATATTTTATATAATATTATAAAGAGATTAGTCTCATGCATAGGTAATATTTGAAAAACGTAAGGTGTTAAATTTTTCCCTATTTTCCATTAGTTTCTCATGTTTTGCTTATACTGGAGCATGATGTGATAAAAATAAATTATTGCTCTAATGAATTAGAGAAAACTTACACAAACAAGAAAAACAATATACTTTTAAAATCCATTAATATGTCATAACAAGCCCACTTTTATTTGGAGGCTAATCCTCATACTAAATGATTAGACCAGGCTCTGCTTCTCTTATTTCCCATGTTTGTGCATTAAACTGCCATATGTTACATCTGTTTGCATTAGTCATTTTGACTCATAATGCATGGTAAAATAAAGAATAACTACAGATAAGCCAGAGAATGTGGTGGGAAAATGTGATGAATCATTACATTATTTTTTATTAGTCCATCTGTAAGGTAATTGTACTGATTTGTGCATTCTTTTTAAGGTATTAAAATGACAGTACAATAATCTTCTCAGGAGATTAAGCTGTTGGTGACATGTCACTTGAAAAATATAAATATTTACACAATTTCCAAAGGATTTACACATTTCCAAAATGTAAAATCTAATAACATCTATGGCCTTAAAAAGATTCATTATTGACATAAAATTCTAAACAAAAATGTCAAGATTGCTAAATATAATACACTAGTTTATTGATGTAACGGATAATTTTTAAGCAAGGCTCTTTTGCCTTGTAGCACAATCAATCACACATCTAGAAAATATCTTGTAGCTAGTAGTATAAAACAAATGGCTGACTGTTATAGCTTTAGGATTAGAACAATGTAATCTATAAATCAGCATTAACTACAGCCCTAGCATGATTTTATTTACTAGTATTCATTGACCAGTTAAGTTTTGTGGTAGAGATAGGATAAGTCAATTAAGTTCTCTCCAACACTTTTTCTACAGAATTAGAAGAGCCAGTGTTTAGTTGGGAGCTCGGTAATACACAATTACCTCATTCTGCAGACATTGAAGCTTAGTGGGACACTGGCCAATGGAATATTAACAGAAGTGGTAAGTGCAACTTCTAAGAGTTTCCTTTGAAAAGAAAGTAAGACTTTCTCTTCCTACTTCCTTTTGCTATTTGGAATGCTGATAAGGGAATTTGGAGTTGGAGCAGTCGTCTGGGACCCTGAAGGGATTCTGGGAATGGAGCTTAAGGATGGTGGTAGAGGAACTTACCTCTTCCACTCTATATGGAAAAGAAATTTTATTTACATCACTTAGATTTCTCATTAACACCTGAAGTCCTGATCACAGTGCATAGCACACCTGGATAAGGCAGAGCTTTTAGAGCTATTAGGAAAGCTGTGCCAATTATTTGTTTAATTACATATGACTCAGTCATTAACACAGTATGTGATAATTGTCTTAAACAATTATTAGAGAAGGAAAAAGATAAGAAAAAAGAAAAACATACATAATTCAATGATTTTTCTTTCACCACTAGTGACTTTTGAATAAACTGCAAAATTTCTCAACAGTTTAGCTAAAAAATTTTTATTAGTTAATTAACTACACACCAGGAAACAGATAGGAAAATGTAAGTTAAAAGCAAATTGTTGATTCTGTCCTAGTCTTAATGAGAGACATCGGTTTACTTTCATCTGCCATGAGTCTAAGCCTATTAAGTAATATTGCCAAAAATTATACCCCTCCCTTATTGCATAAGGAGTAAAATGATAGTACCTTTTTTTTTTTTTTTAATCCGTGACTCTAGGCTACCTGGACATTGGTAGTTACTAAACATACTTTGAAGTCACAGTATATGCACAGGAAAGTAAATTTTTTAAAACTTCAAGTTAAGAAATAAAAATAAAGGTTCATGATTGCCTCATCAATTTTTTTTTTTTTTTTTTTTTTACATTTAGTACCATGCCTTGTAAGATTGAAATCTAACATGGTAATCGCTGGCTTGCTGTGATTTGTAAATGTGCATATTTTCAATACTTAACTATCAAATAATACTCCCCGAGGGAACAAGCAATTTACGAAGCATTGAAAGAGAAGGCTCTACTCATAAATTTAAAAAATGAAGAAAAATCTAGGAGAATTGCTGTAGAATGCCAAAGGAGAAGAAATATTGATTATGATGCAATTAAGTTTTCCAATTTTAAGTATTATCATTCATAATGGTGCAGCAATAATTTAGCAGGTCTAGAAAGGCAAAGTCATAGACATATATACATATTGCACATGTACAAATATGTGTGTGTCCTTAGTACCACAAAGCTTTGGAACAGCTTACAACAAGAATGTGTGAGACCAATTATTGTCAAAATATGTGTAAAAATCATGACACAAGATCCCGGAAAATGATGATTAGTGTAAAAAAGGAAGTAAAGCTTTGAAAAATATATGCTCTTTTTCTACTTCTTTGTGAGATATAAATGAATAATTTATATTGTTAATTGATAAAGTATTGATATATTAATACTCTGACTATAATACTATAAAAACTCTTGCCTCACTTTTCCAACCATGGCCAGATATGGGGAATCTGCTTCCATCTGACACATAGTAGATGGTGTCATGAAATGTAAGAGTCTGAAAAACTACTTGATGGACATGGTATAGATGCAAGTAAACACCATTATTAAAAATATTTATGCATTTATAGAATGTGTTAAAAAGTAGCACAAAAGGACAAGCAGAAAATATCAAAAACCCAGAATGAATTGCAGTCATCCATTTTAGAACAGAGGAGAGGTCAGGGTTTCTAATTTTAAAATTCTCTAATAGAAGAAAACTTTGGATAAAATTTTCAACTTTTTTCCAAAATAAATTTCTTTTGTGTTTTCATCTATTTATTGAGTCTTTCCACTAAGTAAAAGATGATCTGCTATCCTTTTCAGATGATCATCACAGGATTTTCAAAACAGAATTGCCAATTAACCTCCAGGTGCCTTGGTTTCCTTATATGGAAAAATAGATAATGGTACATAGCTACAGAAGCTTCTCTGACTGCCAGCGACCTATAGGGTGTTTACTAAAAGAACTAGAATGTGCTTACAGTAGGGACTCAGTTACTGTGAGAGTCCCTGTTCTTCCCTTGATATAAAATATATAGTTTAAATTTATATAAGGATAAAGTGTCCGGATAAGGTGCCTTACACTTGATACTAATATCAAACTTCGAACTCTAAGGTTTGAATTTTATGTGTAAGAAACAAGAGAATATACTGATAAATAACAAAATCCCTAAATTCAAACAACAAGCCCAAATCTAAGCTTGATCACAGGCTAATATTTTTTAAGTTTATCTATCTATCTATCTATCTATCTATCTATCTATCTATCTATCATCTATCTATCTATTTAGGGAAAGCAGTGAAGGGGCAGAGAGAGAGGGAGAAGAGAAACCCAAGCAGGCTCCATACCATCAGCACAGAGCTGGACATGGGTCTTGAACTCACTAAACTGTGAGATCGTGACCTAAGCTGAACCTGAGCCAGATGCTTAACCAACTGAGTCACTCAGGTGCCTCAGGCTAACATTTTAATGTTTAAAAAAATATGGTTGACGCTTGAACAACATGGGTTTGAAATGTGTGGGTCTACTTATATGCAGATTTTTTAAATAAACACAATGGGAGTATTATCACTGTATTTTCTCTTCTTCATGATTTTCTTAATAACATGTCTTTTTGTTACCTTGTGTTATTAAAATAATAACATATATTGCACACAACATATAAAATATGTGCTGATCAACTGTTCATGTTATTTTTAAGACTTTTAGTCAACAGGAGTCTATTGGTAGTTAAATTCTTGTGGAGTCAAAAGTTATTTGTGGTGGGACGCCTGGGTGGCTCAGTCAGTTAAGCGTCTGACTTTAGCTCAGGTCATGATCTCACGGTTTGTGGGTTCGAGCCCCGCG
This sequence comes from Proteles cristata cristata, assembly GCA_017311185.1. Classification (NCBI taxonomy): domain Eukaryota; kingdom Metazoa; phylum Chordata; class Mammalia; order Carnivora; family Hyaenidae; genus Proteles; species Proteles cristata. The sequence goes on from JAESUZ010002055.1 coordinate 110,204, forward strand.
TCAAACTCTGTGCTGACAGCTTGGAGCCTGGAGCCTGCTTCTGATTCTGTGACTCTCTCTCTGCCCCTCCCCTATTCATGCTCTGTTTCTCTCTGTCTCAATAATAAATAAACATCAAAAAAATAAATAAAAGAAAAAGTTGTATGTGGAATTTTGGCTGTGTTGGAGGTCAGCACCTTTAACCCCTGCATTGTTCAGAGGTCGATTGTGTTACTTAGTCTCTCCAACCAATCCCTGTCCTTACCTAGAATTGGGATTAATGATAACTTCACTGATAGATGACTAATAATTAAATAAATTGACTCTTAAAAGGAAGTTAGAATAGTTCAAATATATATATGTAACTAATATCAGTAGTAGTAATTAGTAGTAGTAGTAATCACAAAGTGTTATTAGCTAATATTAATAGTAATAAATGTAGCATAAGAAAATACTATCTACTGAAAGAAAGACAATAAAGATTATCCTCATGATAAGAACTACCAGATATGGGAAGAAGGGACAATAAAATGTCAATATTATGATTAATTTTGATGCTCAGTTCAGAATCTGTTCTAGAATATCTCTTGTGTGAAAAGAAGAACAGAGACTCATTCCTATAAAATCAAAGAACCCTGCGTCTAGTACTTTAAATTGTATGGCTTTTTTTTTTTTTTAATTAAGGTCTGAAAATTTTCTGGATTTTCTGCTGTTATGTAATGGCAGAGCCAGCATTTAGATACTGATTTGAGAAGTCTCCCCTAATGTGTCCCTAAAACAAAGGTGGCTGTGCCTCCTTCATAGGTGTTCCTACAATGGGGCTTTGCTATGAAGGACAGAGATTGAGTTCAACTCCCCCACTGCAAAACCCCTGTATGAGTCTTCCTGAGTAAAGTCTGACATAGTCCTCAAAAAATGTCAGAATAATTTTTTTAACAGGGTTGCCAGTAACAAGGCCAGCAATAAATGAGAATCACAGAGTTTAAGAAAGCTTTTTAACCAGAGTATTTGTCATAATATATTTCCTGTTTGAAACACATTATCTGTTTTCAATAAACCACCTTTTCAGACATGCACAAATGTCAACTTAGCAAAGCCAGTTATTTTGAACACAGAAAACAGAAATGTATCTAGAAGATTAAAATATAGAATATGTTTCTGTGATGTAAATAGCAGCATGTATTAGAACGAAGGCTGAGAAGAAGTGATTTGATTGGTTTTCTTTGCTTCATGTTGGAAACTTTGACCTAGAATGCTCAATCCAGAAAGAAACAGCCTTACTTCAACCCTTTTTATTCATACATCACCTCTCTTAGATGCTAATTTATTGGACTTAGTAACGTGGCATTATCTGGATTTAGTAAACTGGCTCAATATGAATAACTATTACCTTCACTCCTTCCTTTAAAAAACTTTAAAACCTCAAGTACCAGAAGAGAGGTCAGAAGTCATACACCAGCACTGGAAGAGTGAAGCCACTGGACAGAATATGGTGATGAAGAGAATGATGGGAACAGAAATTTTGAGAAATAGATTGCAAGATATAAAGTAGAATATTTCTGGAGGGGAAAAGCCAACATGGAACCTCTGAATTTTACATATATCATAGTCGTCACCATATCATAGTCACCATCACCAGAGTAGTTTGGTGGGGAGATTTCCAATTGAGCAATGATCCTGCCCTCTCAAAAACATAGCCTTGGATGTGGTCAAGAACACAAGGCTTAAATTGTATGCCTCGGGAGACTTTGTTTTAAATAATATGTTTTTTAGTATTCTGAAAACAATACACTTGAAGCCCATTTATGCCTGGTCTTTTTTTTTTTTTTTTTTTTCTGTTTTTCCTTTCTTGTACAGAAAATCAAATATTAAATCTTTTCCCATTCTACATAACATATTGCACCAAATAGGACTGTCCTGGGTCTTAGAGTAGCATTTACTGTTGAAAATTCAATTATGTGGAGTAAAGTTTACTATTTTACCTGAGACAAGAATAAGAGCTTGAAGCCAGAGACTGGGAGGTCAAAGGGTTTCTTCTCTTCTAAACTCAGGGGGAAACAAGCAAAATATATGAATGAAATTAGGATTACAGAAAAATATAAGTAAGAAAAATATAGTATGGCTGAGCACTGTAGGCTTCCCAAGTTTTAAGAACAGAGAGACATTGGGAGAGAATTTCAAATACAGTAAAACCTCGATTTGTGAGCATAGTTTGCTCTGGAAACATGTTTGTGATCCAAAGCAGTTGTATATCAAAGCAGATTTCTCCATAAGAAAACATGGAAACTCAGATGATTCATTCCACCACCCAAAAATATTCATATAAAATGATTACAATACTGTAATAGAATACAAGATAATAAAGAAAACATAAGGAAATATAAACAAAGTAACCTGCACTTACCTGTGAAAACCTTCGTGGCCGGTGTGAGGAAGACAAGAGAGAAGTGGATGTAGGATGATTTTCACCATCACTAACAAAATCACTGCTGTCAATTGGCTCAATGGAACTTTTTTCTTTTTGTGCAAACTTACCAAGGAAGCAATCCAATGACATTTGCTTCTACCTCCTTTTGAGGATTTCACAGAAATGTGACGTTGCATTGTTTTTAAGCAGATTCATCGCTCACAATGCTACAGCCTTATACAGGTGGTGATTGTCTACAAACCTTTGCACTGTTCCCCTTATTTTACATATGCCCCTAATCCCATTTGAAGTGAGGGATTCTTCTGTCTTTTCTCCTCCTCCTCTGCAGATGAATGCAGAAGTATACTTCTTACAAAATCTTGCAGTTTTGGCTACTCACCTACCTCATTCATACTTCTTGATGATGTACCATCTCCTTCTTCCTACTGCCTTTCTTTTCAACCTTTCTCTGCATGGGGACCATTGCATACACTCGCTGTTGACTACAGCACAGCATTAATAAACTCTTGTCATATACTGTATTTACTGGAAATGACAATAAGGCAGTAGAGGAAAGGGTCTATATCTGCAAGCAGGCTGACCTACAATGAAGCAAAATCTTCCTAGGCTTACTCTTGTATGGAAAAGCAAAGAACTGTCCATAGGTGCTTTGAACATTCTGAAAAATCACTGATTGCTGCCAAACACTGCAGCCTGAAACCAAGCAGCTGAGCCTGGGAGACAATCACCCACAATCCTGCAACAAGGGAGAGAGACAGAGAGAGAGAAGAACCATTGGCTCACTTGTGACCATGTGACGTTTGGCATCACGTACTAATCATATCGCAAGACATCACTCCTTTATCAAATTAAAGTTTATTAGGAATGTTCCCTGGTCTTGCAGAACACTCACAGAACAAGTTACTCCACGACCCAAGATTGTACTGGATCTACTAAAGAGCGGGATGAATCTGTGGGTTCCTCGGGGACCTCTCTCCCCTGAGCTCCCTGGCATTGGTGAAGTGGTTGTTTCCCTCCAAGCTGCCCATCCTTCCACCTCTATCTTTTGATTCCTTTCCAGGCTGATGTGCCTTGTTCATTAGGTAGTCTCATCACTGATAAGAAAACTACCAGGGAGTAGGATTCTTTTACAGAATCAGTTAAGCACACAGAAAACCCCGTAATCTTAGCTAGAGTGCATTTTCTTCTCCGCAGCCCCCTCTGCTTATGGCTCCAAGAGGGCTCAAACCCGTCTCTCACCTTTTGTCATTTCAGATAAGGCTCAGACACCTACATCTGTGTCTTCAAAGTGCCACAGACACAGTCAAACTAACCACTTATCTCTTAACATCATCCCTGGGTTTGAGGTGAGAGAACTTCTGTGCATAACAGTGGAGGTTAAGAGATGCACCCAACAATCTGATAACAGTTTTTGAAGAAATTCTCATGCTAGAATCTCTTATTAAATCCTCTTTAATACCCTTCTGCTTACTTGGGCAAGTTCTGTGTGCTTCCTTTCATTAGAGCACGTGGTCATCTAACACTTCCAGAGTTGGGATTACATGGGTGTTTATTTTATTATTTGCTATGGTTTGCCAGTTATTTGAAATATCCTCTACCCCAAGTGACAATGATAATCATATCCAAAAAAAAAAAAAGACAGTACAGAGAGAGGGAAGTAAATAAGTATAATTGGATAAGACCTAACTGTGGCACCAGCACTGACCACACAATATATAAAGCACAAAGCACAATAAATATATAGGACCCTGTTCAAAATTGATTAAGAACTGAAAGATGACAGCAGCAGAGACTTGAATTCTACATGGCTTAGTAAGTCACATGTAGCCTTATTCAGAACAATCAAAAAAATCATCTTAATGTATCCAAAAATCAGAGAGAAAAATAATATATATACTTATCTTAAATACAAAATATATTCTGATTTTAATTTAAATGATTAATTTAATTTTAATTTAAATGATATACTAATATAATGATTGCAATATAATTAACAAATCTGAAATTAACTAATTTTTCTTTTATCTCCATATGCCTGTAATTTCTCAGTAATTTATATGTCTTTCCTTGAATCCTACACATAGTATGCTTAACTTTTGAACACTTTGCTGGAATTTTTGGCTGTGGAGGGTATGCAGACACTAATAAAAAAAACAGGTTAATCTCTCAGGAAAACTTTGATTACTGAGTATATATAGTATTCTTAGTTCCTAATACCTTTTCTTGAAACTCCACAAGCTCAATTTAGAAAAATTCTATTTTCATGGGGCGCCTGGGTGGCTTAGTCGGTTAAGCGTCCGACTTTCGCTTAGGTCATGATCTCGCGGTGCGTGGGTTCGAGCCCCGCGTCGGGCTCTGTGCTGACTGCCGGCTCAGAGCCTGGAGCCTGTTTCAGGCTGTGACTCCCTCTCTCTCTGACCCTCCCCTGCTCACGCTGTCTCCCTCTCTCCTTTAAAAAAAAAAAAGAAAAAGAAAAAGAAAAATTCTATTTTCCCATGAATGTGACACTTGTTTCTCACCTACAAACGATGGTCTTGCCTCCTCTCAGAAGCTTCCTCTCTAACGTAACTATTGCTTTTGCTCTATGTGTTCTACTCTTTTTCAAGAAAACTAGTTTTGGATTTATTGGTTCTTTATTATCTGCCATCTCTAATAATACGTCACATGTCATTTTTTTTATTCTTTTGCCTTTTCCAAATACTAATCAAATCTTCTGTCTCTTTCACCGAATCCATAGTAACAGAGCACGAATTTAGTTCTCTTGCTAATCCATTTCTCTTATTTTAATTTTAAACTGCTCTCTCTTTTATTCTATTATTCCATTTTGTTACCTGAAGATTGTTGTTAAAGCTATATATTCTTGTTTCATGGGGACGAATTTTTCTCTCCTTCTATGGTTGAAGCTAAACATCTGTGGAATGTTCTTGTGCATTCATCAATAAATCTTTTTAGATATATCTATTGTTTGTTCATCTTCATGTGTCTCTCTTTTCTTTATTTGCCTTTATTTTGTTTGAATTGAGTTGGATTCAAGAAGCCTATGTCTGATGTTTGATTTATTTCCTTAAGTAACGTCTTTGAATATTCAACATTAATCCAATTGCAAAGTTTTCTAATGATTTGTCTGAATGGATTGTCCTGCCCTGACAGTCTATATGGTTTTGTATTTAACTATCCCTATTGAACCAGACATTATATTGATGTCTAACTTCCATTCAAACTCTTACTTTCCAGACTCATTTACCCAGTTTACTTCCTCACATAAAAAAGATAATGGCTTCTCAGGCTCTCACTAGATTGTTATCAAGTGATTTGAAACTGGTGGAGAACATGAACAAAAAGTCTACAGTATGCTCTGCTGAAAACTTTTTGCCTTTTTTCCCCCTCATTAGTACTTCTATTTTTTTTAATGGAGAATCCATCTTGCAAGGTAGAAATCACAAGTAACATTACTGTCTTGATACTACCTTTGCTGTCTTTTTTGAATGTTTTGGGAAGGACTGGGGTCTACTTTTCTGATTTGAGACTTAGTGTCTGAGAGGTTGAGTAGAGAATATATGGCCAGTCTTTCTCACTTTACTCTACCATGTGTTTGTTGAGTTGTAATTTTAGTATAACATTAGAGCAAATAAAATAAATTTACTTCCTTTTTTTGTATTGCTTTGATCTCTATTAATTCTGTTTAATATATGTAAAGGATACTAAAGTTTTCTCTCATTTCTTATTTTAGTTTCTGATCTAATTTTGTGCTTGTACGTGTGTGTGTGTGTGTGTGTGTGTGTGTGTGTGTGTTTCTGTCATCTTGGCATTTTTAGGAGTTGGCGAAATGTACTTAATTTAAAGTTCCCATATTGACTTCATTATGAATGGCTGTCTCCAGTTTATAATCCAAACAAAGTTAATGCAGGTGGCATTCACTTAAATGAACATGTGAGGATAGTTTCTAACATTACATACCCCAGAAGAGTATATGCATCAGTGGTAGTGAATTGTTTGAATCAATTTGATTGTTGCTAGTGGCTACTGTTCAAATTAAAATCTTTGGAGACTTTCAAGTATGAACCTGACTTAATCACAGTAAACTTTTAGAGATATGACACTGGCAAAAGTCTGTAGATAGAGAAGTAGAAACAATACAGGTGGAAAATTCTATTAGGCTATGTTGGACGAACCCAGAAGATAAGAGCCTGGGCCAAGACAGTGACTGTGAGCAATAGAAGAAGAAAATGCATTAGTAGATTTTGTGATTCATTGAATGTGGGAAGTGGAAGATAAGTTAATAATCACATGATTTTTGTTTAATCTTAAGTGATATGTGGGATTAAATAACAAAAGTCCATATAATTCATTATTTTATTATTGAAACTTTAATCATTATGTCTTAGTATGAGCTGTTATAACAAAATACAGCAGGTGGCTTATAAGCAGCAACTTACTTCTCACAGTTCTGGAGGCTGGAGGTCCAAATTACTGTATCAGCATGGCCAGGTCCAGGGAAAGCCCTCTTTCTAGTTACAAACTGTAGGCTTCTTGCTTTGTCATCATGTGATGGAGGCAAGATCTCTTGTAAGGGTATTAATCCCACTCTTGAAGGTCTATTCTCAAGATCTTATCTATCTTGATTACATCCAAAGGCCCCACTTCTTAATACCATTGCATTGGCAGATAGGGTTTTAACATATGAATTTGCCAGGGGACACAAACATCCACTCCATAGTGTATTACTTTTATAAGAACAAGTATTCAAGATTATAATTCCAAAAGCATCTTCAGAGAGCTATGAAACTATATCAAAAGATAGAAAAATCTATGACATAAAAAATGCATGAGTGAGTCATGGTTACCCTTGGTAATGGCTTTATAAACTAAAATATCTAGAAGTTCAGAAAACACTGAATTTTAGTAACAGATTCTTCAAGTATTCTTATAAAGCTACAGGGTTATTTTGAAAGTTAATAATTAATCATTGATTAGTGAACTGGTCAGTGACTAAAAGAAAATCGCAGCTATATATTATTTAGGTAATAAAGTATAATTTTGTTTCAAACTTTATTCTTGTAATGTATTTTAGAATCAGTCCACGACATATTTGTTTGGAATGTTTTTCAACTTAGAAAAAATATATTAGTTATTTAGCAATAATTTTTCTTTTAAAAAATTCTTAATTGCTATTAATTAACAAAATCTTAGTTTATATTGTGAGGGTTTTTTTCTTTCCTATGGACTAATTTCTGTCATATCTAAAATAAATCCTATGTTTGGTGTTGAAAGATGAGGGGTGTGTGTGTGTGTGTGTGTGTGTGTAATATGGTTATTTTTCTTTACTTTCAATATTCAAGCTTGACAGATTTTCAGAATCTAGGGGTATAGAAGTCATATTTCCAGTATGTTCATATCATAGTCACAGTCATGCCTAATACAATATTGTTGGGATTTAAGAAAGTTCAGTTAATAATGCAATCTTTTTCACACCATCTAGTATATTTGCCTGGGATATTTCTTCTCTGCTCTTCACTTTTGCGTGGAGAGGAGGTTCCATTGGGTTTTTATCCTGAACATTGTCATGTGTCCTCATTCACTTCCAGTGGGGAAGAGCTAAATTATCTAGTGGATGAATTCGGTAAGATAGACAGAGAATTAATGTTCAGGCCCTTCTGTTTCTCTTTGGTATCTTTCCTTTGCAAATGATTCTTCAATCCCATGCTCTAATTTTCTGAGGTAGCAATTACCAAAGTGAATTAGCCCATGCCTTAAACATATAATTTTAATTTGAAGATATCCACAGACCTAAGCCACATTTTCCAAATATTTTTATTATCATAAAGAGTTACTTTCATTTCCAACTGTTCTCCCTATTTGTCATTTGATTTCAAACTGTGTAAGGAAAAAAGGAGGGAAGTATTAGCTATTATATTATTAAAACTCCAGCATGTGGCATTTAATTTTAGAACATGAGATCTTTTCTTTTTTTCTAGTAGTCTCCTCTACTATAAAAATATACAACTGTTCAGTATAGTCTTAGTCGAAAACAATAAAAGGAGTAGCACTCTGTTGGAAAAGGCAAATATCAAGGATTTAAAAACATGGGTCACTTTGTAGTGTTACCACTTGACAAATATTATTTATGTTCCCTTATTATTGTATCTCTGATGAGTTTATTTGTAAGATGATGGGGTTAGTCCGGATAGCCCTAGGGTTTTTTAAAGTCTGAAGTCTTTTATAAATCTCAATAAAGTCCTTTCTTGGAAACCAAAATGAAATAACAACCCCCTCCTCACACACTGCAAACAAAAGTGAATAAATCAACAAATAATTATTTTAAACATTTAAAAGACCTGTAGTCTAACAGATAATACCACAAAGTTCTCAAAGTCTAAAATTAAACTTTTAAAATGATAATTTTTAAATGATGTCCAAATTATTTTTTTAATCTACTATATGCATTTAACCCATCCAATATAAACACATTTTCAGAACCATGATGGTATCTATCTGTGACTTGAACATTAGCAAAGTGAGATTACATTTCTAACAACTAAAAGGAGTTTATTTGAGAGCCAAGTAAATGATCCTGAAAATAGCTTTACACCAATGGCTTCTAAATGAAATTTAGGACAGTAACCTTAATTTCACCAGCTGTTCTTATTGGAATAGAAAGTCTCGTGAAAAACTCAAAGCTGCAAGCAGGGATTTACAAACACATGTTGTAGGTGGTCAAGCAAGATCTTAAAACAACAAACTTTCTAAATTGAAGCCAGAATTTTTTTAAATCTTAGTACGTATCACCACTTCTTCAAGTAAGAAGAAATTGTTTTATGTACCCAAAGACTTATAAACTAATATTTAGAGGGCCATTAAATATGATTTATAGTTCAAAGTACCATCTTGGATATATTTTCCTATTGATACTGTTTATCAACCCTGAACCAGATGCTGCAATAATCTTAGGTAATAATTTTTTTTAAAAAACGCATTCAGATATTTTGCTACTTACTTGTATTTCTTCCAAACATATAAAAAGGTAACTATGTTTGAACATTTAAATAAGGATACTACCTAATATTTTCTGTTCTTTTTTTACATAAAATTCCTTAAGCAAGAAAGAGTCAAGATAGATAAGAAAGCCATTATTCTAAGTTTAAAATATACAAAAAAGCTAAAGGTACAAGATTGATTTCTCCTGCTTTGGCTCATACACAATACTTCCTTTTCTGCTGTATCATTTTTATCAACAAGCACACATTCAACTAGTTTTAAAACAAACCAGAATGCCTTAAAAACTCACCTTTTCTCATTCTAGCTATTGTCTCATTTTGTACTCTACTCTCACACGATATTTTGGAGAGTTATCTCCATACGATGTATGCACTTCTTCATTTGCCTTTCACTCTCTGAGTAACCCCTCATCCAATCTACTCAAGATAATCAAATAAAATCAGTTCTTTCCAAAATAAATAGTGATTTCTATGTTGTTAAACCCAGTGACCATATTTCAATATTCATATCATTAACCCCTATTTCTCATTCATTGTAACAGAACTCACTCTCTTTTTTTGGCTTCTAAACTTGACAATGTCCACTCCCCATTCATAATCTCATTGATTTTAATTTGTGTCTTTGATTGGATCTTCCCAAATGGCTTATTGTCTTGTTTTTGACTTTTTCCAAGGCAGTTTTCTGGGCCCACTGTTTTCCTATCTCTACAATCTGCCTCTAATGAAATTTTCGTGTTTTAAATTTTCCTTTTCAATGTTTTCAATGGAGTCCATATGCTGACATAGTGAAATATTTTAAATTCAGATAAATTTCTCTCTAAACATCAGACCTATAAGGGAATCATAGTATATAATACATATCCAATTATAAACACTTGATTCTCCTACATACTTAATACTCCTTCAAGTTCACTTCAGTAAGTGGTTCCACCACATACCACATTACTCAAGATTATGTGATGGAAATATTTCTGGACATCTCTAATTTCATTTGTAATAAAATCCAAATGCTTTAACATGGAATATGATGTCCCGAATGTCCTGTCCACTGCTAAACTCAGACTTTAACAATCTGCTATGTCGAGAATTCTGCCTCCACAAAAGTGAAGTAGACACTTCACTTTTCTTTATTATTTTTACTAAGTACAACTACAACTCCTGGACATTGTATATAAAAAATAAGTAAATAAAAGGTAACTTTAAAAGGTGGAGGGAAGTCACTGGGAAACTTGGGGCCCAAAGTACAATACAGTGGTGAACACTTTGTTTTCTTTTTGCCTCATACATATCAGACTTGAGAAATAGAAAAGGAAAGGGGAAAAAAAAAAAGCCTCAACAAGAACCTGTGCTCCCTAGCCAAAGGACCAGGAATAAAGAAGCTTAACAAGACAGAACACACTTAGGCAAGAAGTGCTCTCCTCCAGTCAAATACCATAGAAAGATGTGCGGTACAACTCGTACCTATGCCAGAAAGTACCCAGTGAGGGGCCTCAGGACCTCCTCTTCCGAAACTGTAACAGGTACTCCAACACCTTGTCGAGAAGAAAAGACCAAGAGAAAAATGACACCTTACCTACAAGAGAAAAAAAAAAATTCGAATGACAGCAGATTTCTCATCCAAAATCAAGATAGCCAAAATGAATAGAATAAAAACTTAAAAAAATTTTTTTTTGATGGTTATTTATTTCTGAGAGAGACAGAGACAGAGTATGAGCAGGGGAGGGGGAGAGAGAGAGACACAGAATCCGAAGCAGGCTCCAGGCTCTGAGCTGTCAGCACAGAGCCTGACGAGGGGCTTGAACTCATGAACCAGGAGATCATGACCTGAGCTGAAGTCGGACACCTAACCAACTGAGGTCCCCAGGCATCCCTAGAATAAAACTTTTTTAAGAGCTAAAAATTAAGTACTATTCACTCAGAATCTTATACTCAGCAAAAATGTACTCCATAAATGAAGGGGAAATCAATATATCTTCAGATGAAGGGTTTGTCATCAGCAGTTCTAATCTGAAAGAATGACCCAAGGAAGAAGTTCTCTAAAGAGGAAGAAAATGATCTTTAGGAAAAGGTACATTGGAACATAAAAATGGAAAAAGAACGTGGTAAGCAAAAATATGGGTAAATACAATAGAATTCCATTCTCTTGAGGTTCTAATTTATGTTTGATGTTGAAGTAAAATTGTAACACTGTGAGATGTAGTTCTGATTTATGTATAAGAAATATTTAAAATAATTATATTCTAAAAGTGACAAGATGAGCAAAAGAATGCCAAATTAACATTTCTATACACACACTGTTAAAATGATGACACCGGTAGATTAGTTATGTGTATAACATAGTACATAGAACAGCCACAAAAATCATTATAAATAAGTAAAAATGGAATCCTAAAAATGTATGGGTAGCTTGCAAGAAGGTAGGAAAATGAAAACAGAAAATAATATATATATAAAATGAACAGAAAACAGAAAAATAAAATGGCACAACAAAAGCACTAACAAATCATTAAATGCAGATGGTCTACATAGAACAATTAAAAGACAGAAATCGACAAAAGGGATTAGGAATCATAACCCAACCATATATTGTCATAACTCAACTCACTTCAAATATAATGATATAGGCGGCTTGAAAGCAAACACATGAGAGAAGATATATCATAAAACTATTAATTAAAGCAAAGTAGAAATGGCTATAGTGTATCAGATAAAGTAGGTTTCAGAGCAAATAAAATTACAGGAGACCAAGAGAGACATTATATAATGATAAAAGTGCCAATTCAACAAGACGACTTAGGACTATGCACTGAATTGTCTACAGCCAAAATTCAATCAATCAGTCTTGATCTAAATCTAACATCTTATTAAAAATTAACTCAAAATGACCATGCACTTTTAAAAAAAGTAAAAATACAGAAGTTTTAAATATTAATATAGGAGAAAATCTAGAGGTAAGCAAAGACTTCAGACCTGACACCAAATAGCCTTATCCATTAAAGGAAAGATCAACAAATTGGACTGCATCAAAATTTAACATTTTGGTCTTTAAAAGATGCTGTTAATAGAATGAAAAGACAAGTTACGGAGTGGGAGAACAGATTTGCAAACCATATATCTAGCAACAGACTTGTATCTAAAATATATAAAGAATTCTCAACACTCAATAGTAAAAAAAAAAAAAACAATTCAACTTGAATATAAGCAAGAGGATACCCAGATGGCAAATTAACATAGAAAAGATGATATACCTCATTAAACAATCATCAAATGAAAATTAGAACCACAATGAGATAGCACTATATACCTATCTATAAGACAAAAAAAAGAAATCATGACAACTCTGTTATTGAGGATGTGGAGAAACTGGAAAATTCATATCTTGCTGTCGGGTATGTAAAATGGTACCATCCTTCCCCAAAACAGTTTGATAGGGTTTGTTTGTTAAATTACCATATAGCACAGCAGTTGTACTCCTAGGCATTTATACCAGAGAAATGGAGACTTATGTTCACACAAAGTTTGAAGGTTCACACAAAGCTCACGAAGGTTTACAGAAGCAAATCTTGAAAATAACCTAAATGCACTTGAACAAGTGAATGGCTGAATGAACTGATAGATCTATAGCATGGATATATAGCATGGAATACTACTTAATAATAAAAGGAATGAACTATTGATACATGTAACAGTCTAACTATCTCCAGAGAATTATACTGAGTATAGAAAAACAAATGCAAGAAAATTACATACTGTATAATGCCACTTATATAATACTTTTGAAATAACAAATTATAGACATACAGAACAAACCAGTCATTGTCAGGAATTAGGCAGGAGAGTATGCGAAGGGAAGTAGATGTGGTCACCAAAGGGCAAAATCTTGACTGTGTCACAGTCAATACTCTGAATGCAATATTATACCAGGGTGTATTAAGCTGTCACTATTATGGGAATTTGTATAAAGGGTACGCAGTATCTCTCTGCATTATTTCTTACAACTACCTTACACGTTTATTTTTTAAAAATTGGAAAGAACAGAGGAAGGAAAGGAGGGAGAGAGGAAAGAATTGTTATTTACCTGAAAAACATTAACTGAGAGCATTTGGATCTTAATATTTTAAAAGGCATTAATGTTGAGGGGCCTGACTGTCTCAGTCTGTTGATCATCCAACTCCAGTTCAGGTCATGATCTCACAGTTCATGAGTTTGAGCCCCTCATCAGGCTCATTGCTGTATGTACAGAGACCACTTTGGATCCTGTTTCACTCTCTCTCTGACCCTCCCTCACTCATGCTCTCTCTGTTTCACTCTCTCTCTGACCCTCCCTCACTCATGCTCTCTCTCTCTCAAAAATAAATAAGCATTTAAATGAATAAAAATCAATCAATCAATAAATGGCATTAGTGTTATATTTCACATTCTATTTTTCATGTTAACTTATTGAAATGCGGTGTGTATATTACATTTATGACACCTTACGATCTAGACTAGTCGCACTTCAAGGCTTAGTAAACATATGTAGTCACAAGTTACTATGTTGGAATGTGTAGAAATAGATACTTTATGAATATTTGTTGGAAAAAGTGATGAAGAGTGGAGAAGAGAATGAAATGAAAGAGGGAAAGAACAGAAAACATTTGTGTAGTGCAGAAGACGGTAGAGATAGCAATTTAATACTGGATGTCTGATGATATTGATAAAAGAAAGTATATGACCTATCTAATACAGCAATTCATATTCAAAATATATAATGGATTCCTACAGTTCAATGGTACAAAAATTGATTAAAAAATGAGCAAATGAACTGGATAGACATAGTTTAAAGAAAAGCATCCGAATGGTTAACGAACACATGAAAGAGTGGTAAACATCACGAATCATCAAGGAAATGCAAATCAAAACCGCAATGGAATATCATCTCACACCAATTAGGATGACTATTATCAAAAAGACAACTGTTAAGTGTTGGCAAGAATGTGGTGAGAAGGAAAGTCCCCGTGCACTATTGATGGAAATGTAAACCGGTACAGCCGCTATGAAAAACAGTATGGAGTCCTTCAGAAAAATTGGAACTGAATGATCCAGTAATCTCAATTCTGGATAGATAATAAATGAAGTAAAATCAGGATCTTGAAGAGATATCTGAACTCCCACATTTATTGCAGTATTATTCACAATAGCCAAGTTAGGGAAACAACTTAAGTATCTATCTTTGGATGTATAAACAAAGAAAATCTGGTATATATGTGCAATGGGATATTATTTAACCAGAAGAAAGAAGGAAATCCTGACATTTATAGACTTTGAGGGCATTATACTAAAATTAACAAGCCAAACAAAAACTGTATGATGTCACTTATGTGTATAATTTTTAAAAAAGCCAAATTCATAGAAACAGAGAGTGGAGTGGTGGCTGTCAGGAGCTGGAGGGTGTGAAGGAAACGGGGAGTCTGTTGATGCAAGAATATAATCTTCCAGTTATAAGATTAATCAGTTCTGGGAATTTAATGGGCATCATGGCACTTATACTTAACAGTACTGTGTTATATACTTGAAAGTTGCTAAAAGGGTAAATCTTAAATGTTCTTATCACCAAAAAAAAAAAAAGGATAATTGTGACATGATAGAGGTGTTAGCCAGCATTATGGTGATCATCATTTCATAATATATGTGTATTAAATCAACACATTGTATACCTTAAACTTAAACAATATTATATGTAAATTATATCTCAATAAGCTGGAGAAAGAGAGAAAACATACAACTTTTAGGGACAAAAGATGTGGGTGTTACGTCAATTGTGCAATTTGAATAATAAAGCAAAGATCAAATTTTTTTATTGTTTGAGATTTAGAGATAATGTTTACAAAGAACCTAGTACAAAGTCTACCATATAGTAGCTTCTAAATATATGTTGGTTATTAGTGAGAATTTCCTAACTTTGATCAGTAGGCATTCATTTCTATAAGGAAAAATACAAATTGTTCAGAAACATGAATCAAAAACTACATTTTCACATTTCATATTTCAAAATTTAAAAGGACAGATCTCTGGAAGTTAAAAGGAATGATGTTTTACAAAAAGCATTAAATAGAAAAATTACAGTTAAAATATGCTGGATTGCCATTTTTTCAAATAAAGAAAGAACACTTGCAGAATGCAAGAAATAAAATTAGTAAATTGAAAAGAGACTCTCCTAGAGTTTATTTGAACAACATTGTACAACTTCCCACACACCAAAGAAAGAACTGTATATCCATAGCTTCAGGAAAGAGTCAGGGGAGAAGTTTGTTTATTTATAATGTTCCAAATCACCATTTTCATGTGAAGAACACTGAAAGTCATTTGCAGCTATTGAAAACTTTTAAAAGCACTACTATCCTTATACATTTACTAAATAATCTGTGCAACTTTGATCTTCAGACCATATTTGATTATGTCCTATTAAGTAAATAAAATTGCTTACAGCCCTATAAAAGTATATTCTCTTAAGGGGCAGCTGGGTGGCTTAGTCAGTGTCCAACTTTGTCTCATGTCATGATCTCATGGTTTGTGAGTTCAAGCACCACGTCAGACTCTGTGCCGACAGTGCAGAGCCTGCTTGAGATTCTTTCTCTTCCTCTCTCTGCCCCTCCCCAATTGCATGCTCTCTCCCTCTCTCTCTCTCTCTTCCTCTCTCTCTCTCTCAAAATAGATAAACTTTAAAAAACTTTACTTAAAATTACATATGCATATATTTTGCATAGATGCATAAAGATACTGTAAATATGGATTATGCACATTATAGATATGCATATATAGTCATTATATGTTATGCATGTTATAAAACAGTGGAAATATAGTAAACAATCTAGATGATCATATCTGGGTATTGAAGAATATTTACAATTCCACAGCCGTCAGTGATCTCAGGTACATTAGTTCTTGTTTTCTTTAACCAAAAACACCCAAAACCCAAAATATAAACAAACAAAACCCCAAAACAATTGTATTTTCTATCTTAAGTGAATTCAGGCATGTGGTATTGGTGAAATTCTTTTCATTTTAACATATTACTTTCTTCCCAATTCTACCCCTTCTCATCTTCGTTTTATCACTTTGTTTGAAGGTTTGTTTATATCTGATGTCACCTTGTGTCAGACTAGACCTGCTAAAGTATCTTATGGACAAATTTCCTATTGCCGGCCATACCAAGACTTTCCATCTTCCCAGTTTGTAGGCAAATAATCAGATCCCACTAGCTAAAATAAAATACTACGTGTCTTTTATTTTACTATGTATCTATTTTTTGAACTCAAATAAAATGGAATTTTTTTATTTTTTTATTTTTTACAAATAGTTTATTGTCAAGTTGATTTCCATATAACACCCATTACTATATATCTTTAAATCAGAACTCAAGAAAGCATTACCACAAACACAAAAAAATTTCTAAAAATTGTAATTTGTAAAGCTTTTTATTCAAATTACAGTATAGTTATCATACAGTGTTATATTATTTTCGGATATACAATATAGTGATTCAGCACTTCTGTATATTACTCAGAGTTCATCACGATAAGTGTACTCTTTAATCCCCATCATCTATTTCACCCATTCCCCCACTCGCCTACCCTCTGGAAATCATCAGTTTGTTCTCAATAGTTAAAAGTCCGTTTCTTGGTTTGTCTGTCTCTTTCTCTTTCCCCATACCTCCTCACTTTGCTCATTTGTTGTGCTTCCTAAATTCACTCATATGATTTCACTCATATGGTATTTGTTCTTTTCTGACTAACTTACTCCGCTTAGCATTATACTCTAAAAATATGGAACACTTCACAACAGTGGATGTCATCCTTAACACAGGGGTCATGCTAATCTTCTGTATGTCATTCCAATATTAGTATATGTACTACTGAAGCTAGCAGTGTAATTGGTTTTTAATAAGCAAAAATAACTTATTTGCATTATAGCATGCAGTCCAAGAAAACAGCAATGAAAGATCATATACTTAGTCCATGCCTTCATATATCTAGATTCATTATTGTTCCATAAAGCTGTCCTTATGGCTAACACATATCTAGAATCACTCTTGTTGCAACAATTTCCTTATGGCTATTTTTTTTTTTTTTTTGCAGTCAATTTATATTGAGGTAGCTCCTCAGCACTTCCTTATATTAGAAATCTGAATCCTCTCATGCTTTGAAAGTTCTTTCCTCCTACATGATGTAGCAGCTTTTTGGAGAGATTCTTAGACCATGCTGCATCTCGGAGGGGAGAGGAGTAATCCTGGGCACTGTTTTCTCATTTTTCCTGGCAAAGAACAAGCAGTCTTGGCCTCCAATGTTTTTTGTACGCTTCTATTTTCCCCGCCATGATCCCCTCACCTGTCACAGGATCTGCCTCTGCCATGCAGTATCTCGTGAACATCAGGTGGTGAGGAGACTCAGCATGCTTTCAATTTGGGTTGTCAGCAACCACATTAAGGAAAGAAAACAGTGACAGCACAGCAAACAGTCTGGCATTTTATTTGTCCTTCTTTTCTTATGTTCCCATATGAAGTCATTAAATCTTTGTCAGGGAAAGTGTCATCCCTACTCACACAAGAGGGCCATGTCGAAGGATGGGAACAGATTAAATAATAATTTCTGGGAACAGGTGCCTCAGTCTCCACTATAGTTTTAAAATTTAACCATGTGTTGCATATATTTAGGTATCTTATGGTTAATGATATTTTTCTCTGGAAAAATAACCATTCATGAGGTTCCATTCCTTTATTTTCTGAAAACTAGACATGTATCCCCTGCACTTCCTCACTTAATACCACAGACTCAGAGGCTATGACGTAAGGCAGACATCCACTCTTATAGTCTTGTTTGGATTTTAATTCATTACAAGGTTCTCTAACAAGAATGGAAAGCCCTGAGTTGAATAGATTGATAAATGGAGAAGTGGGCTTTTCTTTTTTGCATGTTTTTAATGTTTATTTATTTATTTATTTATTTATTTAGAGAGGAGAAACCATGAAAGCAGGGGAGGGGCAGAGAGGGATGGAGGGAGAGAGACTCCCAAGCAGGTTCCATGCTGTCAGCATAGAGGCCCATAAACCATGAGATCATGACCTGATCTGAAATTAGGAGTCTGACAAACCACCCAGGCATCCCAAGAAGTGGACTTTTTTTACCCCTGGATTAAGTAAATCTCCAGAGTGATACTTCTCCCCAGTGACTTCACCATCATTCACTACACCCATATGTTGATTGAGACCTGGAAATGAGAAAAGCAATTTTAAAGAATATTGTTCATTAGTGATTGATCCCACTACATTGTCTACAAAATTAAATACACCTCCGTCTGCATTCATCATCAGAAACTGTGATCTCAACAGTCTTCCCTGTCTCTTCTTTCAATACTCTCCTACATTTCTAACATTCCTACAGAGGTGGACAATGTGTTAATCCTTAAATGTGTCCTGTATTTTCAATTTCATTTGAAACTTTCCTTAGGCTCTTTACCGACAGTGTGTCTCCTGTCTCCTTTATTTTACCTCGGTTCTGAAGCTTACTGAAAGTTTACTTAAAATATGATTTCAAAATATCTTTGGAACAGATGACTTCCAGAATTATGCCTTGGGGGAGCTCTGTGGACCCTCGCCCTAGAGAAATAACTGTAACAGGTGAAACTAAGAAAAATAAATACATAAATGAGCAAACGAATCATTTAAAGTCTTTGTTAATTGGCCAAAGGGCAGGCAACAAACAAAGAAGCATATATTGAAGAAAAGCTACTAAATCTCATAAAACCGAGTCTACGGCATTTGAGCCATGCTCCCACTCCAATCAAAAAGATAGAAACTACATTCTAAGTGGCTGACCAAGAATCCCTCCCCACAGATTCCAGTCTAGGGCTGCAGCGTCTCCCCAAGGGAGGCAGGAGATAATATTTTTCATCCCCCAACTTTGTGTTTCAGAGATTCCCTTCCTCCATGCAGCCCTCACTCAGAAGATAATATCTCTATAGGACACATAGAAGTCCAAGAGAACAGAGACCCCAATCATGCTCCTTTCAGCTTACTTGCAGAATGGAGTTTCCATACCCAGAGACGACTGCTCCCGATCCATCATAGCAAAGACTTCACTCTGAGAGGAGAGGACCTTTGTCCCAGAACCCAGCTCTGGAGTAGGTGCTCAGAGATTTTTTCCCAGGGGAAAAGCAGGTCATAACCACTGAGATATGTGAGGCTCTCCCCAAGTGTTCTGACTTTATTGAACACAGTGTAGGTGGGTTAAACTCTAAGGATGCTCTCAAAACAGTGGACAGCTTGGTGGCAAGCAATTAACAGGCTGGTAGCTCCATGTTAGCAAAGCAAAATGAGGCCCCCTACTTTAGTAGGGAGAACCAGGGAGAAAAACAGCAAAAATGTTCCTCCTGGATTCAGAACAACTCTGAAAGACTGCCCTCAAAAACCACCAGTTCTGCAAATGTTGATAATCAATCACTCATGTTAACATGACTTAGGGAAACAACTAAATATCTCACTAAATAACTTCACCAATTTAATCATAATGTTCTCTATTTCCCTAAAATTATAATTGCATAATTGCTGTTTCCTTTAAAAATCTATAGATCTTTAACTTAGAAGAGACAATGTAATACAGATTTAATGTGTCCTAAAATAAACCAACAAAGAAAATTGTTTTACAGGCACATTAGACATGATAAAAAATAATAAAAAGTATCTAGGATATGTAGGGAGAACATTAGAAAAAATGAAAAACTTTAAATCTAAAATAAAAAATACTTTGAAACATACACATGAAATATGATAAAATAATGTAAGTTGAAACAGCATGTATAAATTATATTTACTGTGTAATTAAATTATATTTATTTTTATGTTATGTAAATGAAATAGATGACTTACTATGTCTACTTTAAGGTTTGTACATTGAAATCATGACTCATAGATGTTTTAGTTTCTGTTTTGTTTATGTTTTTAACACTGAAGGAAATATTTTCCAGGAGAAGTGATGATAATCACATGGGTGTGCTATATTTAGCAAGGCATTATATAATGGTTTTCATCTGACATAAAACATCTGGAGGCACAAATCAGCAAAGCCTTCTGTTTCTTACTTTAGATAATTATATATAAATCTTCATTCATATAGCTTCTGCTTATTATGAGATAAAAAAAGTAAATCAAATTGTGTGGGGAATGAGATGTGCATCTGGAAAAGAATAGCAAAATAAGAATATTTTAAGAACTTTTTGAAAATATTAAGAAATGCCCTAACTCTACCGCTTTTTTATATTTAATAACTCTTATCACTCATGAAACACATTAACCATGAAAAAATGGAAATATGTGGAATTATAACACAAGGTCCCCAGGTAACTGGCTTTGCCAGGTCGGTATCATACTTAGCTGGCCCACCATTTCTCCACAACCAGATGCCAAGCAGCCTGTACCTTCCCACGGGCAAGGTTTATCCTGTTACAAGGAGACATAAAGAGGAAAGGGTCGCAGTACAGAAATTCAAGCCTATACTAGCCCAACAAAGACCTCAATGCACCATCCTTGTACTGGTTTTCTACGCTGCACAGATTCAGAAACCTACTGTCCTGAAACAATACTCATGCATAATGTCATAGTTTTCATTTGTCAGAAGACTAGGCGCTGCTTAGCTGTATTTTCTGCTCAAGATCTTCCAAGTCTCCTATCAAGATGTCAACTGGGCTGTCTTCTCAGTCGGAGGCTTACTCGTGGAAAAATCTACTTCTAGTCTCTCTTAGATTGTTGGCACAATTCATTTCCTTGTGACTCAACTTCTAAAAGACTGGGCCTCTCCATAGACAGTTTAAAACAACAGGCTGTTTGCTTCTTCAGGGCCTCTTTAAAAGGCTTTCGCCTAATTAAATCAGGTCCACCCAAACTACCTTTTGATTAATTCAAAATCAACTAAGTGAGGGCCTTAACTGCATCTAAAAATCATGTTTTTCACAGAACACAGAATCTTATCACTGGAGTAACATTTTATTATAATGACAGGCTGCACCCAAACTCAAGTGGAAGGGATTATACAGAGTGTGAACACAAGCACGCCAAGAATCTGGGTTTATCTTAAAAGTCAGCCTACTTCTATGCTTTTCTGTAGTGTGGTGGGCAGATTAGGAGCACCCATTCCTTCTCTTTCTTGCTGACTTTTGGTTCCTGTGTCTCCCTTCTGCAATAAAACTCATTTATTAACCTATTCATTATGAATTTAAACAGAATCCTGGTTTATGCATGCCAAGTTGAAAGTCATATGGGCTACATATTGTATAGCAAATCGACAGCCTAACTGGATAGTTCACAGTATCTTATTTAGTTTAAGATGTGTGTATTTGCACACACGTGTGTGTACTCGCACGTGTGTGTGTGTTGAGAAAAATAATGTTTACAATGTTTTTCTCAACTCCCTCTGCCCATAAATTGAAAAGGTAGTACAGTATAGCAATACAGACTGTAATCGTTTGAATCTCAACTCCTGCAAAGCCGCTTCGCTACTTTCTAGTGGGCAATATAGGAAAACTTGCTGACCTTCTCTGTGTGTTTTTCTTTGCTATGAAAAATGGAGCAACATAATACATTGCTCATATGGTGGTAGTGATGCAAAAGAAGTTAGTATAAAATGAAATTCCCATGTTTCCTGAAGTAGCATTCAAAAAATAAAGAGAGAAAACCTCCAGGAGAGAATATCTCCCTGGCTAACCAGATCATTTCAAACAAGAGCTTGGTAACTAAGTGAACAGGTAATAAATACAGCATCCTGGAGTAGAACTGAAAAAACAATCAATCTGGATTGATTTCTATACTGATTACAAATCAATGTGAAGCTAAGATACACTTGAAGCAGAAACAATTTTTTAAGATTCGACTCACAGATATTTTTTAAAAATTATAAATATCACACATTTTCAATAAATTCATCAAAGAAACGGTTACTTTAACTTACACAGTTTCTTTTCTTTTCAATTTTTTTTTACATTTATTTATTATCGACAGAGTGAGACAGAGCACAAACAGGGGAGGGGCAGAGAAACAAGGAGACTCAGAATCTGATACAGGCTCCAGGCTCTGAGCTAGCTGTCAGCACAGACCCCAATGTGAGGCCCGAACCCACTAACCGTGAGATCATGACCTGAGCCGAAGTCGGACGCTCAACCTACTGAGCCACCCAGGCACCCCTTACTTACACAGTTTCTAAGTATTTAAAATTGGTTATAAGGGACATGAAAGATGTCAACCATATTCTAATAAGAATTGGAGTCATAAGTACATATTCAGTGTAAGTGCTACCTAGGATCTGGAAAGATACAATTAATACTCTTAGGGAGCAACATTATACTAGTAATAGGAAATATTTAGCAGTTGCTTTATGATCTATATCATGTTGATGATATATATCTCTATCTAATTATACTCCAAAATATTTGAGTTGTATAATGACATCATGTCACTTTTGCAAATGAACAGATTCAGCCTGAGTCATGTTTAAAAAGTCAGAAGTAATAAAGGCATTCTAGGTGCCGCCTGAACCAGGTCTCATGACTCCAAATCATTTGGATTACCCTCCATCGCACTGCCCATAATATCCTACTGAGTGAAAAGAGTCACACCGATTCCTTAACTCAAATAAGATATTTATGTTCATAATGGTTTAACACACAGCTCTCCACAAGAATGTTTGATATTTGGTAGAAGTTACATCACCAAAGAGCGAACACTAATAATAGTGCATACTCTAGTAAATTATGTGCTTTCCTTTTAAAAAATAGGAAACATAGAAATCCAAAACATTTTAGCTAAATTAAGGTGATCACAAGGCAGTCCTGTGCTTTATTTCTATGCATCAGAATATGTTTCTACCCAGACTTTGATCTTGATTCAGATTGCTGCTTTCCCATATTTCTTTACTCTTCATAACTAAATTTTACCTAATTTATAAATTATTTTACTAAATAAAGGATGTTTCTTTTTTTTCTGGTGATAATAGTCTGTTTGGGAGAAACAAACTGCAGCTGTACAAGTATCATTAATCGTGGAGCCTCATGTATTCAGGTTTAATGCAGTTTTATGATATGAAAGACAGTTCCATGTGAAATTAGTAGCAATAGATCATCATTAAAGATAATTTTTTAATTTTTTAATGTTTATTCATTTCTGAGAAAGAAAGAAAGAGCATGAGTGGAGGTGAGGCGGAGAGAGAAGAAGACGCAGAATCTAAAGCAGGCTCCAGGCTCTGAGTTGTCAGCACAGTCTTGACATAGGGCTCAAACCCACAAACTGTGAGATCATGACCTGAATGGAAGTCAGACCCTTACCCGACTGAACCACCCAGATGCCCCATATCTTCATTAAAGATTGCTAAGGAAAGTACAGTGATTTCACATTCCTAGCATGTCATTAGGCTAGAGAGAAAAGATGTAAAGCATATTAACTTGCTTTGTTGAGGGTGTATGAAACTTTTGTAATTAGAAGAGGAAAATAATGCTTAGCTTCTTTTAAGCAGTTAATAGAGTTAAGTACAAAAGTGTTTTTTCTATCTCTTGTGTTTCAATTAGTGTTTGAGCTATTACTAGAGAATTTTAATGTTTTTAAATTTTTGGGTTTTCCATTAGGAGTGAGCTTAATTAATTACTTTTCATAAAAATTACTCAATGTGTCTTTCAAAATGTTGTCACAGTTTCTTTTAAATTTTTTGAATTTTATGGGACAGACCAGACAGACTAATCAGATAGCAGTCATATATCAACTCAACAGTGTTCATATATTTCACAGTCATTTTTAAGCCATAGTCTTTTCATGCATGTATTCACGGTCTGTCTTTAGTTCTCCTAAGACTAAAATTGCCTTAAACCTGCAATAATGTAATAATACTGATACTGATACTACTAATGCTAATGATGCTGTTATTACTACGACCAATAATAATGGCAATCATAACAATAGTAACAGATTTTTCCATTCTTTCTCTGGCCATGATATATGCCCATATGCATTTCACATAAAATAACATATTTCATATTCATAATATGCTGTGTGTTAGTCAAATCACAGTAATCACTTTTATATATAGGGAATTGTAATTGCTCACTTCCATATAGACAATAAGTAGTTAAATTTATTTGTACAGTCTTTCATAGCTTCTAGTTTTTTTTAGGGCAGAGTTAGCAAGGTTTTTCTTATGCCTGCAATATTACGACAGAAATTACCTGTTTTGTGCTTAGATGTTTTTCTTTTTTACTATTCGTGTAATTCCTTTCTCAGAATTGAGATTTCTGATCTACTTGGGATCTAGTTTTGTATACAGTGTGACATGTGCATCCAATTTTATTTTTCCCAAATAACTGTCTGGTTGGCTCTAAATGATTTATTTTTGTTCATTCCTCCATGAATTTGAGATGTCACTTTTCACCTGTGTTCAATTTCTATATGAAAGAGTCCATATATAAATGTTCTATTATGCTCCAATGCCTGCTTAAAATGTAGAAGTTTTATAATAACATTTACTAGCTGGTAAACCGGTGTATGAATCAGGGGTCAATCAGAGAGGCAGCCTTTATATGTATGCTCTGTTATAGAAATTTGTGTGTAACTGTGGGAGATGAATGAAAAGAAACTCTGCCTTTTGACTTGATTTGAAGCCATCAAGAAGGGAAGGTAGGTATAAAGTGGAGGAGGGTAAGGATCCACTGCAACACACAGCCAATGAGTGGAAAGTGTTCGTCTCTCAGCACCTCCCAATTTGACGACGCTGGTGTCCTGCAGGAATCTTGGCAAATGTTTTCATGGACCTACATATTCACTGGCTCCACAGCTGGGGAAGGTGCCACAGCTTCTGATGAATGGCTGTCCCATGCCAATGAGGTGAGCCAGCAAATAAGTAACAACATATGTGAGCTGAAAGTGCACCTGGTGCTTCTTCACCAGCCTTCTGATTGGGAAAGGGCGTGGATGCTCCTTCATGTTCACCTCATATCACACACAACATATTTCTCGTGGCCTACCCTAACCAGAATACGCTGGGGAGAAAATTTGAGGAAACATAATTTAGCAGAATCATGGGATGTATCATAAAGCCATGGTAGTACAACTCATAAGCCCAGCATCCAAACAGGATTCCTAAAACCCTACATAGCTTCCAAATAAAGCATTAATGGAATCACGTTCCACCAGTCCTGATACCACTGTCTTATATGGCGCTGAAAACAAACTCTTGTTCTTTCCCCTAGAAAAAGATACTAAAACTATTTTCCATCTTTATTTGATGTTCGTTATTTTTCTACCCGGGTCTCACTACCGTGCTTACAACGTAAACATTGAGATGTAAAGTTAACTATTAACATACTTTATTGTCATTGATAGGGTAAGGTGAAGGGAGAAATTCTTATAAATACATACTGTGGGAGGTTAGCTAAGCTACTCCATGGTATTGCTGCCTCAGCATCCATTTTATTAGTTTGGCCAAGCAACCCGTGGGGGGCCTCAGACTAACACTAGTCCATCACACAAGCACATGCTCGAGGGGCAGCCTGCAAACTCACAAGCAAATTTAAGTCCTGAAATGATTTTCCCAACAGGCTTTGTGATAAACAATCTCTTCCGCCTCCCGCAGCCCCTTTTATCTCTCAATCTCTTTGAAATTGCCAAAACCCCACTATTTTTTGTGTGTTTGTTTGTCAACTGACCAATATGGTCTTAGCCTGGGAATCCCAAACCACTCTAACCATAGACTTTAATGGAGATATTTGACTCAGGCTCTATCTCTTGCTCTACCTGCACCCTGTCTTAGCTGCTGCTTATGGCCTCTCAAGGTGTGCCGTGTACTTCCTCCAGGACCTATGCAGAACAAACCTCTCTATTTCAATTTCAGTTGTGGTCTTTTATTAAATCTTAGTTCACCATCCAACACCTGGAGGCTTTACTTAAATGCTAATTTAACAAAGCCATAGCACATACACACACAAACATATCTATTCGTATGAAAATAAGAAAGAACTACTGATAACTATTGTAGTTTTTGTTTCTACAACTCTTCACTTAGTTATAGCTCCCCCTACCCATTCTATGTCTTTGCTCTTAGAAAGCACTTCAGCTGGTTGTGGTTTTTTGCCAGCTGGGATGACCCAAGCCTTAAACCTTACAGCTTGAAACCACGCTTGGGTTGCTTTAGTTTTCTATTGACTTCAATTGCAGGGAATGGGAGTACTAAGTAACACACCTAGAAGATTTCCTACATTCCAGACATATTCCTCATTTCCCTTCTCCATTGTAGCAACCCCAGTTCTGCCTCGGTTATCCAAATCAGTCACCCATCCAATAACTCCCTTCTTTGTCGGTCGGTTCATTGGCATGAGGAACTCAGTGTGTATGTGGCAGTCTCAACTTCTCCATGAATGGAACCGTTGCTTGTGCACACGATGGAAGTATCCCTGATTTGGAATTAAGAACTCTACATCACCAAAGCCCAACATTGCAGGATGAGGAAATGCATACTTTGCCTGTTGATTAGTATGTGATTATCTCCATAAATATATTTATGCCCCTGCATGCCCTGTTAGTACTAGAAACAGAGTCAATAACACCTTCAAATCTAATCAGATTCGAAAAACAAGTCCATATGTCTAAGAATCAGTTCACAGAATGTATCCATGTTTTCTGGAAACATTTTTAGTAGAAAATGGTCTGTCAGTTCATGTTCAATCAGAAAATCAGAACCATTAGAAGGGAGATAAAGGGTGTTTTTAAGGCTCTTGCCATATATATGGCTTGAAGTCCATAGAGTATGTAGTCAGGAATGCAAACTATTTATATTTTCTTTTTTTAAAAGAACATAATTTTGGAGGTGGGGGGTTGCCTATGTGGCTCAGTAGGTTAAGTGTATGACTTCAGCTCAGGTCATGATCTCATGGTTTGTAAGTTGTTTAAGTCCCCTGTCAGGGTCTGTGTCGACAGCTCAGGCTTGGAGTTGCTTCATAGTCTCTGTCCACTCTCTCTAACTCTCTCCAGCTCGTACTCAGTCTCTGTCTCTGTCTCTCTCTCAAAAATAAATAAACATTTAAAAAATTCCATAATTTTGGAATGGGACATTGCCTCTCTCTTTATGTTTGCAAATACTATATGTGCAATTATTTTATACTCATTTTGTAATTATTCAATTATTTTCATTTTATTTGCAATAAGTCCATCTCAAGATGAATTTATTTAATTTTTAATTTACTTTTTATTGACTTTTATTTTTTTTTTTTCTATTTTTATTTTTTTCTGTTTGGTAAGCTTATGTTGGCTTCAGCTCTTCTTTAGCCACCTTTGTCTCTTTCCACGCTTTATGTTTAGTAGTGTTTGACATTGCCTCCATGCTGATCATGTGCTCTGCTATCCTGAAGAAATTACTTTATTTGTAACTCAAGCCTCCAGCCCTATGATGACATAGAAGACAGCACAGATTCAGACATCAACCCAGCAGATCCACCCATGCGGTTTTCTGAGCTCCCTCCAAGATTGTTTTTTTAATATTGTTGTTGTGGTTCTGCATTTTATTTTGTTTTTTGGAAGGTAGAAGAGTTTCATCTTTATGTACATCTTCAGATAGGCAGTACATGTTATGGTTTTTCTTTTTTTTTTTTCCTTAAAAAAAAAAACTTCAAAATGTTTTATTTATTTCTGAGAGAGAGGGAGACAGCATGAGCAGTGGTGGGTCAGAGAGAAAGATACAGAATCTGAAACAGGCTCCAGGCTCTGAGCTCACAGTCAGCACAGAGCCCCACTTAAAGCTCAAACCCATGAACCGTGAGATCACGACCTGAGTCAAAGCCTGGCACTTTACCAACTGAGCCTCCCAGGCACCCCTTATGTTACGGTTTTTCAAGTGAAATCTCATGACATTTCATTTCATAGGCAAGGGAGCTCAACCGTCTCCGTTTCTGAAAGGAAGTCAGCCTCTCAGCTTGCCCTCCCATCATGCACTTTTATCTAGCTTTAGGGTTAAGTCAGTGGAACTGTGTTTCTAGAAGTGTTAGGTACAATATCTTATCAAACATATCAAAGATTTTGTCAAATTTGATTGGACATGGGGGCGCCTGGGTGGCTTAGTCGGTTGGGCGTCCGACTTTCGCTTAGGTCATGATCTTGCGGTTTGTGGGCTCGAGCCCCGCGTCGGGCTCTGTGCTGACTGCCAGCTCGGAGCCTGGAGCCTATTTCAGAGTCTGTATCTCCCTCTCTCTCTGACCCTCCCCTGCTCACGCTGTCTCCCTCTCTCCTAGAAATAAAAAAATAAATAAAAATATTAAAAAAAATTTTTGATTGGACCTTAGCAAGTCATAGATGAATATTCAAGAGAGTCACATGTGTTGAAACCACCTTGAAATCATTTATGTGGGATATACAGAGTTTAAACGGTAGAATGTACAGTTTTAGTTGAGGATGTTTGCTTATTAGAGAAGCAGAAAGCTAGAATGTTGGTGTCAGGAGGAAAAAAGGAAAGAAGACAGAGTTTAGAAGACAAGATGAACATAGTGACACATTAGGCAGAGAAAACTGATGCAGCAAATATAATAATGTGGCATTTCTTGAGCACTAACCAGTGTCAGAATTTTAAGCTAAATTATTAAGGTGAATTATTAATCCAATCTTTATTTAATTAATTAGCTGTTATTATATTTTCATCGCTATTATTTGATATTTTCAAGAAATTATAAGCTTGATAAATTTGAGAAAATAAGACATTAAGTCATTTATCTAGGATCATAAAGCTAATAATTTAATACAAATAGAGAGTTCAGAGTACCTGAAATCTTAAAAATTTTATCTTGTCAAGGAGAGTGATGAATGAAATATCATTTGCTTGATAGAGACACTCATTTTTCTCACTCATATACGTATCACATACATAATGAGCAGGCTGATCAAATATTGAGATCAACTCAAGGAACAAAAGTATGGAAACAAAATTGAAGCAAGGTTAGTACAGAAGTCTAGGATCCAAAAGCCAAAGACATCGATTTCATTCTTTTCCTATTTTGATTCTCTATTATGACACTCCATAAAAAATATTTAAGGACGGAGCCAAGTGCAAAGCAAAAATAGCAAGTAAATTGATAGAATTGAAAATAGTCATGGATAAAACGGCAGACCAAATTTCCCTTGCTTTGTTGGAGGAGGTAACAGAGAGGACACGGTCACGAGTTGCCCCAGGAACTGGACTCTGCAATCCGAGGCATCTCACCTTCTCTTCTATGCTTGAAATGTACACACACCCCACCTTCCCCACAGTGGGAGCTGTTTCTAGGAAGCAGACTTGAGAGAGCAATGTGTTGTTGAGACCATCTGGATAATATACTGTGACTGAACCCAGTTAAGACCTCTAGATAATGGTTCATCTCATGGCAGGTAGGTGCAGACGTCTACTCACTCTATGGCTGTCCAAGACAAGCCTCATAAGTAAGTTCCTTGCCTATTCAACCTGCCACCTCCCAATCTGGAAAGGCTGCCTCTTTTTTTGGTCTCCTCTTGCCTTCTGTATAGAGGGGACAGCTTGTGAACCAACATGCTTTCATGATATTCTCTTGAGGATATACATCAAAATCCCAAGGTTTTTATGAAAGAGCTACACTAATACTAATTTCCTTACTAACAAAAGAATATGAAGGACTACCTCTATGTTGCTTTCTATCTTACTCTATCCACTAGTATCAAAGACGCCCTTGAAATAGTGGAGCTGGCTGGAGAGTGGGGAAAGACTGGGTAATAGTACAAAACCACAGAAAGATGAAAGGAGACTGATGGAAGCAAGGAGCTTGAAGAATAGTACGGAGGACTCAGTGAAGCACAGTGGGAAACAATATAACCGAACTTCCTACTGTTGAGAAGTGAGACCTTCCAACATTCCATGCAGTCGTTCTGGTGTGTGAGACGGAGAAACTCACTATGAGCAAAGATCTCACGCTGTGAGTGAGGAAAAGGAGTCTTGCTGAAAAAGATGATGTGAGCCATGATCAGAGTGGCTATTAAGTTGTCTCCCATGCTCTCTCTCTGTCTGAATATAAATATACATTCATTCTGAATGAATATACATTCATTCAACAATATGTATTCATTCAAAAATATATATTCAAAATGCATATAATGGATACATAATGTATATAAAATGCATATATGCATATATATATTCAAAATGTATATGAAGAGTGAGAATAGAATGAATGTCATAATACACTGCAGATTTCACATACAGTTAAGAACCTATATTTGTTAGGAACAAAAAATAATGAAAATAGGGAAAGAAATAATGTTCAGATTTTAAAAAATATATTGTTTTTTCTTATATTCTCATATCCATCCCTCATTACAACTTCTGATACTTTTTTTCTTTAGCAAAAATAATGTGTTTAAATGCATATATCCACTCATGGTAGTTCATTTTGTCACTTGAAATGTACACTCTTGACGTGTTTATATCTCAAAAATGAAGTCAGATCTTACTTCACTTTTCCCTAATTCATTTTATTTTTCTTTTATGAGCAAGTTATAGTCTTTATTTTTTTATTTTTTTACAAATAGTTTATTGTCAAGTTGGTTTCCATATAACACCCAGTGCCTATCCCCACAAGTGCCCTCCTCCATGCCCATCTCCCCCTTTCCCTCCCCCCCACCCCCATCAGCCCTCAGTTTGTTCTCAGCATTCAAAGTCTCTCATGGTTTGCCTCTCTCCCTTTCTCCCACCATTTCCCCCCTTCGTCTCCCCCACAGTCCTCCGTTAAGTTCCTCCTAATCCTCCTATACGTGCAAACATATATCTGTCCTTCTCTGCCTGATTTATTTCACTCAACATAACAACCTCAAGGTCCATCCATGTTGCTACACATGGCCAGATGTCATTGTTTCTCATTGCCATGTAGTATTCCATCGTATAGATAAACCACATCTTCTTGACCCATTCATCCGTTGATGGACACTTAGGCTCTTTCCATGATTTGGCTATTGTGGAGAGTGCTGCTATGAACATTGAGGTACATGTGCTCCTATGCATCAGCATTCCTATGTCCCTCGGGTAAATTCCTAGGAGTGCTATTGTTGGGTCCTAGGTAGTTCTATTGTTAATTTTGTGAGGAACCTCCACACTGTTTTCCAGAGGGGCTGCACCAGTTTACATTCCCACCAACAGTGTAGGAGGGTGCCCTTTTCTCCACGTCCTCGCCAGCATCTAGAGTTCTCTGATTTGCTCATTTTAGCCACTCTGACTGGCGTGAGGTGGTATCTCAGTGTGGTTTTGATTTGTATTTCCCTGATGAGGAGGGATGCTGAGCATCGTTTCATGTGTCTGTTGGCCATCTGGATGTCCTCTTTGGAGAAGTGTCTGTTCATATCTTCTGCCCATTTCTTCACTGGGTTGTTTGTTTTCTGGGTGTGGAGTTTGATGTGTTCCTTATAGATTTTGGATATTAACCCTTTATCTGATATGTCATTTGCAACTATCTTTTCCCATTCCTTTGGTTGCCTATTAGTTTTTTTATTGTTCTTTTGCGGTGCAGAAGCTTTTAATCTTGATGGGGTCCCAATACCTTATTTTTGCTCTTGATTCCCTTGCCTTTGGGGATGTGTCAAGTAAGAAGTTGCTGCGGTGGAGGTCAAGGAGGTTGTTTCCTGCTTTCTTCTCTAGGGTTTTGATGGTTTCCTGTCTCATGTTCAGGTCCTTTATCCATTTTGAGTTTATTTTTGTGCATGGTGTGAGAAAATGATCTAGTTTCATTTTTCTGCATGTTGCTGTCCAGTTTTCCCAACACCATCTGTTAAAGAGGCTGTCTTTTGGGGCGCCTGGGTGGCTTAGTCGGTTAAGCGTCTGACTTTCGCTCAGGTCATGATCTCGCGGTTCGTGGGTTCGAGCCCCGCGTCGGGCTCTGTGCTGACTGCCAGCTCAGAGCCTGGAGCCTGTTTCAGTCTGTGACTCCTCCTCTCTGACCCTCCTCTGCTCACGCTGTCTCTCTCTCTCTATCCTAGAAATAAATAAAAATAAAAAAAAAAATAAAAATAAAAAAGAGGCTGTCTTTTTTCCATTGGATATTCTTTCCTGCTTTGTCAAAGAGTAGTTGGCTGTATACTTTTGGGTCCACCTCTGAGTTCTCAATTCTGTTCCATTGGTCTATGTGTCTGTTTTTGCCTAATTCATTTTCTTTATGACTACATTTCCCACCCCCTTGTTTTTATCTCTCTTCACCTGCCTCCTCATTCTTATCTTCTCATCTATAAAAATATTTTTTAGTTATTTAATTGTGATGATGTCTTTATATGACAGAATATTCCCTGAACACTAAGTAGTACAAAAGATGACTTCTTAACAAATGTTAATCCCATGCCATACTAGAGCAATGATAGAGTCAGCCTTTGCTTCCTCTCTTCTCCCACACATGGAGTTTTGTCTCCTTCTCTGCACACAGTGTAGCTATGGATAACCAAAACCTCACTCTGATATCTCTCTCCTGGTAAAAATACTTCCTATCACTCAGCATGGACATAATATCCTAAAGACACGTAAATCTCTCTTGTGCATATTTTGTGTTCCTGGTTATCTTGGTAATTCTTTCGGAAGATGACCATCGACTGATTGTCTTGAAGAGCTCTGGTTTAACGGGCTCCTCCTCTGAGTCAAGCAGCCTTTCCCACAGCAGTGGGCCTTTGGTTTGAGTACAAACTGTATGAAATGCCGCTCTTCTTCCATGTACTGGGCTTCAGATAAAAAGCCGAGGATTTACCTGACATTCCTTCTACATCTGTGACCTCTTCTCATTTCCCTTTCTCACATGAGTAAGAGTTATAGAAATCTGGAGCCCCTGTGGCCATGGTGCTCAGACCCACTGTCCCAAGCTTATTTCTTGATTTTTATGGTTCTCTTCCTATTCTTTTATACGGACACTGATCATGTTTCTTCCTGTCACTTCATTTTTAATTTAATTTAATGTTACTTCCTTTAAATTATTATATTTAAATTCTTTTGTAGATTATTTACTTAATGTGTTCAAATTACTGCATATAACACAGTGCACGTTATTACTGCATGCAAGTTTCTATAAACGATATGGCTAAAATCTTTACTGCATTTAAAATAGTGAGCATTTGGGTTCATTGTCACTAGTCAAGCAGGATCTGTATATAAATACAGTTTTATTATTGGGTCCCTATTCTGTGTTTTTTATTTTTTTAATATTATCAAATGTTTTAAGTAATCATATATTATATACAACACTATAGGATAACCAGAAGAGAATGTCATTTTTTAACAAAGTATTTTTTTAAGTTTATTCACTTAAAGAAAGGGAAAGTAACTTGTATACATGAGGGGGACAGGGCAAAGACAGAATTCCAAGCAGCCTCAGGCTGTGAGGTGGGGCCCCAATGGGGACTCAATCCCACAAATCTTGAGATCATGACCAAGGGTCAGACGCTTAAGTGACTGAGCCACTCAGAAGCCCTGAAAATGTCATTTTTTTAAATCTGGATTGTTCCTTCATGACACTTTAAAATATAAACGAGAAGGATACAAATGATGAAAACTGGCATAATTTATAATATATCATTTGAAATATCTGCAGGTCAAAGCACTCAATAAACCAAAATTAAAGAAAATTGAATATATAATAATAATTGTAATATGCATTCAGTCAAAATTAATATTATACAGTTCTAACATTGTCCTTTTGTAGGTATTAATTGCAGTCACTTTTTTGGAAGACACTTTTATAATTTAATTTTTGACATAACATTTCCACCTGAATGGATTTAACTGAAACAAATGATTTACCATCCTACAATTTCACTTCCGTAAAGTTATGCTAGGGAAATACCTTAAATGAATGTTATTTGCAATTCTTCTATATTATTTAAAATTGAAGCAAATTAGAAGCAAGGAAACTGAATGTACAATGAAATGGAATAGGTAAATAAATTTGTTTCATACAACATAATACAGTAATATATGTGAATTAGTACAATATAGAAGAATATTTAATAAAGAGGATTCATAGATGTTGAACTGTAGTAAAAATACGGTTTTTGCATGGAAAGAGTGTAAGTGTCCATCAATGGATGAATGGATCAAGAAGATGTGGTTTATCTATACAATGGAATACTAATGGCAATGAGAAACAATGACATCTGGCCATGTGTAGCAACGTGGATGGACCTTGAGGGTGTTATGCTGAGCGAAATAAGTCAGGCAGAGAAGGACAGATACCATATGTTTGCAAGTATAGGAGGATTAGGAGGAACTTAATGGAGGACCGTGGGGGAGAACGGGGGGGGGGGAATAGAGAGGGGAAGGGGAGGGAGGCAAACCATGAGAGACTCTTGAATGCTGAGAACAAACTGAGGACTCATGGGTGTGGGGGAGGATGGGGGGGATGGGCATGGAGGAGGGCACTTGTGGGGATGAGCACTGGGTGTTATATGGAAACCAACTTGACAATAAACTATTTTAAAAAATACTGTTTGTGTTCAGTTTGGGCTTTCAGAGCAAATTTTACTAAAATTTGGTACCTGGGTTAAAAGTTGAGCCTAGATATTATGACTGGCTAGTGAGACTGCAGAGAGACTTACCTCTCTTGAAGGTATGCGATTACATTTCAAGGAGGAATAAGACCTGGAACTATTGAAAACATTCCTGAGTTGAAAATCCAAAGAAAAGGGTTTCCCTTACTGAAGGAGGAATTCATTTACATTTTAAAGAGAAAAAGCTCTGGACCTTTCTCCTTTGTATTCCAAGGAGAAATTGTTTGCTTTAGGGAATGAAAAGATCTCCTACTCAGGAGAGAAGAAACAGCTGTTTCCTATGTAACCACCAACCCTCCTTTTCCATGGACTCCTCGCGTACAGTAGGCTGTTGTGTGTAAGATGATGCCTGGTTCTCAAAATGTTATATTCGGGGCTAGAATTGGGGCAACAGAGGGCTGCTGTGTTGATCACTTTATGTAAGTCCTAATATCCGGCTCTGCTCCAGACACCTCATGTTAACATTTAGGATAATGTTAATAAATAGAGATATTAAAACCCAGAATACACTAGTGGGTGGAAACCTACATCTTAGAGGCAGCGTGATCCTAGTTCTGAGCTTTTGCTTATTACTTGTGCTTGTCTGTCCACAATTAATTTAGTTAGCATATATTGATCAAAAGCTAAAATATTTAAAATATCGTAATGTAAAAACTCCCTTGGGCCAAAAGGTGAGGGGCCTGCAAATGAGGAAAATACCAACGATTGTTTGATCTCAAACTTCATTCTGGTAAAAGGTCAGGGGTTGAGCAATCCAGCTCCTCCTGGCTCCATCAAGTCCCTGAGATGTAAATCTTTAAGGAACATTGTGATTAGAATGGCCAAACATGTTTTTCAAGCAACTGTTAAGCAACGCCCACTTCTAACCTCAAAATTCTTGCTTCTGTATACTGGCTTCACCCTTCTTCCTATATAAACCCTGAGCTATGGCTCAGTGGGGTGCTCTTCCAAGGACTTTTTGGGTGCTCAGGAGAGGCTTTCCAGGACGGACTAAAATAAACCTGAATAAGCAACTCCTTCTGTGTTTTGTGGGTTTCATTCTCGGTGATTCTCCTTTGGAAAGGGAAGTCTAACAGTAATATGCAGTGGAAGTCTAAGTAAAACACACTCCAGCAACTATGTTTTTAATGTTTAAGTGAACTTTACCAAGATGTAATTTATATACTAAAATGCATCCAATAACTCTAAAATATTATATACATGTAGCTATACAAAACAAAGTCTCATGTCTGGCTTATATTGCTTTGCAGAATGCTTTTAAAAGTCACCCATTTTTTTTTATTTAGTTTGTTTCTTAAATATCTTACATTGCTGAGAGGTATTGAATTGCACAAATATACCATGATTTAGTTATCCATTCATTTATTAATTGACATTTGACTTGTTTCCAATTTTGGCGCTGGAAGAAATAACTATGAGCATCCTTTGCAGAAGTCTCTATGTGAACATACATCTGCTTTTCCTTCAGGAAATACATAGGAGTGGAATTGCTGGGTTATCTGTCAAATTTATTTCTCATGTTATTAGAAACTGACAAATTATGTTCCAAAGATCATAAAGATGTTTTACTATGCTTTCTCTAAGAAATTATATAGTTTTTATATATGTATAGATATATGATCCATCCACATATGATCTTTTTCTAGGTCACTTTCTTATAGAGTTTGAAGTAAGGTTAGAGATTCACATTTTTCCTAATTGTTTCAGCACTATTTCTTGAAGACATCATTCTTTCTGCATTGAGTTACCTCTTCATATATGCCAAGTATCAACTGCTCATATATGTGAAGGCCCACTAGAGACCCTCTACTCTGTTCTATCATTCTATGTGTTTCGACAACTATGGGTTTTTACTAAGTCTTGAAAACAGGTAGTATAATCCTCTAATGCTTTTCTTTTTCAGACTTGTCTATCTGAGATCTTTTGTGTCTTTCTATACTTTTTATTATCAGCTTATCAATCTCATTAAGAAATAAATAGGACTATTGTATTGATAAGTAAGCTATTTGAAACTAAAATCCACCCAAAAGAAGATTTATACAAACGTATGTTCACAATTGTCTTTTACAATTTTAAGTGTAGTTCTAAGACTAGATTTTGGTTATCAAGCACTGTATTTAATAATACATAGTTTAAGCAATATGGCCCCAGATACCTCATTTATATCTATGTATATATATTACTTTAAAAACATGTTTATACTATTTCCAATTGAATATATTTTATTTAAAAAAAAACTGTAGGGGCTAATGGGTGGCTCAATTGGTTTATCATCATTCTTGGTTTGAACTTACATCATGATCTTGCAGTTTGTGAATTCCAGCCCTGGGTCAGGCTCTGCACTGACAGTGCAGACAGGGATTCTCTCTTGAGGAAGCTGAAATTAAGTCCATTAAGAGCAACCTCGGGCTGGGGCGCCTGGGTGGCTTAGTCGGTTAAGCGTCCGACTTTCGCTTGGGTCATGATCTCGCGGTTCGTGGGTTCGAGCCCGCGTCGGGCTCTGTGCTGACTGCCAGCTCAGAGCCTGGAGCCTGTTTCAGTCTGTGACTCCCTCTCTCTCTCAGACCCTCCCCTGTTCACGCTGTATCTCTCTCTCTCTCTCTCTCTCTCCTAGAAATAAATAAAACATTAAAAAAATTTTAAGAAAAAAAAGAAAGAGCAACCTCGGGCTGCTCGTAGCCCCAGTTCCAGGAATAGCTTCAGCTGAAACTACCCTCAGATCAGCCAGTCAAAAGAAATGTGTAACATTCCTGTGGTCTGAGTCAGGGCTGGGAACTGCAGATAGTTACTCTGTACAAACTAGCCAATCACTCACCGCTTGCCTAAACCCCATGTAGGCCCTTTGAGCTCACCTCATAATTGGTCATTTTCAAAGGATTCTCAAAGGTCATGATTGGATCCAGCCAAAAGTAACGAACACAGATACTGTAACCTCACAGATACTGAATGGTCAAAACTGTTACCATGGGTGTGTACAATTATGATTGGTGCTTATGTGATGATGCAATACGTACAACATGTGCATTGTAACACCCCCGTCCCTTACCCCATAAAAACCCTACTTGCTGTTGTTCGGGGCTTTACCTTGATGCCACGACACCGGTAGGCAGGTGAGCCCCTGCTCGAGCTTGTAATAAAGACCCTTATGTACTTGCATCGGTGTTGCCTCCTTGGAGGTCTCTGGGAACTCGCGATTTGGGCACAACACTCTCTTTCCCTCTCTCTCTGCCGCTCCCCTGCGCATGCTCCCCTCCTCATGTTCTCTTTCTCTTTCTCTCTCTCTCAAAATATATAAACTTAAAAAAATAAAATAAAATGAAAGCTTGTTTATATAACTTTTACCCAAAATCTTTCATTTCCTTTGTGGAGAGATGGAAAGCAGGTAATTCTACTCTATTTTCCAAACAGCTAAAATGTGAAATGTGTTGAAAATTTTATGTACTTAAATTAAGAATTTGAACAAAAATGTCATTTAATCTCTTTTTTTGAGAGGAATGAAAAATAAGGGACTGAATATGCTACACTTGTTTGTCATGTTGCAAAGGAGAAAGCATTTTGTAGCTATGCATTTTTGTATTAAGAAAAAATGTGTTCTTATGCACAGAAATCTCAGATTCACTTTGGGTTTCTATGAAACTGATACATATGTTCATAATTTAATATAATTCATTTTATAAAAATTAAGCTTTCACATAATTAGTATCTACTGGAAATTTTATAGATCTCCTGGTATAAAAAAATTTATATGATTAATAACAGAATTTCCTCTTTAAAGAAAGACTTGTGCAAATCCTTGTTATTCTCTACTTGTAGTGTTTCTAATTTCTTATAACTATTATATCTTTTGGGGCACTTTTGTGGCTCAGTTGGTTAAGCATCTGACTCTTGATTAAAGTTAGGTCATGGTCTCACAGTTAGTGAGTTCAAGCCCCACATCGTCAGTGCAGAGCCTGCTTAGGTTTCTCTCTCTCTCTCTCTCTCTCTCTCTCTCTCTCTCTACCTCTAACCTGTTTATGCTTCTCTTTCTCTCTTTTCTCTCTCTCAACCTCTCTCAAAATAAATTAATTAAAAATAAAACCCTGAAACTCTTAAATCTCCTCTAACTTATAATCATTATTAATAAAAATTATATGTCAAAAATTTGAATATGATATATTTAAAAGACATTTGTACAAACAAGTTCTAGTAGTTACTTTATCTACTTTATTGGCACCAAAATTAATAAAATGCATTCTTGATTTTTCTAAGTGTCACTGAATTCCATGTTCATTTAAACACATTTCTGAATGATGATATAAAACCAGATTATGTAACTGAATGTCAAATTAATGTTTAACAAAATTATTGATGTTTATTAGTGAAATCACTGTTAATTGAAATTAGTTGAGAATTTTGCTTGATACTTGGATAAATAAATGATAGACGTAAAGAAAAATGAGGGCAAATCTGGTTACTAAACATTTGAACCAAAGTACTGGGAAACAAAATCTATCTACCATGTATTCACCTAATGACATTTACTGAGTACAAACTGGCATCTGCTGTGTGTTCTTATGCAATTGAACAAAAATAAGGAAGAAAAAAACATCTTCCTGCCTTCATGGAGCTTACAGTCTAGAACCAGGGCTTAGCTAATTATTTTGATTAAGGGTCAGATAGTCAATAGTGTGAGCTTGTGGACCAAAAGGCAATGCCAAGGATATTATATATGAACTTAACATTAACAAGATAGAAAATAAATATATATAATGGCTTATAGATGAAATTTAAAATAAGCTAACAATAATTAAGATGTATAAAATAAATGAATACAGTTGGGCTGGAATAGGAAGGAGTCAGAGGGCAGGCAGCAAGGGTGTGGCTGGCAGAAAACAACAAAGTCAAGATGACCCTTTTGGGAGAGAAAAGAATGCATTCATGTATCCAGTGGAAAGGAATTCTTGAGTGTCCTATTATGCTCAAAGAATAAAAAGAGATAAAAAATACCTGGGGTCATGGATATGGATTGTAGAGGCATCTACATAAGGCTTAAAACACACAAGTTAGAGAAGAAGAGGTAAAGCTTGTGAAGGCATTTCTGATCTCCAATGCAATTAATCTCTAGTTGTACCTTGAAAGCAGCCATAGACAATGTGGAAAAGAGTAGATGTGGCTCTGTTCCAATGAAACTTTATTTATGGGCACTGACATTTGAATCCTAGATCGTTTTAAAATGTGAAACAAAAAAAATTTTTTTTTACTTATTTACCTGTTTAAAAATGTAAAAACCATTCTAGCTCATATACAAATGGGCAGTGGGGTACAATTGACACCCAAGCCATAATTTGTTGGTCCTGGGTGGAAGCAGTCTAAGAAGGAAAAAATAATGATATGCACTTTGCCTTTGTTTTTCAAACTAACTAGCTAGCTAACTATATATGTATAGTTATATATACATGTATATATATATATACTA
Organism: Proteles cristata cristata; assembly: GCA_017311185.1. Lineage (NCBI taxonomy): Eukaryota > Metazoa > Chordata > Mammalia > Carnivora > Hyaenidae > Proteles > Proteles cristata. The sequence continues at coordinate 150,625 of JAESUZ010002055.1, forward strand.
CATAAATAGCTAAGAGGCCAATTAAGGTATATTTTATGTACATGCTTTCTACCAATTTTAAAATAAAGCTTACAAAAACCCATAAACCCATAAAATAAATAAATCCATAATAACATAGCTTTAATCTTTAAAAATCAATAAATGCTAATAATTTATCACATAATAGATAAGACATATATTAATTGAAATCAGTCACCAAAGAATCTATACCTAACCCAATGAAGTAAATCTCAAAGAATTTGTGTTTCATATCCATTTTTAAAAATTTGTTCTTTGTTGGGGCTCCTGGGTGATTCAGTCGGTTAAGCATCCGACTTCAGCTCGGATAAAATAAAAATGTGTTCTTTGTTCATACCAAATTAATAATCCTAACTCACATTATAGTGCTCAGTCTGACTATTTGGGAAATCAATGGCCACATCAACAGTAAATAACTGCAGGGTTGAATGCATCAGTCTGGGAGATATCAGTGAGCAGATTACAATTCTTTTCTCAAGTACAAGGTGTGAAGTTCTCAGCCACAATAAGCATGAGAAGTTCCTGAAATCTGGAATTCGGGGTGGTGAGGAACATTGCATTTACTCTAACAAGTAGTTTGTTACTCAACCCATTACTTGGAAAGGGAGATGGGTTTCTGTGCTAAGAGGATGCCTGCTGAAGTCTTCAGGGAGGGCCCTGTTCCATAATAAATCGAAGCTGCTTTGAGTACCTTCTTCATTCTGTTTTACCCACCGAGAATTTTTGCAGTAAATAATATACCAGTGGTTTTGATTGGAAGCAGGAAAAAAAATAAATGCTGTGTTCTGATTCACATATCCTAGCATTAAGCTTTGTAACTACAGCAGTGCTGATTATAGGCCCAGATTTTTATGACTTATTTTTTAAAACCAATCTTACTCCATCTCTTCAATGACACCCTCAGGAAACACAGACTTAAGATTCTCATTACATGATTTTTTTTTCACTCCTGTATGTACAGACATATACCTTGCTAAAGCAGAAATGTGAATTTAATTAGATGCAATACAGCATCTTTAAAAAGATAGCACATATCTAACACCTGTCAGCTCATCAACGTTTTGTCTACTACTCTACAAATTACTACATACATCATTCTTGACACTTAAACTGATGTGGAGAATAAAACACAGCTTATAAATTTTGTAAGACACATAAGCAAGACATATGCAGCAGAGTAAATGTCCTCAAGTTTGGTCTTAGACTCTTAAAAAGTAATGGCAACCTAAAACCATTTTTGTTTATCTGGGATGTGTTATGCATAGGCATAACAAGTAAATTAAAATGGCAACGTGTAAAAATACTCAGAGACAGCACATGAACGATAGTAATATAAGCTGGGAACAATAGATCAGCCAATTAAAAGAGACAGTTGTCTAGGACAGATACATTGAGACCGTACCCTGGAGCTTCTTCTATGCTTCTCAGCATAGAAACCAAGGAAATATAAAGGCACTTAAAAAACCAGAGACACAAACTGAACCCCCCAGAGACCCAAGAAAGGGGTTGTGATGCCAGTAGTGATTTTAGTTATGGTTGTTCTCTTGTATTTTAAGATATTGATTATTTCAATTGAGAATCTTCTAGAACTTCTATGATGACATCTTGAAAATTTGACCATAAACTATTTTATACACTTGAAATTTTCAGCCCTATAAATGAGAACATCTAAAGGAAACCTAAGAACATTCTTTTCAATTAGTTGTCAGATGCTTTCTGTCTCACCTATTTCTCCTCCCCTCCTTAAATATTTGTATATTTTACTTGATTTTATTTTAAAGAATCAAGCACTTAAATACCAGAGTGTTCAATGTAAAATGTTATTTTAAAGCAACATTTACTGAATTACGATATCAATATTTATTTCCTATATTCTTTTTCAGATCATTCATTACAATTAAATGAAAAATGTAAAACATAAGAAATTGGGGCGCCCGGGTGGCTTAGTCAGTTAAGCGTCCGACTTTCGCTTAGGTCATGATCTCACGGTTCGTGGGTTCGAGCCCCACGTCGGGCTCTGTGCTGACTGCCAGCTCGGAGCCTGGAGCCTGTTTCAGTCTGTGACTCCCTCTCTCTGACCCTCCCCTGCTCACGCTGTCTCTCTCTCTCTCCTAGAAATAAATAAAAACATTAAAAAATTAAAAAAAAAACATAAGAAATTTATTTATTAGAATGAAATAAAACCAAAATAAATAAGATGTGATTCCATTTAACCAAAATTTGGTGATTAAATATATAAGAATAAAATCACTAAAGCATTATTTTTAAAGTTTAGATTGTTGTAAATTTAGTTAATCATCCAATTAGTAAATTCCTATTCCCTTTAAGAAACGTGAATAGATACAGCTTGGTTCATTGAAAATATATATCTAACATTCAGAATCATTTTATAGAGACTTGAATTAAAACTATAATTTTAAAGTAACACATTTTCTTATTCAATGTAAAAATGAAATTAGTATATATATGTTTAATGTTTACATAAAAGCAGAACATTATTTATGAAAAATGCATATGAATGTTGATTTAACTAACATTTAACAAAATTATTTCCTCACTATTACATAGTTTGTCTATAACTTTATCATTTAATTAAGTCAATAATATATTGTTTGGTTACTTCTCTCATTATGGAACTAGGATAATACATTTCTTAATGTCTATGTATAGATACTTTTACCAATTTATTCAACGGGGTTCAGTATGCCCTAGTGTAAGGAGCAAAGTACTCCAGGAAGCCACAAACTCATGGAGAATTCATCCCATAGCCACAGAGGGGTAGAACATTTTATTTACAATATACTTCTTTCTTTTGCATGTAAGAGGAAATTTTGGAAGCAATTTTTTCCAGTTAGAAATCATATTCTTTTTTTTTTTTAATTTTTTTTTAAAATTTATTTGAGAGAGGGAGAGAGAGAGAGAGCAGGGGAGGATCAGAGAGAGAGGGAGACATAGAATCTGAAACAGGCTCCAGGCTCTGAGCTAGCTGTCAGCACAGAGCCTGACGAGGGGCTCGAACTCACAAACACTAAGATCATGACCTGAGCCAAAGTCGGATGCTTAGCCAACTGAGCCACCCAGGCGCCCCAAAATCATATTCTATAAGGTTAGAATTTCACACATCTAATTCATTTAGCTAAAATGATAACACCAAGCAGCTGAAAATAGAGAAGCATGTCAGGGAGAAGTTTCCACTGCTCTACATATGTTAAAACTATATGAGGGAAATTATGGACCTGCAATTCCCACTGCATCTTTAGAAGCAGACTTCTGGTTAGTCACCTGTCTCTAATATAATTCTATTTGCATTGCTGTTTTATTATGCATTGATAACAATAGATTGCTGGTATCACATGTTTTATATTGGATCTTGTTTTCTCACACGGATTGATTTTTCCTTGAAGTCCTCTTCTATTCCATCTCCTGTAAGAGTACCAAATAGCGTTCTTGTTTGTTTGGTCAAAAAGAATTGCATGCATTGTAGTTAGTGTACTTTTCCCTGAAATACAGAGGTTTTTTGCTAGATTAATTATAATTTTATTAGTCGATTTTAGAAGGTAATAAGTATGAAGAAAACAAGCTCTGGTAAAATGACAAAGACGGAAGGAGAAAAGTGGTTAATTTAGAGATCATAGGTTTAAATCCCATTTACATCTAGATGTGCATTATACAGAGATGAGGACATCATTTGTGCAAAGATGAAAAGATGTTTGAGGGAGAAGGATGAGAAAGTGTAATGGCCCTGAATTACAAACACATTAGCTGTTTTGGTGTGAGGGAAATGCCTGACATGAGGTCAGTAGAAGGTCAGATTATGTAGGATTTTAAAGCCTATGGTAAGAAAATGATGGACAATAATATAAATTAATTAACTGAAAAATAAATAAGAATTCAACTTACATAATACATTTCAAATTTGGCTTCTTTACTTCATGTATTGTGATTAAAATTTATCCATGTAGTTTCATGCATATGTAGTATGTATATATATAGTATATATATATATAACACTTGTTTTTCCATTCCCCAGCTGAAGAACATTTGAATTATTTCAAATTTGGGGTGATTATGAATTATAGTGCTATAAGAATTCAAGTGCAGATTTTTGCCTGAACCCAATTTTTAATTTCTTTTGAGTAAATACCTAAGATTGGAATTACTAGGCATACTTAGGTTTTCAGACAAATTCATGAGAATCTGGAAAACTATTTTCCAAATAAATCTAAAATTTTCAATCTACCTGAGATGGAGGAGATTGGCCACCACTCCAAGAAAGTCATAGGAAGCAATTTTAACAAAACTATATAGGAAATGCTCTCACATCTCCAGGGCACATGTAAAGATCCATTGAATTGAGTCTGGAAGAAGGGGAAAAAACAAAAAACAAACAATCAAACTTACAAAAACTCTTTAAGAGGAGTGGAAGAAATCTATTGTGAGCCTACACCATTAGAAATCTCCTACTTTGAAGGATCAAAACAACATTGTACAGCAAAAATACCCAACAGATAACAGAGTGAAGAAGTAGGTAGCCAAGAAAAAGAGAGGAAAGGTTACTGGCATCTTTAAAGCTTCCATTTTCCTTTCTGTAATTTTCTTTAATATTTTTAACCTACTTTTATTATATATGTTGTATATAGTTTTTAGATTATCCAATTAATTAAAAGCATTCCAACACTAGTTTTCTTTTTATACTGTATTTGTTGACCTACATTCATAATAGATTGTAACTTCATGTTTGGTAGAAGTTGTGTTTGTGTGATCTTTTTCAGGAAACTCATTTACTGTAAGTAATCTCAGGTAGACTTCCTTTTGAAAGTGACCCTTTTGAACAGTTTTTGTATTTGCTTCTGCTACCTCCTCAAGAGTATCATCAGCTTTTAAAGTGCTGAATCATTTGCTTAATTAAGAAGAGTTATAGAATCACTATATTGTAGAAATTTAGAACTTCTATTTTTCAAGTGTATAACTTTTTTAAATTAGTGAATCATGGTTACTCTTTTTTCTTTTTCTAAATTACAAAGAAGCTATTTCAACCAATATGGATATAAACCTGTCCTACTAGAGCAAAACTACATATTGAGTCTGTGGAATTCACCAAAATTGGTGGGAAGGGATGCCCTCAAGTAAATTGAACCCTTAGGACACAATTCTACTAAAAATCCCCGTGGCCAGTTTTATTCTTTTAATTTAAAAATCATCAGAAATTATCTCATAATTTTTTTGAAAGTTTTCACTTTATTCTTTTAATTTGGGATTTACAAAATAGGCTTCTTTGGATAAGTTAATCAGAAAGGAAGTCTAATTTTACACTATGTGTGTACATGTCATAAAGGTCATTCAAAAGTTTTTTTTCTATGGAAACATTTATGTATCAAATTCATGATTTTATGATTCTTTTAAAAAATTTTTAATATTTATTTACTTTTGAAAGACAGACGGTGAGAGAGAAACAGAGTGTGAGCCAAAGGAGAGGCAGAGAGAGATGGAGACACAGAATCTGAAGCAATCTGCAGGCTCCACACTGTCACCACAGAGCCCTGGTGCAGAGCTTGAACCCATGAACTGCGATATCATGACCTGAGCCAAAGTCGGACACTTAACTGACTGAACCACCCAAACGCCCCATAAATCCATGATTAATTTTCCTTTATTCTGAAATCAATCCTATCCTAGCTGGTATAAGAACCTGTGTTTTTTCATGTTTAAGTTTTATTTAAATTCTAGTTAGCTAACACGTACTGTAATATTGGTTTCAGGAGCAGAATTTTAGTAACTCATCACTTACATATAATACTCCTTACTCATCACAAGTGTCCTCCTTAATACCCACCACTATTTATCCCAACCTCCCACAAACTGCCTCTCCAGTAATTCAGTTTTTTCTTTATAGTGAAAAATCTTTCATGGTTTGTCTCCCTTTCTTTTTCTTTTCCTCCCTCTATGTTCATCTGTTCTGTTTCTTAAATTCCACATATGAGTGAAACCGTATGGTATTTGTCTTTCTCTGACTGACTAATTTCGCTTACATAATACACTCCAGCTCCATCCTCTCATTGCAAATGGCAAGATATCTGCTCTCATCATTGTTATTTAACTTAGTACTGGAAGTACTAGACTCAGCAATCGACAACAAAAAGAAGTAAAAAGCATCAAAATCAGCAAGGAAGAAATTAAACTTTCACTATTTGCAGATGATATGAATATTCTATGTTGAAAACCCAAAATATTCCACCAAAAAAGTTCTAGAACTGACACATGAATTCAGTAAACTTGCAGGACACAAAATCAATGTACAAAGATCTATTGTATTATACACCAATAATGAAGCACCAGAAAGAAAAGTCAAGAAATTGATCCCATTTAAAATTGCACAAAAAATCATATGATATGTAGGACTAAACCTGATCAAAGAGGTGAAATATATGAACTCTGAAAACTATAGAAGACTGATGAAAAAAATTGAAGAGGACACAAAAAAATGGAAAATCACTTCATGTTCAAAATTGGAAAGATAAATACAATAAAACCTTGGATTGTGATTAACTTCTTCTGCAAATATTCCACAAGATGAGCAAACATTTCTAATAAATTTTAACTTCATAAACAAGTGATGCAATATGAGTAGTATGTGATGCTGAATGTCACATGATGACACCTGAGCCAGTGGCTCTTGAAATTCTCTTTGATATATGAATGTATTAGATTACAAGCATGTTTCCAGAACAAATTATATTTGTAAACCAAGATTTTACTGTACCATTAAACTGTCTATACTACCCAAAGCAATCTATACATTTAATACAATCCCTATCAAAATATCACCAGCATTTTTCACAGAGATAGAACAAATAAACCTAAAATTTGTACAGAACCAAAAAAGATCATGAATAGCCAAAGTAATCTTGAAAAAGAAATGTAAAGCTGGAGGCATCACAATTCTGGACTTCAAACTATGTTACAAAGCTATAATGATCAAGACAGTATGGTAGTGGCACAAAAGCAGACATATAGATCAATAAACAGAATAGAAAATCCAGAAATGGACCCACAATTATATATCACCAACTAATCATTAACAAAGCAGGAAAGGACAGCCAATGGAAAAAAAGACAGTCTCTTCAACAAATGGTAAAACTTTTCCAACAAATTGAAAAAACTTTATAATAACATGCAAAAGAATGAAACTGGACCACTTTCTTATACTGTGTACAAAATATATTCAAAATGAATGTAAGACCCACATGTGAGAAAATAAATCAAAATCTTAGAGGAGAACACAAGCAGAAACCTCCTTGACATCAGCCATAGTAAATTCTTACTTGATGTGTCTCTGGAGGCAAGGAAAACAAAAGCAGAAATAAATTGGGATTTTATCAAGATAAAAATCTTCTGTACAGAGAAGGAAACAATCAACAAAACTAAAAGGCAGCTACAGGATGGGAGAAGATATTTGCAAGGGATGTATCTGATAAAAGGTTAGTATCCAAAATCTATAAAGAACTTACCAAACTCAACATCCAAAAAAAATAATAATAATAATCCAATTAAGAAATGGGGTGAAAACATGAATAGGCATTTTTCCAAAGAAGACATCCACATGATTAACAGACACATGAAAAGATGTTCAATATCACTCATCATCAGGGAAATACAAATCAAAATTACAATGACATATTACTACACACCTGTCAGAATGGCTAAAATTAGCAACACAGGAACAACAGAAGTTGGTGAGGATGCTGAGAAAGGGGATCCCTCCTACACTGTTGGTGGGGTTGCAAACTGGTACAGCCACTCTGGAAAACAGTATGGAGGCTTCTCAAAAAGTTAAAAATAGAACTACCCTATGATCTAGGGCTCCAGGGTGGCTCAGTCGGTTGAGCATCTAACTTTGACTCAGGTCATAATCTTGTGGTTTCTGAGTTTGAGCCTCCACTACTGTCAGCCTGTCAGCACAGAGCCTGCTTCGGATCCTCAGTCTTCTTTTCTCTGTCCCTCCCTGGATTACACTCTCCCTCCTTGGATTACACTCTCCCTAAAATAAATAAATACAATATAAAAATTTTTTAAAAAGAATTTCCTTAGGACCCAGCAATTGTACTACTATGTATTTATGCAATCAATACAAAAAATACTGATTCTAAGGAAGCATATGCACTCCAATGTTTATAGCAGCATTATCAACATTAGCCAAATTATGAGAAGACCCAAATGTCCACTGACTCATGAATGGATAAAAAAGATGTGGTATATATATACAATGAAATATTAATCAACCATAGAAAAGAGAGTGTGTTTTTATATTTTAACGCTTCCAGTATTTAATCCTACTTCCTCTGCTCTCAAATATTTACCAGTTTCTTTCGCTATCTTAATTTCTTTTTTTTTTAATATTTTATTTATTTCTAGGAGAGAGAGAGAGAGAGTGTGAGTAGGGGAGAGTCAGAGAGAGAGAGAGAGTCACAGACTGAAACAGGCTCCGGGCTCTGAGCTGGCAGTCTGCACAGAGCCCGACGCTGGGCTCGAACCCACGAACCGCGAGATCATGACCTAAGCGAAAGTCGGGTGCTTAACCGACTAAGCCACCCAGGCGCCCCACGCTATCTTAATTTCTTGTCTTTAAATCTGTCTAAGTTGCTTCCAGACCTAGTAGAGTAGTAAAGTCTACTTACTAGTCATTATTTGCATTCTTATCCTGTTTGCTTTTGTTTACTCCATTTGTCTGCCACATCTTTAAAATTTTGATATATTTAGGTTCTTTCCCTTAGTCTTTACCCACACTGTAATATGACCTAAATTGTAGGACCTACCCAATAACTATTTTATAAATTACTTTTCATGTTCAGGCATATATGTGTATATATATAGACAATCAGTTCTTTGAAAATGCATCATATATAAAAGACTACCATTTTTTATAGACTCTATTTTATCCCTTTCTCTGCTATATTCTATAATCTTAGAAAAAGATCCACTTAATTGAAGATAATACTGATGAGCATATATTCTTAATAAACTCTTCCATCAGGAAGAAACATTCTAGAGTTTTCAATACATTTTCCATTTACTTGGGTCTGAGAATGTTATTCTAAAGGAAATACTAATTAAGAGACAAACAAGTGAAATTAATAAAAATTCAGATGTTAACATTTAAAAATTTTCATATTTTTAATTTAATTTAGTAAGAAAATTTCAAACTTTAGAATGCATAAGGACTGTTTTATCATTTTATGCATAATTCTTTGTATATGATATATTTTTCTAAATGGTATATTCTGTAATTTAGGGCCTTCAGTCATACCATCTCTGAACCTAACTGATGTAATACATATATATGCAGCAAACCTGCCTATTCAGTTTTCAAAACCATGCAGATTAAATGTGAATACGGAGGTTTATAATGGGATATCACATTGACATTAATGAAAAATAACAACTGACACACTGATAGTGGAGACAGACAATGACGAATAACACTTTCAAAAATGCATAAAACTAAGAAGTCAAGAAAATTCAGCAGAGTGAGCTATTTATATACTTACTTGGGTTCTAAGGCTATGTTGTATCATAGGGGATGTAAAATGAACATTTTCACCAGTCACCTGAAATCATTAAGATAACTTAAATCTATTTTGAATATTTGTCTTATATCAGTGAGAAATTTTGTCCTTGCCCATTTCATCCTTGAGTCAGCTATTGCAAATGAGAAGTTGTAATAAAAAATATAGTCTTTGGGGCACCTGGGTGGCTCAGTTGGTTAAGCGTCCAACTTCAGCTCAGGTCATGATCTCACAGTTTGTGAGTTCGAGCCCCACATAGGGTCAGGGCCTGTGCTGACACCTTGGAGCCCGGAGCCTGCTTCGGATTTTGTGTCTCAATCTCTCTCTGCCCCTCCCAAACATATTCTCTGTCTTTCTGTCTCTCAAAAATAAATAAATGTAAAAAAATTTTTTAAATGTAGAGTCTTTGTATTAAAAGACACTATTCACTGGAAGTATTCATTCAATTAAATAATAATAATTCAATTAAATAATATAATAATAATAATAGATTGTGCATTCAATAAAATTTAATTACTTTCTTTTCCTTAATTACTAGGGGTGGATCTCATCAAATTATTAGGGTTATTTAGACCTATTGTCTTATACAAGAAGTCTGAAACACACAAAGCCCACTAAGTTCATATTTATTATTTACATAATTGGACAAATTAAAAAGGACTGATAAATTTACAAACATATTAGATAACATGTTATAAATATCATAGTCACAATTTTTAAAAAGAAAATGAACCTGGCTACTAGTAAATGCTATTATACATTAATTTTTTCCAGTTTTTAAATATTTATTTATTTTTGAGTAAGAGAGAGAGAGGGAAAGAGTGTGAGCAGGGCAGGTGCACAGAGATGGAGACATAAAATCTGAAGCAGGCTCCAGCTCTGAGCTGTTAGCACAGAGCCCCATTACAGGGCTCAAACTTATGAATCGTGAGATCATGACCTGAGCCAAAGTTGGACACTTAACCAACTGAGCCACCCAGGCACTCTTAGATATTAATTTTTAAAAATAAACAGTATAAAATGTTTATGTCCAACTTATCAAATATACTTGAAAACATAATTTACTGTCAACTCCAAAATGGTGATAATACTGTTCAAAACCAGATATTGTAAGTAGGAATCTTTAATGGCTAACACTGTAGTTGGTAGTTATTTACTCTTTCCAAATCAAATTTAATTGCAAGTATCAAATTAGTATTATGTCTTCAGCAGATACACATATCTTTTGTTTTTTAGATAAATATTTGGTATATATGCCAGAGAAGATACGTTGAGTGTCCACCAAAACAAAGACATGTCAGCAATCTTAGCTTTCAATAGAAGAATGAAACCTTAAGCCTTGATCGTTTATTTCTTAAGCATATATAAATTTGTCAGCCTACAGGAAATAATATTTATACCTCAGACACTTCTCTGTTTAATATATCCTTTTAACTATAATCTATTGTAGGAAGGTCTCTCTCATATTATTTATGATAAATCAAAGTATATATTTTAAACCAATATAATTTCATTATCTTTAGCACTACTAAAGAACTTGGATGGTAAGATCAAATCTATTCTATAAAAAACAACAAGGTAAGATTACTGTATTAGAGAGGGAATTATCAGGGACTAGCATATTATTCTATTTAAAAAAATTAAGTGTGTTTATTTATTTTGAAAGAGGGAGAGAGAGATCAGTGGAGAAGCAAACAGAGAGAGGAAGGGAGAGTGAGAATCCCAAGTAGGCTTTGTGTCAATGTGGGACTTGAACTCACAAACTGTGAGATCATAGCCTGATCCAAAATGAAGAGTAGGATGATTAACTGACTGAGCCACCCAGGAGCCCTCCTTTTTCTTTCTTTCTTTTTTTTTTTATAATTTTTTTAGCCTGTTATTCTTGATTTGCTCATTGCGTATGAATAAATTGACCTAAGTTATTTCCTGGTGAAACATTGAAAAAGGGATTCATAAGAGTTAAGAAATGATTTAATAACAGTAAAACACTGTCCATACATTGACAACTATTTCTACTATAAAAGTGACATGAATGAACACAATAATATGAGCTTTTGGCTCAGGGTGGGAGTGTAAGGAGGAGGAACTATAGTAAATATCAATTTTTCCTTTGAGTTTTCTCCATACTGCTATTAAAGTGACACAATAAACATGATTCGCCTATGCAAAACCTAAGGTAGAATTAAAATTGCATTGTTACAATTTTTAAAGCTACCTAAAAGCTATCTATAAGACATGAGATCATGCAAGGGACATTTTTACATTTTTTAAATGTTTTTACCTATTTACATATCTGTCAAGTTAAAATCTCCTAAAACTACATTTGGTTTACAACTCTCTAGCTTCCTATAGAAATCAGTTGGCATGACTACAATTTCATATAATATGCATTTGAATTGATGGAATTCATTACAAGGCATGTCTATTTTATGCACACACTGCAGAAATAAAATTGAGGAGAATGCTTATTATGTTACTTTATGATTTTTATAAAGTGACCCATGTGCTACATTTTATAAGAATTCAATGCTAGGAAAAATTTTATCTTTACAGAAAAACAAAACAAATCACTAGATGTAGAACACTAAACAAGTAAAAACAAGCAAAATACTAAAATAATTTTATTTATAACACAATGAGAACTAAACATCTTTTCAAGGTATTTTGTTTTTTTAATGACTTCCTTCCAGAAAGCTAACAACAACATAAATCTTTTAACTTAATTAGTTTTGCAACATGTTACCTATTAAATAATTTGTTTGTATAATCATGATGCTCTGTTTAATATTTATTAAATACATACATACATTTGTGTGTTTTATATGACTTTACCTAATGTTGTATATGTGAGAGAAATTTGATTTATAAAGATATAATCTGTATTTCAATAAAAATATGGGTTGTTTTGCCAAACAACAAAACCCTTAGTACCTTTAATGCCATGTTGTGTATTCTTGGATCTTATATGGCCTTGATGTTTTATGTAACGTTACCAATACTTTCTTTTCCTCTTGAGCCAGTCCAGCTTTCTTTTAATCCTTTATTGTTTCTAGTAATACAATTTGAAGATATCTGCTGCATGCTAAAATTTTTCACATTTTAAAAATATATTGATGCATTAATACATTTAAGAAATATTTAAAGAATAGTATTTAAGAATTTATTCAGTTTGCTAAATATTACAATTCATTCCATATATGACATGGTACTTAAAAATTATGACTTTATTAACTCTGAAAATTTTGCTTTATGTTTATTTAGGTAACTTAGAAGTAAATTCATTAACTTTTAACTATAGTCATAATAGATAGCCATCCCATCTTGTGCACATGCACACACATATAAAGTTTAATTTTTGTAATAATGATGTAATTATGTACCTCTTAAATAAGAAAGCTCACCTACCTTAAAGGAATGTATTCCATGGCTAACTTTAAAAAAAATTATTTGGTAGATGGGGTGCCTGGAGTGTCAGTCAGTTGAGTATCCAACTCTGGATTTCGACTAAGGTAATGGTCTCAGGGTTAGAGAGATTGAGCGCTGCCTTGAGTCTGTGCTGACAGTACTTGGGATACCCTCTCCCTCTCTCTGCCCTTCTCCTGCTCATGTTCTCTCTCTTCTCTCTCTCTCAAAATAAACAAACTAACTAATTAACTAAAAAATAACTTGATTGAAACATATTAAATTGCCTATTTGGTTTTTAAAAAATAGTTTAAATTCAAAAATTTCACTTGGCTCAATCTAATCCAATCTTTGTACAAATACGTTTTATCAGTTTGGTGATTGTTATTCTTTCTAATAAAGGTTACACACCTGAGAGATTAAACAAAAATTTATAGTTTAATATGAAAATTATAAAGAGCTCAACTGTAATCAGAGAGCACTTAAGTATTTAATATTAAATAATGCCTTATTCCCACCTGATTGATCTTCCTTCATATTCTTTCTGTGGCCACTGGAGTTTAAGTAGGTCCTCACTTTCTATATTTGAGGATATTTTCAATGCAGCACTTGATTATTTTGTCAAAAAGTATTATCATTGTAGGTTTTTAGTAAAATGCAATTGTAATAAATTGTTAAACTCAGATCAAAGAGATTATTGATTTGTAGTAATAATTTCCATACTTGCTAGAAAATTCATATACATCAAGTACAATTTCTAAAATTACATTGCTTTTCTTCAACATAATCCACTATATATATTGATGAGTACAATGAAGAAATAATAACAATGCTAGAATTCATTCATTTGCAAATATTTCATCAACACAGTAGTAGTTATTAATATTTCCATTTAAGCAAGAAGGTAATTGAACACGAAGAATTTCAAAGAAAGAAGAGTTTTTAGTTTGTTTAATTTTCCTAACTCAGGTGTTTGGGGCAGGTGCAAAGTGTTCTAATTATAAGACCAGAATCTATTCTTTAACTCCGTGCCCTGTAAATTGCCTTTATACCCAGAGTTTACACTGAGATCTCCAGAATTCTGATGAACTTCAGTTTCTTCAATAGTCCTTGGCCTCATAGTCTCATATTACCACTATACATGTTCTCATAATTAAGTGATGTAAGTTTTTGGAACCTATAAAAGCACATGATGAAATCATTGATGTTTCCTCTGTTTGTATTATATATCACATCCCTCTATGTGTGGCCCTAATTGACACTAAGATACAATAAATACGTAAACATGGTTAAGTATTACTTAAACGACTTTTTTGTATTTGTTAAAAGTATACCATGAATATGGATATGGATGTATATACACACAGAGACATATATAAATTGAAGAATCTAGAAACTGCTTTCTTCTTCTAAATTTTTGTAAAATCTGATTTATTTTGGTTACGTAGGACCATTAGAGTGCTTTGCTCTGTATTTGGGGCATGTTCACAACTTGGGAAAGTGATACCCTTGTACATTCAGAATCTTTCTCAAAGAAAATTCACCTTGATCACAGGCTTTTGCTTTCCTGTGACATCTAATTTCTTCCCATCTCATGCCCAGCTGACTCTAACCTGACACAAACTATTTCAAGGTGAGAAATTTCTAGTTGCACGTTAGCCCCTGTTGCCTCCTACATGATGCCTCTGGTGGTGAAAAGTGTTTACCATGATGTGAGAATCCTGCCACACCTAGAAATTTTGCTTGGTGCAGCTGTATTGGGTCTCTTAGGTCTAGTGTCACAGCAATAAATGCTGTTGACATGTAGCACCACAATTGGATCCAATTTAAATTATCCCCATCTTTCCAATAACCTTCTCTTTAACTCCAAATTACAGAAGCTCACTCTGCTTTTTCAAGATTTCTTAAAACAATTTTTATGACTTTGTATTAATTTTTGTGATGGGAAATGAGTCAGACATCGATGCTTTCTGTCAGTATGATTCTACACCTAGATTAAAACTCCAAATCCTTCCCAAGGCTTAAAGGTGCCATAAAGTCTGCCCCATTGTTATGGCGCTGGCTTCATTTCCTACTGCCAATCCCCCCGTCATCCACTTGAACCATACAGGTCACCTATTATGCCAAGCACATTCCCATCGCAGGGCATTTTCACTTACTGTTCTCTCAGGCAAGTTCATCCATCAGTTGCTCCCAAAGATTACTGTCTCACTTTAGTCAAGTCTTAATCAGGACTTCTCCCTATATTATTGTATTTTTATTTCACCTCACTCAACACTATCTAACATTTCCTATGAATATGTGTGTGCGTGTGTGTGTGTGTGTGTGTGTGTGTGTGTGTGTGTGTGTGTTTCAAATAGAATGTAAAATTCATCCATGTAGGACTGTCTTTCAGTCTTACTGGTCTTGTCTGTGACCTTATGCTCACTATACAGAGCAGTAACTGGGCTATAATAAGACTTCCATAAATATTGTTTGAAATAATGAACCGTAGAGTAAATGGATCTGTACCTAAGAAATATTTCTGAAAAGTTATAAATTGTATAACCATCCTCCTATTTTAAAAAATGATGTATATTGCCTGATCATATTTATTTTAATAAACCACTAGTTGAATTCTGGATGTTTGTTCTACTACCATTTTTTTAGATGTCTTATGATATATGAAATACCAATCAGTGTTAATAACATTTCTGTGGCTTATGTTTGGATACATGGCTCCTTATATATTTAATTAGACAACATTATTTAACATAATTTATATTAGTGTTCAAATATTTTTATACTAAGGGGTCATAATATAAATAATATAGTCACTTTTTGTTGCTAAAATGCATTGTTTTAATTATTTCCTCCCATATGATAGTGTGACATATGTACAGTCTTTCCCACACCAAACTTGGTTAATCTCCGTGGGTGTGTGTTGTAGGTATAATATATTTTTGTATATACATCTGAAATGGAAAATCATATTTATTGTTAGGAGTAATAAAAGCACTGTTTTCCCAGGATGTAAGTTACATTCAATCATCATTACATCATTTCCCTGATTAGGGTTCTACTAAAGCTACCTCACTGCTTTGTTGACTAATAAATTCCAATGGCTTAATCAGAAATAATCATTTAAAGAGAAAGCTAAGTCCCTATCACTCTACTTTTTATAGTCTTTTTTTAACCAAAAAGCAAAAAATATTATAATTTGAATTATATAGGAGGAAATATATATACATGAACCTTTTGAGTGGTATTTAACATTCAAGCAATATAAAATAAATTGAAGGCAATAAAGCTCATGATAAATAGAGCTTGCAAAATATTGTAATATTTTTATTATCAAACAAAACTAGTGAGAATAATAATGATAATAGCAATCAATATGCTTTCTATGTGATATTTACTGTGTCAAGTTTCATATTTATTAAAGTTTTCGATTCTCATAGCCATCATGCATATGAGGCTAGTAACTATATTTTTATGGACAGAGACTAAGACTGAGTGAGTTTAATATTAGTCTAGTAAGTGATGGAGCTGTGCTCTTACCCAAGTTTATAGTACTTGAAAGCATAAGTTTTTCACAAGCACACTGTAATTTTTTTAAACAATAGATTTCAGTTCAAGAATAATATACATTCTGATAAACATTGTTTGAATTTTGTAATAAAGCCTAATTTGAGCCAATAAGATCTTAAAATTAGTTTTAATTCTTCTTATGTGTTCTATTTATAAATTACTATCATGATTGTTTCTTTCAATTGAATGTGTGTTCATGATTTCATAGGTTAGGTAGTTTTCTATATACATTTATTTGTGGTATTTTACTTTGTTTTATGTTTCCTTTACTTGTTTTTATTCCTTAAAATTTTCCTGCTATCTGACAGGTTAAACTAAACATGTTTTGTCTTAATATCTAGATTTAGCAACATACTAGTAAATCTTATAGTTATTTCCAAGCTTTCCTCTATCTTCCCAGAAATACTGAGATATTAATACATTTTTTTGAAATAACCATCATTTTGTTTTCTACCAGTTACAATTTCATGGGTATTTCTTCTCCATGCCCCAGGACCTTGACTCTTTTTCCTATTTTTGATTCAAACAAAGTTGCCAGTTCCTACAGAACCCATCTTCTGCAAAACTTTTGTCTTGGAGGGCTATGGACAAATGAATAGGGTATGATTCATATAGACAGGTGCTGCTGAAATACCTGGCTTGCTGGTCTCTACTGGCAATTTTTATTTTTAATCATAATAATTTTAACTGTACTTCTGCCATTTCAGAACACCTCTGGAGCTGACAAAATAAGATTCCAACCAACAATATATTATCTGCTTTCTTACTCTGTCCAGACGTAAAGTTGTGGGCAATGCTCCATTTGGATGCAGAATTAAAATTGAAGAGAGTCAAAGATCAATATTACTATACAGAAGGGAATAATAAACTTGAACTATCTAATTGTTTGCAGGCAAAGTACAGAAAACAGTAACTGTGTGATTCTTTATGATATATCTTCTGAGTTATGGATAGCTTTATATTTAGGCGAGGCTCTAAGTGAGAAAACCAACACAAGGAAAGTAGATTGACTTCATACATCATACACTAAATAGGTGTGGTATACATTTCAACTCTGTCTCTCCATCACCATCATCTGATACTTTGAAGATTAGAAACATAAAAATCAGGGCACTTTACTTTCTCATAGATGTAAACTGATGCCTGAGGATGCACTGTTCAAGGTGATTATTTTACTTTGCTTGAAGGCAATGGAAGCTTTTTATAGGTGTCATAATTCAAGCTAAAGTCAACATATTTCAAAGCTGCAAAAATATCTGTCACATATAAATGCATAAAATAAAATAGGTGTTAAGGCAGATAGCTATATGTGTCTTATTTTAGAGGAATACAAAATAAGATGTCTTTTTAAAAATTTAAGCCTAGTGGGGCACCTGGGTGGCTTAGTCGGTTGAGCGTCCGACTTTCACTTGGGTCATGATCTCGCGGTTCGTGGGTTCGAGCCCTGCGTCAGGCTCTGTGCTGACTGCCAGCTCAGAGCCTGGAGCCTATTTCGGTCTGTGACTCCCTCTCTCTCTGACCCTCCCCTGCTCACGCTGTCTCTCTCTCCTAGAAATAAATAAAACATTTAAAACAAATAATAAAAAAATAAAAATTTAAGCCTTGGACTATCTTAACATGACACAAGGGTATGTATTATGGTATTAGATAGTAGTAAGTGTAATTTACTGGTCTAGTGTGCAAAATGGACTGCCATAATATCAAGAAGCAGTCTTTAATTCCGGAGAATGCCTTATTTACTAAGTATACTTTCTACTGAATCTATTTTATATACTAAGTTAACAAACTGTATAGTTTAATAATAGATATATAAATACAGTGCTTTTACATCTAATGTAGGATACCATATACTATATCTTATGGTGTGTTTTCTGAATATAGGATAGAAATGCCTTAACTGCCTTTTTTCAAGTTTTGCAATACAACAAATATTTTCTTTTCACTAGAATAGCCAGTTGCTATTAGTAAAGTTGAACATTATGAGAGTTATAAGTTCTTTTTTTTTATTTTTTTATGTCTTTATTTTGTTTTGAGAGACAGAGACAGAGAGCGAACAGGGGAGGGGCAGAGAGAGAGAGGGAGACACAGAATCTGAAGCAGACTCCAGGCTCTGAGCTGTCAACACAGAGCCGGACGCAGGGCTCAAACCCATGGACTGTGAGATCATGACCTGAGCCAAAGTCAGACGCTTAACCTACCGAGTCACCCAGGAGCCCCGAGAGTTATAAGTTCTTAAAGCAAAGATACTCCGCTAAGAAAAAATAAATAAATTTTATAAATAAAGACAAAATTATCTTTATAAAAGGTGTAAACATCATGTTGTACACCTTCATAAGTATCGACTCTTGTTTTCCAAACCTGAAGATTACACTCTAGTTCTGTAACTGCATTTTGTCACCATTTAGTTACCCTGACATTTAAACTTTTATATGGATGCTTTTGCATTGGATAAACAAGAAGCAACTAGCAGGTGATACTGTGACCAAGATCCTTATCTGGGAGAAGGCAAAGGTCTTGTACACCGACCTTGTAAGTAAACTGCCAGGTACATCAACAAAAAAAGAGGAAGTCTTCAGGGAAAGAAGGGGGCATGGTTTGATCATTTTAAGAGGAGAAGTGGCATCCATAGTGTTGTGAGGCACAGAGAGGCTGTAAGTTTGTGTACCAAGGCAGCAGAAGAGTTAACTACCAAGTTCCAGAACTCATGGTTTAGGAGTGTTATCTGCCAGAGAAAGTTTTTAAATACAATGAGTCAGGGTTTTATGGAAAAAAGATGCCAGAGGTGCCCTACATTACAGAAGAGAATGCAATGCCCAGTCTTGTGACTCTTTCTTTCTTTCTTTCTTTCTTTCTTTCTTTCTTTCTTTCTTTCTTTCTTTCTTTCTTTCTTTCTTTCTTTCTTTCTTTCTTTCTTTCTCTCTCTCTCTCCTTTCTTTCTTTCTCTCTCTCTCTCTCTCTCTCTCTCTCCTCTTTTCTCTTTTCTCTTCTTTCTTCTTTCTTTCTTCAATATATTTGACAAAAAAAAAATGCATTACTTTCAGGTGTACAACTTAATGATCCAAAGTTTATACATTGTGCTCTGCTCACCACAAGAGCAGCTAACTAGGTGTTTATTTTTCAGTCAATTTCATTGGAAGTCCTGACACAGTCAGTCATACTAAAACATGAGCAAAATAAGTGCAACACATAGATCCTTTAAATGTTTAGGGAAAGTTTAAGATTTTGCTACCAAAAGTATTAAGTATTTGTAATCTTGCATTTCTTCTACAAAATGAGTTTTCTTGAGAGAATTTGGAAGCTCAAGAAATTAATTAAGGAATACCTTTGTTCTTGCCTAGTTTGATAGAAGAAAATTCCAGTCTTCAGCTAACAAGGGTCAGGTTTCTTGTTGCAGGTAGATAAAGAAGCTATTACCCTCTAAAGACAGCAGCTTTGGTTGAATGGTTTAGTGTTTCCTTTATCATAACAATGGGTGATAAGGCTAATAAAAAGTTGTGTGCCTCTAATGGCAGTGATAAGAAAAGACAGGACATTATTCTTGGGTAAATCTAGGTAGGATCAAATTCTGGATTGGCTCCATGTTGCCTGGTAAACTTTCCAGCAAAAGCAAAAGAACAACAGCAAAAGAAAAAAAGAAAGAAAAACCTTTAATACAGAACATTTTTAGGGAAAGTAACTTGGGGATTTGAAAATCTATACTTCCTCATCTACTTTTCTACATTGAACCATTATTTTCATAATATGGTTTTTGATATTAAAAATATTTCCTGTGAACATGACAGCATTTCTTTAGCATCTTATGTTTATGTGAAAATATAAAGAACTTAGCCTAGAAGGATAGACATTTGAAATTATAGAGCAATAAAATGTATTTGAGGAATTTTCTAGCAATATAAATAAAGTATTGGGTGAGTGCAAAGAATCACCATTCATATTCTTAAAGCAGGTAACATTTGAGTTGATATTGATGTCTGAGTAGGCTCACTAGGTAAGTAAGGTAAGAATATTCCAGTAAAGAGGACATAAAGGTCAAAAGCAGATGTGAGAAAGAATGGTGTGTGATTGAACTTCAAATAGTAATAGGTTACATAATGGAAAGGCTGGAAACAGGACCAGAGATGGTAACTTGTTTACAGATTGCATTGAACTCAAGTGGATGGCTTTAATCTCAGAATGTGATATTCCAAAGTCTAGAGACTACCTATATTGAAACCACCTAGGGGCTTCTTAAATTTTACAGATTCCCTAATCTTATGGCCAATAAACTTGAGGGTTCCTTTTTTATGGATGCAATCCAATATAAAATGTACATACCCTGTGCATTGCCCAAAATGACACGGTGATAAATGAGGTGATTCTCATGAGATGAGAATATTAAATTTCTGTTTAGTTTTTGAGAGGAGAGAAAGGAAGTGTGTGTGTGTGTGTGTGTGTGTGTGTGTGTGTGTGTGCATGTGTGAGAGAGAGAGAGAGAGCGAGGGCGAAAGAGGAAGGGAAGGAAGGAAAGAGGAAGATGCTTTGTTATTATTTCTCATGTACAGGTTGATAAAGTATCTTTCATTGGCCCTGTATATTACAGTATAGAGTATAATATATTCTCAGAAAAGATATTGCCCTCCTGTATCCATTTCCTTTCAGTGTGTTGGGATATATTGCAGTTTTGATATGGTACAATAAATTGTTTTATATATTATCTTGTTTTAACTGAGCTCATGCTCTAGTCTACAGTTAAGACTGCCATTCTGTTTTTTTTTTCTTCTTAAATAGTTTATTGTCAAGTTGGTTTCCATATAACACCCAGTGCTCATCCTAACAAGTGCCCTACTCCATGCCCATCACCCCTCTTCCCCCCTTCTGCACCCCCATCAGCCCTAGTTTGTTCTCAGCATTCAAGAGTTTCTCATGGTTTGTGTTCCTCCCTCTCCCCAACTATTTTTCCCCTTCTTCTTCCAAATGGTCCTTCTTTAAGATTCTCCTAATCCACCTATATGTGAAAACATATGGTATCTGTCCTCTTCCTGACTTATTTCACTCAGTGTAACACCCTCAAGTTCCATCCATGTTGCTATAAGTGGCTAGATTTCATTCTTTCTCACTGCCATGTAGTATTCCATTGTATAGATAAACCACATCTTTTTGATCCATTTGTCAGTTAATGGACACTTGGGCTCTTTCCATGATTTGGCTATTGTTGAGAGTGCTGCTATGAACATTGGGGTCCATGTGCTCCTATG
Organism: Proteles cristata cristata; assembly: GCA_017311185.1. NCBI lineage: Eukaryota > Metazoa > Chordata > Mammalia > Carnivora > Hyaenidae > Proteles > Proteles cristata. The sequence continues at coordinate 172,412 of JAESUZ010002055.1, forward strand.
CATCAGCATTTCTGTGTCCCTTGGGTAAATTCCTAGCAGTGCTATTGCTGGGTCATAGGGGAGTTCTATTGTTAATTTTTTGAGGAACTTCCACACTGTTTACCAGAGGGGCTGCACCAGTTTACATTCCCACCAACAGTATAGGAGGGTGCCTATTTCTCCACATCCTCGCCAGCATCTAGAGTCTCCTGATTTGGTCATTTAGCCACTCTGACTGGCATGAGTTGGTATCTCAGTGCGGTTTTGATTTGTATTTCCCTGATGATGAGAGACAGTAAGCATCGTTTCATGTGTCTGTTATCCATCTGGATGTCCTTTATGGAGAAGTGTCTGTTCATGTCTTCTACTCATTTCTTCACTGGATTATTTATTTTTCTGGTGTGGAGTTTGGTGAGTTCCTTATAGATTTTGGATATTAACCCCTTATCTGATATGTCATTTGCAACTACCTTTCCCCATTCTGTCAGTAGCCTAATAGTTTTATGGATTGTTTCCTTGGCTGTGCGAAGCTTTTAATCTTGATGAGGTCCCAATCGTTTATTTTTGCTCTTGATTCCCTTGCCTTTGGGGATGTGTCAAGTAAGAAGTTGCTGCGGTGGAGGTCAAGGAGGTTGTTTTCTGCTTTCTCCTCTAGGGTTTTGATGGTTTCCTGTCTCACATTCAGTTCCTTTATCCATTTTGAGTTTACTTTTGTGTATGGTGGGAGAAAATAATCTAATTTTATTCTTTTGTGTGTTGTTGTCCACTTCTCCCAGCACCATCTGTTAAAGAGACTGTCATTTTTCCATTCAATATTCTTTCTTGCTTTCTCAAAGATTAGTTGGCCATACATTTGTGGGTCCAATTCTGAGTTCTCTATTCCATTTCATTGGTCTATGTGTCTGTTTTTGTGCCAATGCCATACTGTCTTGATGATTACAGCTTTGTAATAGAGGTTAAAGTCTGGGATAGTTATGCATCCCGTTTTGGTTTTCTTCTTCAATATTATTTTGGCTATTCGGGTCTGTTGTGGTTCCATACAAATTTTAAGGTAGTTTTTTCTAGTTTTGAGAAGAATGCTGGTGCAATTTTGATTGAGATTGCATTGAATGTGTAGACTGCTTTGGGTAGTAATGACATTTTAACAATATTTATTCTTCCAATCCATGAGCATGGAATGATTTTCCATTTCTTTGTGTCTTCTTCAGTTTCCATCATAAGTTTTCTATAGTTTTCATCATACAGATCTTTTATATCTTAGATTCGGTTTATCCCTAGGTTTTTTATGGGGTTTTTTTTGTGCAATTGTGAGTGGATTCAGTTTCTTGATTTCTCTTCTTGTTGCTTCATTATTGGTGTATAAAAATGCAACCAATTTCTGTACATTGATTTTGTACCCTGCACCTTGCTGAATTCATGGATCAGTTCTAGTAAGCTTCTGCTGTAGTCTGTCAGTTTTCTATGTAGAGGATCATGTGGTCTGCAGAAAGTGAGAGTTTGACTTCCTCTTTGCCAATTCTGATGCCTTTGATTTCCTTTTGGTATCTGATGGCTGATGCTAGGACTTCCAGCACTATGTTAAACAACAGTGGTGAGGTTGGACATCTCTGTTGTGTTTCTGATTTCAGGGAGAAAGCTCTCAGGTTTTCCCCATTGAGGATGAAAGTAGCTGAGGGCTTCTTATAGATGGCTTTTATGATTTTAAGTAAGTTCCTTCTATCCCAACATTCTCTAGGGTCTTTATTAAGAAGGGATGGTCTATTTTGTCAAATGCTTTTTCTGCATTTATTGACCATATCATATGGTTTTTATCTTTTCTTTTGTTAATGTGATGTATTACATTGATTGATTTGCGAATATTGAACCAGCCCTATAACCCAGAAATAAATCCCACTTGACCATGGTGGATAATTCTATTTATGTGCTGTCGGATTCGATTTGCAAGTATCTTGTTGAGGATTTTTGCATCCATATTCATCAAGAATATTGGCTTGTAGTTCTCCGGCCCCCCTTTTTTTTTTCCAGGATCTCTGTCAGGCTTTGGAATCATAGTGATGCTGGCTTCATAGAATGAGTCTGGAAGTTTTCCTTTGATTTCTATTTTTTTTAATAGCTTGAAAAAAATGGGTATTAAATATGATTTAAATGTCTGGTAGAATTCCCCAGGGAAGCCATCTGGTCCAGGGCTCTTATTTGTTGAGAATTTTTGATAACTGACTCAATTTCTTCACTAGTTATGGGTCTATGCAGATTTTCTATCTCTTCCTGTGTGAATTTTGGTAGTGAGTATGTGTTTAAGAATTCGTCCGTTTCTTCTAAGTTGTCCAGTTTGTTGGCATATACATTAACATAGTATTCCCTGATAATTGCTTGTATTTCTGAAGGATTAGTTGTAATAAGCCCATTTTCATTCATGATTTTATCTATTTGAGTGCTCTCTATTTTCTTTTTGAGAAGCCTGGCTAGAGATTTGTCAATTTTCCTTATTTTTTCAAAAAACCAACTCTTGGTTTCATTGATCTGTTCAACTGATTTTTGGATTCTATATTGTTTATTTCTACCTTGATTTTTACTGTTTCTCTTCTCCTACTGGGTTTAGGGTGCTCTTGTTGCTCTCCTTCTAGTTCCTTTAGGTGAGCTGTCAGATTTTGTACTTGCGCTTCTTCTGATTTCTTGAAATAGGCCTGGAGTGAAATGTACTTTCCTCTTAGGACTGCCTTTGCTGCCTCCCATAGAGTTTGAATTCTTGTATTTTCATTTTCACTTGTTTCCATTTATTTTTTAATTTATTCTCTAATTGCCTGATTTTCCCATTCGTTCTTTAGTAGGGTTTTCTTTAGCCTCCATGTTTTTGGGGTTTCCAGACTTCTTCCTGTGGTTGATTTCAAGTTTCATAGCATTGGATCTGAAAGTGTGCATGGTATGATCTCAGTTCTTTTATATTTATTGAGGGCTGCTTTATGTCCCCGTATGTGATCTATCTTGGAGAATGTGCCATGTGCACTTGAGAAGAAAGTGAATTCTATAGCCTCAGGATGTAGAGTTCTAACTATACCTGTCAGATCCATCTGGTCCAATGTGTTGATTCAGGTCCATTGTTTCTTTAGTGACTTTCTGTCTAGTTCATCTATCCATTGCTGTAAGTGGAGTATTAAAGTCCCCTGCTATTAGCACAGTCTTATCAATAAGAATGTTTCTGTTGGTGACTAATTGTTTTATGTATTTGGGTGTCCCCATATTCGGTGTGTAGACATTTATAATTGCTAGCTCTTCCTGCTGGATAGACCCTTTATTTATTATATGATGCTCTTCTTCATCCCTTGTTACTGTCTTTAATTTAAAGTCCAGTTTGTCTGATATAAGTATCCCTACTCCAGCTTTCTTTTGACTTCCAGTACCATGATATATATTTCTCCATCCCCTTAGTTTCAATCTGAAGGTGTCCTCAGGTCTAAAATGAGTTTCTTGTAGATAGCAAATAGATCGATTTTTTAAAATCAATTTTGCTACCTTATGTCTTTTGACTGGAACATTTAGTCCATTTACATTCAGTGTTATTATTGAAAAATATGGGTTTAGAGTCATTGTGTCCTTTGTGGGATTCATGCTTGTGGTGATGTCTCTGGTACCTTGTGTTCCTTGCAACATTTTCCTCATAGATTCCCCCTCAGGATTTCTTGTAGGGCTGGTTTAGTGGTGATGAATTCTTTCAATATTTGTTTATTTGGAAAGACCTTTATCTCTCCTTCTATTCTGAATGACAGGCTTGCTGGATAGAAGATTCTGGGCTGCATATTTTTTCTGTTCATCACATTGAAGATCTCCTGCCATTCCTTTCTGGCCTGCCGAGTTTCAGTAGATAGGTCTGTAACCACTTTGATAGGTTTCCCTTTGTATGTTAGGGCCCTTTTATCCCTAACTGCTTTCGGAATTCTCTCTTCGTCCTTATATTTTGCCAGTTTCACCATGATATGTTGTGCAGAAGATCGATTCAAGTTATGTCTGATGGGAGTTCTCTGTGCCTCTTAGATTTCAATGTCTGTTTCCTTCCCCAGAAGGAAGAGGGAAGTTCTCTGCTATAATTTGTTCAAGTACCCTTTCAGTGCCTTTCTTTCTCTCTTCCTCTTCTGGAATTCCTATGATGAGGATATTGTTCCATTTGATTGTATTGGTCAGCTCTCGAACTCTCCTTTCATATTCCTGGGTCAGTTTATCTCTTTTCCTTGACTTCCTCTTTTTCTATAATTGTGTCTTCTAATTCACCTATTCTCCTCTCTGCCTCTTCCATCCATGCATTGGACGCCTCCATTTTATAATGTATCTCATGTATAGCATTTTTTAATTCATCACAACTATTTTTAAGGTCCATAGTCTTTGTAGCAATAGTTGCTCTGATGTCTTCCATGCCTTTTTCAAGCCCAGTGATTAATTTTATGACTATTGCTCTAAATTTTTGTTCAGTTATGTTTCTTATATCTGTTTTGAGCAGTTCTTTAGCTGTCATTTCTTCCTGGAATTTCTTTAGAGGAGAGTTCTTCCGTTTCATCATTTTGGCTACCTTTCTGCATCTTGTTAGTATTAAAAGCTTGTTATCCACTCTGCACCTTTGAGTACTGCTGTATTAAAGAAGGCTCTTTGTCCAGGGCCTATCCATTCAGGAAGTGTTCTTTGAATAGTGTCTCTTGGTCTCTCTTGTTGAGACATTGGTTATTTTATTTCCCTACTTACAGTGGTATTTGGGACTCTCCACCATGCGTACTTTGGCTTTTTTCTTGAGGTAGCCTCTTTTGGGTCCAATCTCTCTTTGCAGCGGGTGTAGCCAAGGTGTGCTGTGCTCCATGTCCCAAAACACGCCTTGTTTCCAGATCTTAGTCTGTGCCCCATTGATACCACTCAAAATATAAACCCACAAGCCGAGTCCCTCTGAGAAGTTTCAAGCTGGAGCTGAGTCAGAAGAGCAGCCGAGTGGCTTCAGGTGCACTGTTTCCCTCTGGGTCAGCTGGCCAGCAGAGAGAAGACTGCTATTCTAAACCACATGTTCTGTGAACTGTTTCATCCATGAAAAGAATTAAATATCAAGCAAATTGATATTAGCACTTCTTCAGATTGCTAAAAAAATAATTTTCAGAAGGTAAGTATGTTAATACTATTAATATATATGTAGACATTAAACTTTTGGAACTACATCTTATTATTAAGCCAGAAGATATTTTGGGTGGATAGAGCTTTCTTTTATAAAAGAAACCTTTTGGTGAACAAAATGACAGAATAGGAAAGACCATAAAATTTGAAAATTCTAAAATACAAATTATTATCTTGCTTAAGAATTTTAATATCTCCCATTGTCTGTGACAGTGACCTTCAGATATTTTTTTTATCATAGAATCATTGTGAATAATTGTGACCACAACCCAATGGTTGTCTGTTTGTATTTCCATACTGTTCCAACCTATATTGCACTATTATAAATATAGCAAAAATATTTCAAAAATAGAAATAAAATGAAGAAATAATAGTAAAAACAATATTTAAAAACTAAATGTTTATAGTACTAATTCCTTACAAATTAAGTAGAAATATGATAAATCAGGGCAAAGAAAGGCATCTGGTAGGTACTTAATACAGATTAGGTTACACTATCATCACTGCTCTTTGTGTTGATGTTCTTACTGGCTTGACTGTCCCTTTCATATAACTACATGACCTATCAAATTCCCTGTCTCATTCTCTTCATTTCTTAACCATGGGCTTCTGATTTTGTGAACAAATATGTGGTAGTACAAAATAATTTCACACTTTAAATAGTATATTTAGATCTTTTCCTTCTTGGATCCTTGAAGCTTGGCTGCCATCATGAACTATTTGAACAGTAACTGTCAGACAAGAAAGTTTATGACTGACAGACTATTTCAGCAGAAACAACAGTCATTAATGTCCTTCACCCTGGGAAGGTTACAGTACCTAAGACAGAAACTTGGGAAAAGTGTACAGAATGTACAAGACCACATCAGACGTTATCTTCATATTTGGATTCAGAAGCCATTTTGGTGAGAAAACTGACTCTGGCATGATTTAAGATTCTTTGGATGAGGCAAAGAAAAGTGAACCCAGACATAGGCTCTCATGACATAGCCTGTATGAGAAGAAAAAGACTTCAGAAATCCAGCAGAAGAAACACAGGAAGAGAATGAAGAAAAATGGAGGGACTAAAGAAGCCTGTGTTGGTGATGACAGAATGTTAGCTGGAGATCAGACAACAGGAGTGAAGATCTGCACTGACTTTATCTGGTGATTTTGCAGATCTGTCATGAGACAATTAATAGACTAAGAACTTGTATGTGAAAAAAAATAGTATAATTAATGTGTGTTCTAAATGGATTTATTGAGTGGAAGTCAATGGTAGAGAGAATAGATATAAGATTGCTTTATATTCTGGGTTGATTTTGTTATCATACACTTTGTATCAGAAAGCAGTTTTCTGTACCTCAGCACTTCCTTTCCAAATATAAAAGAAAGTTCTGATTCTGTCAAGTTTGGTCTACATGAATTGAGGGCTTAGAGCCACAAAGTAGTTTAAACTGGATCTGTCATTTTTTCTGTATTTAATGAAAAAAAAAGTTATGTTGTGTTTTGCTTTTTACCCAGAGATTGCATTTATTGTCATTTATATTCAAAAAGGTTTTCTTTCAAAAAATGCAGATAATTTTCTAATTTCTTTGATAGTATTAAAACATGTATTTGAATATATAGTGAATAATAATGATGTTATAATCATACTTTTTACAATAAAATATATATGTGACATGTCTGTCTAATATACTGGATAGGTATACAGTATCTTATTTTTTTTAAGTTTATTTTATTTACTTTGAGAAAGAGAGGCAGTGCACTCATGTGTGAGTGGGGGAGGAAGAGAGGGAGAGAGACAGAGAAAGAGAGAGAGAAAGAGAAAGAGAGAATCCCAAGTGGCTCCACGCTGTCAGCACAGAGACTGATGAGGGACTCATTCTCACGAACTGTGAGATCAAGACCTGAGCCAAAATCAAGAGATAGATGCTTAACCAAATGAGCCACCTAGGTGCCTCAGTATATAGTATTATAAAAATAACAGTTGATTTATGAAATATAACTAAAACAATTCATTCTCAGCATCATACTCCATAGATGGCTCTTCTTAATCCCTACCCCACAGACAATCTATCAACACATTCTGTTTAGGGTAATCCTTCAAAACATACTCAGAATCAGAGCACCTCAACCTGGTTTATCGAAAACTGGAACTAAAATCCTAAATTACACAAGGTCACATCCTCCCTCAAAACACCATGGATTCATGATTGTGTCAAGATTATGCTCTATAAGTATCTATAAACCACAGAAGGTGACATTTAAGTAGTGTTGAGGGATCTGTTCACAATTTGGCACACATAAAAAAATAACAAAAGACAAAAGACAGAAAGTCCAAATCAATTAATTAATTGTATAACTATAAAAATTAAAGAAGACATTGGAAATATACAATGCCATATTGAGAAAAGATATTCAAGAAAATATAAAAAGCAAATATAATAAAATAATTAATTGTTTTAAATAATATCCTACATAAAGTTAAATTTTGTGATAAAAGAGATTTATATTTAAAAATAGTGGAGTAAGGGGATTGTTTTCTTCACAAAAATGAAAAATAAAAGGTACAAAGAAGATAACATGGCATGATATGTGGGCAATATTTTAAAAAATATTTTTCAGAAAATAAAGAATAGTTACAACCCCAAGGCAAATTAAACAACAGATATAGAGAATGAAACATTCCAGACACTGAAATACTAATAGAAGTGTTGACTGACATTTTTAATTGTCAATTCTCCCCAAACTATATTTTAAGGGTACATAACAATAATTTAAAATTAATATTGATGTTATTTATAATGTATACACTACAAAATAGTAAATAAAGAAAATTAAATGAGGTATGAACCAAGAAAACTGATGAGTTTAGACAGACCTCCATAGGTTCAAAAAATTACAGACCATGTGTCTGGCAAGTTCAGAATTCAATGTATAGGAAAATAAAATACATAAATAGAAGCTGTACTAGAACTAATAGAAATAGAATAAGCATGATATTAAACCCATAGCAGACAAAAGTGATAGCGTTGAGGAAATTACACAAAAGGAAGATGAGAAGAACAAAATCATAAAATTGATTGTGGGAAAGATATAAGAAGAAAGAATATTCTATGTATGAGTAATTCATGTTACTGGAATAACAGGGAGAATAATTAAAACTGAAAAATATCCTCAAGGCACAAGAACAAAACTGAGAAGGAAAGACTAAAACTGCTGATAAGGAAGAAAAAGTGATATTCCAGGAGAACTTGTTTCAACAAAGAATTTTCAGGAGAATTTATTAACACAAGAATGTGGATGTGAAACATAAAGAAGTCATATGCTAAATGGTAATATGCAACATTAATTAATAGTCATGGATGAGGGTCTAACTCTGGCAATTTGTGAGCTCAAGTCCACTATGAGAAGTTTCATTCATCTGAACCCCTCTTTTCTAGTTTTTAAATGGATTTAACAAAATACCAACATAAAGTTGCCTTCTGGGCAATACAGTTGATATTGTGTAAAGGGATAAACAGAATTTATGGCAAAATTTAAGCTTTCTCCAAGGTTTTATACACAGAACTCTGAAGAGTACAGGATCCATGATTGTTCAATGCCTTCTGCAACCAAACTAACAGATATTAGATGAAGTTCTCACAAAGCAATACAGAAATAAATGAACAAACTCAGGAATGATGAAGATATTAAAGGAGTAAGTATTAAATCTACCAAAATAAGTTGAACTATTTCCAGCTACGAAGTTCAAGGCAACACAACAGATATAAAAATTATAAAAGTTGACTTTATAATATTAATGACCTAGTTACAGGAAATGAGAAGATTAGTGCTAGTGTCAGATTATTTGCATTAAAGAGGTGCTCGATATTGCCAAATTATACTAAAAATCAAAAGTACTCCAATCACTTAATATTTGTCTTGATATGTTTTCATAAGTTTAAAGAGTTTTTAGAAACTATTATCTCTTGTTACGAAGAAATATAATTACTAAAAATTGCAGATATCTTTTACTTTGTGTCTATTTACTCTATGGCAAAACAAATATAATTTAATATAATATACTTTATTTTGAACTAAAAAGTATTTCATCATATTTTATAAAATGAACTCTATATTATCTACTATTTATCTAATATCTATATTTATATATGCAAATAGAAAGAATAGGGTTATGGTTAACAATGACTTTTTATGAATGATGAAATTTGTAGGTGGTTTTCTTTACTAAAAATTTTCCTGATTTCTTTGAATGCCTTGTAAAGGGCACATGTTCTTTCTCTATATTATAGTTATAAGATCTGTCTATCCTGTGCTGCATGTCATCCTATTATATACATATATCACAATTTGCTCATACATTCTGTTATTGATGGAGGGATTCCATTAAGTTCCCCTCTATCCACCCCCCTAGATAACATTGCAAAAAACAAAAAGAAAAATTTCAGTGTCTTCCAACAATAAATTCTTACATCACACTTATGTAGACTCATAAGTGTATATAAACCAAGACAGGTTGGCTGAGATTTGGGCAATCTTGTTTTGTGTTTCCATGGATTAAGCTGTACCCAGGGCTCAATTTAGGTCTGCTTTATGGGTCATTTGGCAGGGGGGGGGAGGGGGCGGAGGAACCAAGGCTGAAGGAAGAGCTGATATCTAGATTTTGGGTTTTTCATTTTATTTGTCTGTTTGTTCTTGCTATTGTTTTTTATCATGATTGATAAGAGTTGAGGTGGACTGAAGGTTACTTACTACGCCCCTTATAAGCCTCACCTTAGACCTGCTATTCTGCGCTACGCCCATCTGACTTAGTAAAGCAAATCATTTGGCCAAGTTGAAAGTCAGTGCGGAAGAAACAGATACAGGATGTAAGCTACTAGGGAGCACTGCAATGTCACATTTCAAAAGAAATAGTTATGTAACTTTATTGTATAAGTAAGTAGGGAAATGTTAGAAACAAAAATATACTCTACTGCTGGGTCATCACCAACCTTTCATACTATAACAAATTATGCTACTGTGAACATTTTTGTATAAGTCTTTTGATAGAAAACAAAAATGTCCTTCTGCTCAATATGTAAATAAGAATTGAGTTACTGCAGAATAATTTACCCAGAGATTCACTATTATTTGTAGTGTCAAACAATTTCCAAAGAGGTTGTACCAATTTATACCTGCAATTAGACTTACTAATATTTTTAAAATGTTTTTGTTTCATGCTCAAAAAGGAGACCAACCTATACTTGTAAGCTTGGGTTCTTTTTTTTTCTTAAATAAAGTTTATGTTGAGTCATTAAAATAGTGGAAAAGATATTCTCTGGGAGACTTTCTGTAATATCATATTTCCAATCACTTATCTTGTCTTATCACTCCATTACCTGGATAATGAGTGGATATCTATCTGTTGTTTGTTGTTTCTTTTGATTTTCCGTTTTAGGGTCTTTGCATGGCTGGTTATTGCTAAATGATTGCTATATATTATTTGATTATTCAGATCTATATGAAAAGATCTGAATTATTGGCATTTAATTTTTAGAGAGTATTTGATTTCTTTAAAGCTGGCAACTAGAGAATAATCAAACATCCTTGATTCTGTCAAATGTTGTCATGTTTCAAGAGTAGGTAGAATGCAAGCTTTCTGGAAGATAATCCTTTCTAGTTTGATTTTGACTCCAGGTTGTAGCCCTTTGGTGTTTTCAACTCAAAGCCTGGGTGTTTTCCTGAAGTCCTCCTGATTGGAGGGATATATTGGGATATATAATTTATACACATTACATATATAATTTTTATGTATTAATTCATTTATCTATAACAAATACATATATTACATATGTGATATATATATAAATCTTATATATAATATATATTTACATATACAGTATATAAAAATTTTGTCCTTTTAGAACTTGAGATTCCTGAAAGTTCTGTTGAGCTTTTTAGCATCTTAGCTGCTGCTGTGAGGTTTTACCTCATTCTTGCCATGTGCGTGCAGTTTGAGGATTGCCAAAATCTTCAAAGGAAAGCGGCGTACGATGCTTCAGGCTCCCCTCTGTCAGGTTTCCTTTCCTCCTGCATCCTGGCCTCTCAATCCTGGATGCCAGGCTGCTACTCTGCCTACGAACTCTGAGCTAAGGCTTTGGGCTTGGCTGTCATGCCCAGTGCCCAATGTGCCCCTGGCCCAAGAGGAAAAGCATCAAAAGCAGGACGACATCAACACATCTCTCTTCTTTTTCTCTTCTCTGGTGGATTGGCTTAGAAATTCTGGGGTGCCTTAGCGGTGTCCCGGTGACTTCAAGCATCACATCCCTTTTCCCCCAGGGCCTTTGTAATTATTTTCAGTGGGAGAATTATTTTGTTACAAGCTATTCAGACAAGGGTGAAAGTGCAGATTAGGAAATACATTAAAGTTTAATTTGAGCCTGATACTTGTATGCCCCTCTTCCAAAATAAAGCCAGAAAAAGGTAATCCAAAATAATACTTCCAAAGAAAAATAGTTATTATCTTATTATTTATCCTTTAAAGCAGAATAAGGCTGTTTTACTTTCAGATTCAATTGTTTTTGTTCTCACATATTTAATTATGATTTATTATACTACTATACAGGGCAATGTGTATATAATATGTATGTATATACGTATGTATGTATAATGTTCTAATGCATTGTGTATGTCGAATTTTCTTTATATTTAGTTAAGATTAAATATTGGACAGAGCTATCAACTGTGAATAATATATTCTCTATTTTAAACTAATGATACTTTAAACATTCTAGTCATCCAGAATATACATTGTTTCTAATGCAAAAAGAAGAGCTAATTTTTATATACAATGTGATACATGCAAACAAAACCTACAGCTTAAAAATCTTTACCCAATTACTTCCTCAGGAATATTTTAAATCCCTGTGTAAATCACATAAAATGGTTGGACACTTCAGACATTTTTTGTTTTAATACTTTTTCTGTGTATAAGGAAGTATCATATCATGCATAATATTGAGGTATACTGCAAATAAGAATAATTAATAAAATTCATTACCATTTATTGTTTATTCTATGACATCTGCTCTGAAAATTCTTATATGCACCAGATACAGTTTTGTTCTCCAATTTGCAATTTAAAAATTTTGAAAACCTAGGAAGTCATTCTGTCTTCTAAATCCCATTCTCTATTATGATGAGCTAAGACTCATTGGAGAAATGGTGATTTCAGGGCTGAGGCTCTGAAGAAAAAAATGTAAAAGTCAGCCTGAAACAACTTGTGCCAGAAGAAACATAGTGCTTAAGAATATGATTTGATTTTGTTCACAGATCAACTCCATAAAAATTATTATTCTCCTTAATGAAACTGAAGCTCAAGTGACTTCCCTAATGACTGATTTAATCCCTGGTCTGATTTAAAATCTAGTTTTTTTTTCCATCCATTTACTCATCCATTTATTCGATGAAATTTATTGAGTATTTTCTGTGTGCCAGGAATGACATTACACTTTGAAAATGTAGAAGGTTAGGCTGCTCTAGAGTTATTCAGAGGCAATTTGTTCATTTTGGAATTTCTTACAGTATATCACTGTGGAGACTTCAGTGTCTGGACAAGACACAAGCCATCCATAACATCAGTTAGTCAATATTTGCTGGAATGTGATGGGGCTATTTTGTCTTGGGTTTTTATTGTGTAGGAGGATGTTCCGTTGGAGAATATATGCTATATCAAGCAAATCTGATACATTTGATGTGGGTACCAAATCACATCACTGCAGGCCCCACCCCCTCTTAGCCAAGCCCTGGGGCAGGGAGTTGTGACCGAGATCTGGGGCTGGGGCAGAGTTCCAGGAGCTGGGAGGCAGAGGCCAGGTGGGGGGAAGGGAGGTAGAGGAGGGTGGGCAGAGGCAGAGGTGGGGGTAAGCAGAGGCAGGTGGACGGGAAGCAGAGGTGGAGGTGAGAGGGAGAGGCAGGCAGGGAGGGGACTCTGGGTGCCTCTGGCCTGTGCTCACCTGGTCCTTTGGTAGCCTGAGTTCCTGTGAGCTGCCACCTGCTCCCCCACATTTGTGTCTCTGGCTCTGGCCACCAACAGGTAGGATATTTAAAACAAACAAAGAAAAACATCACCACAAAAATAGGGACATTGGGACTGTCTTAGGTTTTGTTTTTTTGGGTTTTTTTTTAGAAATATATCTTAAATGTGTCTTAGTGGCTTATGATACCTATTATAAGTGCTTTGATTAAGTGATGATTTTAAAATGTGTTGGTTTGTATAACCAAAAGTTGTGACGAATTCTGTTAGAAATTAGAGATGTACTTGTATCTATCTAGAAAAAAAGAGACAGATCGGCAAGTCTTTAAGAATTAGTATATATTCTGTCAAGTATAGTAATACATTAGTATTGAATTTTGGCTCCATGTAAAATAATTCTCCTCTCCATAGAAATGATTCAAGTTACATCCTGTTAGAAGCATTAAAATATCCACTAAATATAAGTCACCAAAATTTTATCATTATTTCATACTCTTTAAATTTTATATTGCCAGTTAAACATTGGTGAAGAACTGAGTCTAGTAAACATAAATATTTTAACTTATGAGTAATAGTTAATTCTCTCCACATATAGTTTATACCTTATGAGGATTTCTGTGACTTCTGCTTTCCTGATCTTACACTTGCCTTAAATAAGACCAGACATTAATTCATCCATTTATATTATAGGATCTAAAGCCCAGACCATAGCTGACTGTACTAGAAGTATCTATTGATCCAGGTCAGGACAGCAAGATTCTTTTTGCCAGATTTTGGAATTGGGATAAATAATTCATTTTAATCATTTTGATTTTCTTGAGGACTTAGAATTCTGAAATGGTGAAGTTGACATGATTTCATCAAGACTATTAAAGAAGTAAAATTTCAGTTTACATAGAGAGGGGATGAATTAGAGACACAAAAAAAGCAGAGATGTAAGTCCATGGAAGTTAAACATAAGCAAGTAAAAGAATAATGTCTCTCAAGTTCTGGAAAATTTCCTGTTTCCTTGGTGACAACTCACAAGAATCCTGGTGGCACTTCATGGTCTTTGTTTCCATGAGATACTACTGATTCCGTGTGCTCAATATCATCGTCTCCTTCCTCTGTTTTAAAATGATTTGTTGTTACTTGGATCAAAGCATCTTAACTATCCAAACAGAGACTAGTAAAGAATATGGGAGGAATTGTATTCTAATAAAACATCCTAAAGAAATTGGTATTTTATTAACATGTATAATAATGGCTTAAAAATAGCTGTTGATAATTTTTATTTGAATCAAATTATGCAGTTTGAAGTCAAATATTAAACTCTATTACTAAGTTTTAAAATCATTTAAATAATTTTTATCACATCAACTCTTTTCAGCTACAGATAGCATTTTCTAAATTTATCCAGATGAATTTTTGTAATTTAAAAAATATATATTTATTTATTTTTGAGAGAGACAAAGACAGAGTGAAAGCTGGGGAGAAGAAGAGAGAGAGAAGGCGACACATAATCCAAAGCAGGCTCAAATTCATGAACCACGAAATCGTGACCTGAGCTGAAATAAGACGCTTAACCAACTGAGCCATTCAGGCGCCCCTATTCAGATGAATTCTTGATGTAGTGGCATATTTATGAGGAAAATCTAGGGTACCTGGGTGGCTCAGTTGGTTAAGCTCTGACTCGAGTGCAGGTCATGATCTCGCGGTTCGCAGTTTGTTAGTTTGAGCCCTGTGTCAGGCTCGGTACCGACAGCTTACAGCCTGGAGCCTGTTTCAGATCGTGTGTCTTCTCTCTCTCTCTCTCTCTCTCTCTCTCTCTCTGCTCCTACCCTGTTTGCACTTTGTCTCTCTCAAAAATAAGTAAACATTAAAAAATTATAATGAAAGTCTGCACTCATGTAAGTAAAATTATGAAAGAAATATCAGGGGTCCACAAGATTTGCCAAGTATTGTAGAAGATGCACTTTAATTTCTCTGTAAAATTAATAAATTCCAATTATAAAGCAAGATGAATTAGATAATTTCCAAGATATTAAAGTAAAGTAGAATATATATTTAGAAAGGAACAATACATATTAATCCTCATGGAAAACTATACTGACTAAATGAAGTATATGATTTGTACATTTCCTTTTAACATTCTGAATAAAGCTTCAGTCCACTTTTTTTTAATAAAATCATTGCTTGAATGATTTCTTCAGACTTTGGCTGTTTCTCAAACCCTCCATTTTAATTAGAATTCTATAACCATTAATACTATATCCTAATTAAGAAATCCATTAAGTCTCTATAATAGTTGCTTTAGAGATAATATTAAATTTACTGGAGTTTTAAATAATAAATTCATGTGATGGGATTTTAATGTGCAATAAAGGAGTTATTAATATTTGAAAGAAGCAGTCATTGCTTCTGTGTTCAATCAATACTCAGTTTTTGTTATATACTTAGTTATCAATTTTACCATTTCTAATATTTCATGAATATTTTTAAGTGTCCATGGAAAGGGATATCTTTAGTTTAACAAACTTTCTTGCAAAGTATTTATACTCATTTATAAAAACAAAAGAAAATGCCTGATATAGATTAGTCTTACCTCTTTGTTTAATGCGACCTACTGTGACTTAATTCAATCAATCTTTTTTCATTCCTGAGCCCCTATATAAGTATATAGTTTATACTTATAAAAAAGATGATATGTGAAGGAAGCTGAGAGAATCTGTGAATCATAAACTAGCCTGATAATCTAGGGAGCCAAATGTAAACCTGAGACTCTTGCAAATTGCCACAAATTTTGGGAGGGCCCTGGTTTCCTCATCCGTAAAATAAAGGGCCCCAAGTAGACTGTGCTACATTTCATCCACTTAAAAATAAATAAATAAATAAAAACAAAAAACCTATTTAAAACCATGTAGTTGAATAGAGATTTTAGGCTGTTTCCAAAGACACATTTAATCAATTCAGTTGTATTCTGACTTAGTTTTGATGTAAGTCATCACCAAACACACATTTCTTGACGTTATAGTTGGAAAATGTATTTTCATTAAATTGTTTATATCCTAAGTTTTTTGTGCAACTGAAAAATTAGGCGGGATAATTTGATATTGAGGTCATACAAAATCCAACTGATTTTAAAAATTAAGTTGGTTCATTTTGTAATTTTATTACTTAAAAGACATTTGAAACTAAGCTGAAGAGATAGAGAAAGAAATATAGTGATGTTATTGTAAGGCAGGGTACTCAGTAGATAATTACTGTTCAAGAATAAGGATTTTTAAGGTCTTAATATAGGGACAAAGAGCAAAGAAGGTCCTTGCAACCAGAGTGCACAATAGAGTAAAGACGGGAAGGTGGTAAATTCCAGAGTACAAGGGCCAGAATCTGAGGTTATGTAGGCCAAGGTGGTGAGATGGAAGTCATTGTGAATGTAATGGGACACTACGGCAGAGTTTGAGTAGCAAGCATTTCATCACTATAAATATTATTTTAACTTTTTTTTTTTTGAAATAATATTTGATGCGGGCGCCTGGGTGGCTTAGTCGGTTAAGCGTCCGACTTTCGCTTAGGTCATGATCTCGCGGTTCGTGGGTTCGAGCCCCGCGTCCGGGCTCTGTGCTGACTGCCAGCTCAGAGCCTGGAGCCTGTTTCAGAGTCTGTGACTCCCTCTCTCTCTGACCCTCCCCTGCTCACGCTGTCTCTCTCTCTCCTAAAAATAAATAAAACATTTAAAAAAAATGAAATAATGTTTGATGTACTGAAAAGCTGTAAAGATAGTTCAGGGACTTCTCACTTGTCTTTCATGTAATTTCGCCCAATGACACCTTATGTAACCCTTCCATATTGAACAAAATTGAGAAATAAACACAATTACAATACTATTAAATGATTATGCAGGATTCAACAGTTTTTCCACTGTGTCCTTTTCTGTTCAAGTATCCACTTCGGAATGTCATGTCATTGTGTCTCCTAGGGTTTCTCTGCTCTGTGACAGTTTCTTAGTCTTCCCTCAGTGTTCATGACAGCTCAGGTATGAAAAAATATTTCTTTCTTTGAGTTTTTGTGATGTTTTATCATGATTGTACTGGTTTATGGGTTTGGGGGAAGAATACCAGAGAGATGAAATGTCCTTTTCTTGGCATCATATGGGAAGGAAAGGCATGATATCAACATGGGTTAGTACTGGTGATGTTAACCTTGATCTTGTGAATAAGCTGGTGTCAGGTTTCTCTATGCTTTTTCTTCTACTTTCTATACTCTATTTATTAGAAGTGAGTAGCTAAATCCATTATTTCTTCCTAAAAAGAAGTAAAATTGACATCCACCTCTCTTAAGAAAGTATCAAACAATTTCTGGATATTTTTAAACCACCACAATGTTTAGTAAATGTTTTTAGGGTGATACTTCAAGAATATGCCAATATGCTTTTTTTCCTTAAAGTTTTGTCCACCGATATGAGCTCTCACTTGTGGATGTTGTCTGTAGAAATTATTACTATAGTATTGTAATGATGACTTCTGTTTCTTCATTGCTTATATATTCATTATTTGGAATTCTTTAAGGAAGATCTGTCCCCTTGTCTTCATTTATATATCTATAGAATCATTTGTTTATCTATATGGGCTCTTAGATATGTATTTTATTCTATATATCTATAGAATCATTTGTTTATCTATATGGGCTCTTAGATATGTATTTTATTCTTAGATATAGTCTAGTACTGTTGTTACTTAAAGTGTTGCTCAAATTGATCCAGATTTAGCTCTTGGGAGAGTTTCACGCTTGGCTCTTATGTCCCTCTGATGTGGCCATGTCCATTTTACTTTTTTGCCACTACAACAGGCCACAGGCTCAACTTCTAATTCTTCCACCACAGCCTTAGAATCAACCATATCTCAGGGATCCTAGGCTCCTTTTCTTAAAGAACTGGATATAGACATTGAGTTAAGGATACTATGTGTGTTCACTGGTACTGGATTGTCTCTGTTTCTAAAGTCACTGCTACTAGACCACCACTTCTTCTAGGCCACCTTGGTACATTGAGCTAAGAAATATGAGTATGTATATTATCCCATGTCCACACTTGGTTATAATTCATTCTCCTTCTATCCATATCTGTATCTATATTGAAATAAACATGAGTTCACACTAATATCTCCAAGCTTAATCCAGCACCATAGGGTCCATTCACCTTCATTTATCTAACCTTCTTTAATATTTATAACTTCTTTTTGGACAGAACAAAGTGGGGCTCCTATTGTCAAAAAGTTAATGCTTCAATTTGAATATTCTTTTATTTTGGGGCACCTGGGTGACTCAGTCAGTTGAATGGCCAATTTAGGTTCAGCTCATTATCTCACAGTTCATGGGTTTGAGCCCCACATCAGGCTCTGTGCTGACAGCCCAGAGGCTGGAGTATGCTCAGATTCTGTGTCTCCCTCACTCTTTGCCTCTCCCCCACTTGTGCTCTGTCTCTGTCTCTCTCTCAAAAATAAATATTGAAAATATATGAATATTCTTGTATTTTCAGAATTTTTAATCCCTACTCCCATAGAAACAAATTAACCAATTGAAGGATAGTCTTTATATTTTGTTTTCAACTGTACAGTATTTAATCAAAATGTTTTTTTCCAAAGTTACTTAAATTAGCTACATTTCCCCCCACCTCTTTGGTGCACTTATACATTTTAACACAGCTAGATTCACGTGCCACAGCCTGAACGTCCTCCTTGCCCTTATATCTAGGTTGATTTTTTAAAAACTTGTGTACAGTAAATTTCACTCTTTATAATATGTAGGTTCTATGGATTTTAACAAATGTGTAGAGATTATTATGATCTGTATCATTGTAGCTCTCCTTAAAAATCAGTTGGAGCAAGGAAGAAGAATTATGGGCAAAATTGGTAGCAATGAGAATAGTTTTAAAGTCATATCTGTAGTTTGTGGGAGAAATAATGGCATTTTTAATAATATGGATAATTTCTGGATTTCCAGTGTGATTTATATTCTGTTTTAGATAATCACAATGTTCTTATTTTTATGAGGTAGATTTTTTAAAAACTTAATATAGAAGAGATTTAGTTTTCTAGTTTGAAAGTAAACAAATTTTAAATATGCCAGATACAACCTCGTATTACCTCTTTCTTATGATATGTGGTTAGATGTGTGTTGTGCTTGAAAGTAGAGCTAATATGTCTCATGGGTAAGCTGGGGTGGTGGAAACTTAAAATAAAGAGGTAATTTAAGAATGCCTCCAAAGTTTTTATTTTAAATAAATGGTGACATCATTTAAAAGAGCTAGCAAATACCTTTATAAATTGGGTGAACACATTTTGTTTTCTGAAACAACAAAAACAAAAATTATACAGAGTAAATGAATAATGCAACATTTAGATGCTAAAGATTTATTCTCCTAACTAGATACAAAAAAGAAAAACACTGTAGTAAATTTTGGTATTTCAAGAAGTTTCTTCCATTTTCTAAATGTACAGTGTGGGAAAATGAGCTTGCATACAATATATTCCGTTAATACATTTTCTATCAGTGGAGATTCTCTTACATTAATTCTTTACAAATCTTGCTCTTCTAAGTCATATAAAAAAGAAATAATTTGTTAACTCTACTTCCATATCAGAGAATATAAAAGGTACCAGTATAGTAATTTTTAAAATACAAGACTTACTTAAGATTATTTCCTCCAAAATCTACACAAATATTATCCCTATTTAAAACAAGACTGAGTCTGAGATACTTGCATTAGCAATTTCTCCATTCAAGTAATAACCAACAAAGGCATCAGACATAAATGGAATATCAGAGGTCTTTTTGTTATCTGGGACTTACCATTCCAAGTCCCTAATATGCTACTGCCTATTTTTTCATTCACTTATCATCTATAACTATTTATCTTGCATACCTCACAGCAAACTACAAGAAAAAAAATAAAATGTCATATTTTAACTTGCCTTGTTCTTTTAATTATCCAGTTTAATTTCTGTTAATGTTCACTTTGATTATATCATAAGAGTTTGCAAAGTTTTTCTTCATGCTGCCCTGTATTGAAATAGCTAGGTCCAGGAGAGAAACCTAAGAGGTGCCTGTTCCTTTACAAAATATTAAAAACAGGGGCGTCTGGGTGGCTCAGTGGGTTAAGCGTTCAACTTCGGTTCAGGTCAATATCTCCCAGTCTGTGGGTTTGAGCCCTGCATCAGGCTGTGTGCTGACAGCTCAGAGCCTGGAGCCTGCTTCAGATTGTGTTATTCTCTCTCTCTGCCCCTCACCCACTCGCTCTCTGTCTCTCAAAACAAAATAAAGCCATAAAAAAATTTTAAAACCCTAAATTTTAAAAACACATTTAAAAATAAATGAACACATCTCTAGTTTTACTAAGCTTTTGAATTGTAAAGTTTTTGATTTTCAGTTAAAAAGGTATTTGGCTGTTCCACGTGGTGAATTCTACCAGCCAGCAAAGGATAAACAGGAAAGAGAGAATTTAAATGACTATAGTTTTAATATTTTTGAGGTCTGAGAAAATGGTTTGATGTCAGGACTTTCAATAAATAGCAAAAGATTAACACTCTGTTTATGTAACTAAAGTCTTCACAGATAGTTTAGAAATAAATATCATGTGAGAATATACATTCACGATAAACCTATATCTCTGGATCAGTGTGAAGATCAATGGTCATCATGATCATTTGTGAGGCAATGGAGTAAAGGTTAGAAAGAACAATGAAGTTTTCCAAAAAGGAGAATCATGACATAGTATATGAAACAGAGAATAAAAAAGAAATATATATGAAATAAAAAGGATTTTGTATTCTGTGCTATAAGCAGAGCATTCAAAATATCACTCTAAGTGGGAAAAAAGTCTCTCCTGCTAATTAAGTACAACACAGAAATGTATTCTTAAAAAATAAATAATGCCTTTGTCAGTAATGCAATTAAAATATAACACCTTTGACAAAAAAACTAAAGGTAAGTGGAAGGTGTATATAGTAAATTACTCTTAAGATTACTTATATTCAAACTAAAAAAATCATACCTCAGTTTTATGTTTTGTTTTTTCTATTTTTTAAATATTTTTTTATTTATTTCTAGGAGAGAGAGAGACAGCGTGAGCAGGGGAGGGTCAGAGAGAGAGAGGGAGACACAGACTTTGAAATAGGCTCCAGGCTCTGAGCTGGCAGTCAGCACAGAGCCCGACGCGGGGCTCGAACCCACAAACCGCGAGATCATGACCTAAGCGAAAGTCGGACGCTTAACCTACTAAGCCACCCAGATGCCCCTTGTTTTGTTTTTTAAATCTACCTCAAAAAGTTAAAACATTATAAATTAAAAAGTCATGGAGATATAATGTACGGGATGGTGACTATAGTTAACAAAATTATATTGAATATTTGAAAGGTGCTAGGAAAGCGGATCTTAAAAGTTCTCATCACAAGAAAAAAAACATTTGTACTATGAATAGAATGATGTTAGCTAGATTTAATGTGGTGATAATTTCACAATATATACGAATTATGAATCATTGTATTTTATATCAGAAACTAATATAATCCTGTAAGTCAGTTATACCTCATTAAACATACACACACATTATAAGTGCTGGAAGGGAATATAATTTTAATTGTATTGAAAATCTTGAAGTAAATTAACAAAATAAGTTGTCAAATAAATTATTAGATTATGAATAAATGCCTATAAAGATAAGCAATTTATCTTTTTTCCTACTACTTTATTCTAGTCACAGAAATATTTTTTCAGAAAAAAGGGTATATGATACATCTAGGCTTAACGCTATGATTTTATATTTCTAAGGCAGGTTTAATTGACTAGAATTTTCTAGCTAAATTGTTTCTATATGATTGAAAAACACAATGACTTCCTGAGTATTTGGTGTCTTCTTAATGTTAAAATTTACATCATCATTATTATTACTTGTAATTTTTCAGATGAAACATTTAATCTTAAGCTTTTGAGGTATACTTTTAATCAATGATATTTAGCCAATCTTGTACTTTTGCATTAAGTACTTTTCATTTATTGGCCATAATGCCACATGACCAGGTCAACATTCTTCAAATTGATTGACTAATTAAATTTGCAAGAAAAAGAAAAGAAAAAAACTTTTGACAGAAATGTTATTTAAAAATCACATGTTTAGGGTCACCTGGGTGGCTCAGTTGATAGAAAGTCTGACTTTGGATCAGGTCATGATATTGAGGATGTTGAGTTCAAGCCCCATGTCGGGCTCTGCTCTGACAGCTCAGATTCTGGAAACTGCTTCAGATTCTGTGTCTCCCTCTCTCTGTGCCACTTTCTCATTCATACTCTGTCTCTCAAAAAATAAATAAACATTAATTTTTTTTTAAATTGACATGTTTAAAAGTTTAAGTGATTATTTGTATCTAAAGGTAAGGTAGACATTGAATAATTATTAAACCAGAATAGCAATACAAACTTTAGTCAGATATAGTGCATTTTCAACCTAAATCACTACTCCTCGAAACAAAAACCAATTAGTGTATTTGGAAAGATTTAGAGCAAAACAGAGAGCATGATGTTTTTCAGGCCAAGAATGGTAATTCTAGGCTGATGGCAAGTGTCTTAGTGACCCTCCTTCACACCAGTTTCTAGCTGTACTAGCTCCTCTATTTTCACTGAAGCAAGTTTGCAATACAAGCCATTTCAATATTTTGAGAACTTAAGATCTTTCATACAACACTCACTTTTTAAAGAATTATGCAAAAATAGCAAAAAAAAAATTGGGTCTCTGTTTTGATATACTTTAGCAAACGTAAGAAGTGAACTACAAAAAATAAGAAAACCTTGGGACAATAGGAAGAGAGTGGGATTCAAAATGCAATTGAGAGTTCGGGGGAAGCATTGCTAATACACCTGAATAGTTATGAGAAGATTGAACAAAGCAGGTTACAGAAGTGCTAAATCTCGACTCATGAGCAGAGAATTTGGGAGAGGACATGGTAGTTAAGACAAAAAAATGTCTTTGTGGGGCAAAAACACAGAAATAAATCAGCATCAGGTATTTGAGATATTAATTACAGCTCAGAAGTAAGATAGCACTGTTATAGAAGTTTAGATATTACTCAATCTCACTTTTTTGAAAGACATTAAATAGTGGCATAGTGAAATCAGGTTTGTGTTCAACTATGGCATTTAATAAATTCACTTCTTGTAACTAATATTTGTTAAGTGAATATAATATGCAAAGCAGTATTAAGTTATATTTTTAAGAAAAAGGAAAGGGAACAAAACGATATGATGCACCCATATATGCCACTTTGGTATGAGGATTATGTTGAACTGAAGGCACTTATGAAACAGCAGTTGAGAAGGCATTCTAACCTTCCCTTTTGTACCTGAAAACAGGAGATAAAAACTCCTACATGAAAGATGCCCTCCTTATTTGAGGGAAAAAAAATCTTTCATAGGGAGCTGAAACTAAGAAAATTCTGAACAATAGACTTTATTAAAATATCTCTTGATTTTTTTTAGCCTCTCGTATATTTTAAAACTTTTTTTTTAATTTTTTTTTTTATTTATTTCTAGGAGAGAGAGAGAGAGACAGCATGAGCAGGGGAGGGTCAGAGAGAGAGGGAGTCACAGACTGAAACAGGCTCCAGGCTCCGAGCTAGCTGTCAGCACAGAGCCCCACGCGGGGCTCGAACCCACGAACCGCGAGATCATGACCTGAGTGAAAGTCGGATGCTCAACCGACTAAGCCACCCAGGCGCCCCGAGCCTCCCATATATTTTAGTTACTTTTCCACTATTGTTTCTCTGTGTTTAACCTAGTATAAAAGCCACTAGTTTTGCCACTTCTTCGGGTCTTCATTCCCTATGGGGGCTCTCATGTCATGTAAATCTTAAATTTATGCATACATTTGTATGCCTTTGTTTTGTTAATCTGTTTGTTTGTTTGTTTGTTTAATGTTTATTTTTGAGAGCTATAGAGACAGAGCATGAGCAGGGAGGGGTAGAGAGAGACACACAGAATCCGAAGCAGGCTCCAGGCTCTGGGCTGTCAGCCCTGAGCCCGACTGGGGGGGCTCGAACCCACTGACCACGAGATCATGACCTGAGTCAAAGTCAGATGCCCAACCAACTGAGCCACCCAGGCTTCCCTGTCCACCATTTATTAATAAGCACAAAGACCAATGATAACAGAACGACTTTAGTTAAAAGCAGGAATTAGAGCAAAATATATCCTCCAAGGAATTCAAGTGATTCTGTTGGCTATAGTACTAAATGAACAAATCAGAAAGAGTTAGCAAGCATTAAAGATAATTTCCTTGCCTAAAATAACCATGACCTCTCTCAGGAAAGAAGTAGAGAGGATTCTGACAAAACCTGTTGGTATCTCATAAAACTTCAAAATGGACTGTGTGGGCCAGCCATGAAAAAATGGGAATCTCTTTTCTGGGAACCTCATTCATCTCTGCAAAGCAGCACATTACAGTGATTCATGGAAGGCTTTCAGTTTTATACTGAAAAAAAAAAGATTTAATATTAGCATGGGATCCGTTTAATTAAAAGAAGAACCCCATTGTTCTCCCGTGTCTACTCTCTGATTGTTTTTCCTGCTTTACTTCTAATTTTTGTCTGAATTAATTTTTCTCCTTTCCCCAGACTTGTTTTGTTGTGTAACTTTTAGCTTTTTGAGTGAAACGATAAGTGCATTTGTAATGAAATTCCAAAGTAATGTGCTATCCTCCAAGTATGTATTTGGCCAATTCATGTAGATTTTTCTGTGTACTTCTCTCATGATTGGTATTTTCCAAAAGTGGTTTATTTTATTTAAACCACTTTTATTTTCCTATTAAATCAAAAACTATCTCTGAGAATGTTTTTTATATTTATAAATGTTGGTTAAAAGATATTTTTCTTTGTTCATTTCATTTAAATATTTGTAGGATTTCTTTTTATTTTTTGTTGTATTTTGATTTTTTTTCAATATTGTCTGTGTTCTTAGATAACTTTTACTCTGAAAAATTCTGGCTAGCTATCATAGCTATACAATCTATATTAATTTGATTCTTTAAATCTTCAGCTCTTTGGGGGGCTCAGTCAGTTGCACATCTGACTCTTGATTTCAGCTCCATCAAGATATCATGGTTCATGAGATGGAGCCCATCAGGCTCTGCAATGACAGCATGGAGCCTGCTTGAGATTCTATCTCGCCCTCTCCTTGCCACTCTCCAGTGCACACACTCTCTTTCTCTCATTCCAAATAAACAAACATTTAAATATATGTATATTTAAAAGTAGTACAATTATACTTTTCTCCTACTTCCTCTGTCATTTGCTCCTACTGTCAATCTTGCTGGTATACCTCTGTGAGTTTTTTTCTTCTCAGTCTAATAGAGTGAAAGGTTTAGAAATATTTTAGTGTGATTATTACCACATAGCTTATCATTTTAAAAAATAAAGAAATCTATGGGCACCTGGGTGGCTCAGTCAGTTAAGCCTCCAACTTCAGCTCAGGTCATAATCACACGGTTTGTGGGTTCAAGTCCCGCATTGGGGCTCTGTGCAGACAGCTAGCTCAGAGCCTGGAGCCTTCTTCAGATTCTGTATCTCCCTATCTCTGACTCTCCCTTACTCACGCTGTTTCTCTCTCTCTTTCAGAAATAAATAAAACATTAAAAATTAAAAAAATAAACAAACCAAATTGCCTTCTCTTTACTAATACTGTCAAACCTAATAGCAATATTTTCAAGTAAAATTAAATCATAGGTACAGAATATTTAGACAAATACCAATCATGGGATATGGTTTATGGCTAAAGGCATGTTCCACTGCTCTATGTGTATGTTTATATGTCAGCACCACACTGTTTTAATTACTATAGGTTTGTAGTATAATTTGAAATCAGGAAATGTGATACCTCAAACTGTTTTTCTTTCTTCGAAATTACTTTGACTCTTTGAGGATTTTATGGTTCTATATGAATCTTATAATTGGCTTTATATTACTGAGGAAAGAAATATTTCAAATAGTAACACAAGCATATAAACACTCGTCCCTATATTATTCATGTGTACAATTTTTTTGAAACTTCAGTCTTAAGAACTTAACAAATATAAATGATAAAAGCAACAAAAGTCATTCGAATTTTCTTCCTAAAAATCAAAAGTATTTTTAAAATTCGTCTTAACTTATTTAGTTTTGTGAGTTTTGAATAAGTTTTTAGTCTTAATTTTTAATCAGTTTGTTTCTATTTTCCCCAAAGACACTCCTTAAAGTTTAAAAATTAGGATTTATTTTCCTAAATTCAGAAAAGCAAACAATTTTCTATGTAATTTGTATGGATTAGAAATAGAAACAACTTACCCATTCTGTTTACAAAGTTAATTTATACATAGTTCTCCATTTGAAAGACAAAAGTTTTTGATTCATGAGGACTGAATTTGATATAATAAAACAAGTCCATTTTTTTAATAAAGGAGATTTATTTGTTACACAAACAAGCAAGTTTCAAAAAAAAATTCCAGCAGTTACCAGTAACATGACAGTCATGGCCTAATACTTTCATTAATAATCTCTGTGTGAGATGACAAAATGGTAATACAAAATATAACTTTCAAAAAGTCAGCGTATATGCAATATTACAAGTCCAGTCATGTAGACCATCAACCATATGTTTTGTTTTTCGGTTACTAGACATCACCTCCAACCTGTGTCTAAATATTTCCAGCATCCTTCCAGCATTATTGCTTGGAATCCTTGCACTGATCATTTCTTCATTTTATCAAGTTGTTGTTAGAGATATTAAGGAATTACTCATCATAGTCTTCCAAATTCAATAGGAATTAAAGTCTTAAGAGTTTCCGTCTAGTAACTAGCACATTCTCTTTCCCTTTCGTTTTCAGTATTTTTAAAATTAATAGCTAAAAGGAAGAAAGAGAACACAAAGAGGTAGCATAGTGAAAAGGGATGCTCTGTTCCAAAATAATCTCAGCCCCTTAAGATTCTCTGGTGGAACTGAATCTCCAACCCCTCTTCAGGGAAGACAGTGGACATCTTGAGACTTGAGCTGCAGTATTTGAATTAAACTTTCCTTTTTCAATGCTGTTTCATATATATATATATATATATATATATATATATATATATATATATATAATTTTAAAATAATAAACATACATATGTAATATATATATATAATTAAAAATGACCTGTGTGGATCACTCCTACTTTCTCAAATTAACCTATCATTTTTAACAATAATTCAATATTGTAAACACTTGGGCTGTGAGAGTTTCTACTATTTCACTGCAGTTGCAACCCAAAGAAATATTTTTTTAACAGAAACACTAGCTCTTAGATCTGTAGTCGAACCAATGAATGTAGCTGATAAGCTATGTTCTCTACTTTTAATGAATTTTGGGCAAATTAATGAAACATCAAGACATCTTCTAAAGTGATAAAGGGATTAATTAGTTCATGGACAGAAAGCCACTTTTTTAATGCTTTGAAACAAGCTGCCTACGGAAAGCTTTGAAAATGATCATCAGTATAATTGAAACAATTTCACTAAGAAACACAGGCTTAAATTCTAGAAAATGTAAATTCATTAACTGACCTAATGGAAAGTATGCAGATAATTTCATAACTAAAATAATAAGGCTATGCATAGCAAGCTACCAAACGGCGGTAATGAAAATAGAATATCTAATAACTGGATAAAAGCATTTTGTCAACAGTTTTAAGCAATCTGAATGAATTAATTAAGTAATCAGAAACAGTGTGTTTCCTTCATTTTATAACACCAAAATTAACATTCTTTCTCAAATTATGAGTTTTTGTAGTTTTTATAATATCCATAGAATTTTTGTTGGAAAATACATGGAATGCTCTAGGGAAAAAATAAAAGGATAATTTATTTATGGAAGACAATGCAGTTAGAACAATTTAATATCAATAAGATTTAGAGGAAATATAGTTAGATGTCCTATACTTATCATTTGATAATCATAATTTTATAACATAAATGATTATCATTTTATTTATATTGTGCTTATATTTCAATATAAAATTATTGTACATAATGGATCATAACTTATGTCATTATTTCTCTTAATGAATACATCTTATTTGGAATGTGATATGACAAACTGAATAAGGTATCCCCTATCCCAAGGTATGCCTCTCCTAATCCTCAGAAGTGTGACTTTGTTACCTTATATGGGAAAAGGACTTTTCAGATGCAATTAGTTTAAGGATCCTTAGATAGGGAGATAAACCAGATTATCCAAGTAGGTGTCATGTAATCGTGAGTCTCCTTTGAAGAATGATGCAGTCAGTGGGGTACCTGGGTGGCTCAATTAGTTAAGCGTCTTACTTTGGCTCAGGTCATGATCTCGCAGTTTGTGAGTTCGAGCCCTGGGTTGGGCTCTGTGCTGACAGCTAACAGCCTGGAACCTGCTTCAGATTCTGTGTCTCCCTCTCTGCCCCTTCCCTGCTTATACCCTGTCTCTCTCTATCTCTCAAAAATGAATAAAAACATTTATATATATATATATATATATATGAATGATGCTGTTGAATTAGAGGAAGATAAAGAAGACAATGTGATGATTGGAGAGAAGAGAGTGAGCAAAAGTGACTTGATACATGGCCACAAGCAAGGGGTAAGGACTGCCTCTAGAAGTCGGCCAAACAAGGAAATGGATTGGTGCCTAGAGCCTCCAGAGTAACTAACTCTGCTGACATTCTTCCTTTAGCTCAGATGTTAAATTCTGACTTCCAGAATGGTAAGATAATAGTTTTTTGGGGTTTTTTTTAAGCCACTAAGTTTGTCTTCACTTGTCATAGCAGCAATAGGAAACCAGCACAGATTTGGTACCCAAATGGAGCTCTGAAATAACAAATATGTAAAAATGTGGAAGTGGGGGTACCTGGGTGGCTCTGTCGGTTAAGCGTCTGAGTTCAGCTCAGGTCATGATCTCACAGTTCATGACTTCGAACCCCGCGTCAGATTCTGTGCTGACAGCTGAGAGCCTGGAGCCTGCTTGGGATTCTGTGTTTCTATCTTTCTCTGCCTCTCCCCTGCTCGCACTCTGTCTCTGTCTCTCTCAAAAATAAACAAACAAACAAACAAGCTATTTTTAAAAATGTGGAAATGGCTTTCAAAGTGGGTATTGAATAAAGACAGGATGGATTTGGGGATGTGTTGGTAGAAATATAGATGTGACAGTCACTGTTAATTAAGAATCAGAAGGAAATCAGTAATGTGTGATTAGAAATGTGAGCAAAGTAGATTGTCATTATATAACAACAGGAACTTTCACTGATTTGAGTCCTACAGTTGTATAGAAAGCAGAATTTATAAGTGATGAACTTAGTTTTACTGAGACTTCAAGCAGCGTTGAAGGTAAAACTGGGTTTTGAATTGCCATTTACAGTAAAATGCAAGGAGAAGGAGATAAATGGAAGGAAATTGTGTTAAACAGAAGCATGCAGGACTTCATTTGGGAAAGTTTCAGTGTATCTAGATTGCAAAAGACCTAAAATTAGGAGACTCACTTAAGAATGATCTTAAGAGAAAGCCATGGGTATGTCTGTGCCTCTAGTGCCTCTAGTGCCTTTGTTCCTCAGAAGGAACAAAGGTGCACGTTATTTAGTTACATAGAAGATTCTTTAAGGGTATTAAGCATGTGACTCATGGATCTACTTAGCCATTTTTAAGGCTCATAAGATGTATTCATTAAGAGAAGTAATGACATAAGTTATGATCCATTATGTACAATAATTTTATATTAAAGTATGAGCACATATATAAATAAAATATAATCATTTATGCAATTTAAACCAAAAATAAGGATGAGATTATGTAGGAAAGACCCTTACAGAAGTCTACTGTCTAATGGAGTGAATCCTCTATACATACACAGGAGGTCCATAAGATACCTAAAAACGTAATATCAGCAGAAGTGCTATTGGCTTGGACCAAAGGGAACTTAGAGAAAGCAGATGACAGGAGGCTGTCAGACTCCCAAAATTCTACTGGCAGGAAAAAGACCAATAAAACAACTTAGCAGCAAACACACGCTACCCTTTGTGGAGAAAGAAGCATGACTCATAAGGTAGAACTGAGGGTCCAGACACAAAGCTGCAGGATGAAAGGGTAGAACCTAAGGTCAAATGGACGATTCCCAAGCCTTGGTACCTAATGGAGGATGTACAGTTACACTGAACATTTACTTGGAACTGTTGACTTTTTTCCCCCTTTCATTTCTTTCCTTTTGAAGGGAACTACAACTGATGTCCTATGCCTATAACACTATAGCGTTTTGGATGTAGGTATATTGATTTTACTTTCCCAGGTATTTGGCAAGGAAGTTTGACCAGCATGGATCACACCCAGATCCATGGTGATTTAGATGATGAAATCTAGAACTTTTGAGGTGGTACGACTTACCTGATATTTAGAATTGAATTATTTTGTAACTGGCTTAGACTTCAGGGGATGTTGGGTTGAAGGTATTTTACTATGAAGTGAATATGGGCATCTGAGGCAATGAGGATACAGTGGCAGGATCTTCCAAATGCCCTTCCAAAGATGTATATGTCTAAACTGTGAAATCTATGAATATGTTACCTTACATGGCAAAAGAGACTTGTAGACATGATTCAGTTCATGCTACTGACATGGGGAGATTATCCTGGATTATATGGATGGACTCCGTGTTGCAGGAGCAATAATAAGTTTATGCATGTGCCAGTCTTTTCTCACAGTGCACATCACGATCACCGTCAACAAGTATTATTAAGTATTTACCAAACATGTTGCGTGTCAGAGACTTTCTTAACATGTTCTTATCTCCTGGTAAATTTTTAACATTATTTTATTTAAATTACACCTCAAGGTGGATATCATCACCCATAGGGAGGAAGACAGGGGCTCTCAATTACACATAGGTCTATGCTAGATAGCGAGTTTAGAGAGGTTGTTATATTTATACAAATCAATGAAATCGTATAGTGTTAAAGGAAAAAACTGGAGAACAAGAAAACAAAAGGCCAAATATAAACTTCAGAGAATATGAATATTAATTAACTATTAGAGAATGAAGATGAAATACAAAAGTGACTGAGTTGCTGGAACAGTTGGTAGAAGGAAAAAAAATAGTATTTAAAAAATGCAAGAAAGAAGAAAGTTTTAAAGGAATTGCCATCTAAAGTGACAAATATATGCATAATAGCTCTTTGAATTTGATAATTAGAAGTTACTGATCACAGTTTTCAAGAGAAAGTTCTTAAATTTTCCATCAGATGCCTAATTATAACAGCGGAAAGTAATTTGCATTAGTTTGTGTATGTAAATTAAAGTCTCAGATATTATCTGCCCCATCTAATATTTTATTTTCCTCATACTCTAATTTTGTCTAAAGAAATTATATAATAAAGTCTAGGGAAACAGACAATATTAAAAATAAGTTGTAAAATAAAACAAATAATGTGTAATGTTCTCTTTTCTCCAGACTTTCTCTTTTGTATTATTTGTTTTCTGACCGAATAATATGTGATTGACTCTTCATCTATTAGTAGGAAAAGGAAGGACAGTCTAATGCTGTAATTACGCTACATTTTATAGCTTTTGCGTAAAATATCTTGAATTCAGATACTTTGTTTGACAAAATTTATTGATCTGCTACTGAGCAAAGAACAGATAACAGAAAATGTCATACTGAGCCTTTAGAAAGCCTTCTTAAGATGATAAATGTTAATTGTAGAGGTTCATCAAATAAGTATAAAATTACCACTCAGATAACTTGCAATAAAGTAAATATCTAAGTTACTGCATGACCATTTGATGTATTGTTCCTTTTCTCATTAGCAAAGCTGCAAAGCTAGGAGTAAAGAGTATTTTAAAATGCATCTAATTTATAGATATGGCCGTTTGTCACTTGAGAAATATATTGTGTTCATTCATTAAAACATATTCAAAACATTTTGTCAGACATAAATCTTTGATTTGCATTTACTCTCTGATTTAATTTCAGTACACAAGTAATATTTCATTATAAAATTCTTTCATTTATCCCCTGAAATTTTCTGGAAAAAACACATATTTACTTTTTTACTAGAGCATCAAGGGAAAATAAATTCACCATACATAATTTTGTAATCGAGACAACAACTGAATATTGCCTTTTAAAACTCAAAAAACCCTATATTGTTAACTGAAACATGGTTTTGTTACTGTTACAAACTGTAATAAAGCCTTAAAATGATTATCATTTGTCAAATACTGTTCTTTACATGTATTTAATAATTTAATTAAATGATAAGACAAAGTTTTTAAAATATATTAGACCTCCAGTCAAGATATTATGAAACAGATTTGCCTGTCCTTTCCTGAGAATCACTTCTCTAAATATGAAGCAACAACATAATCCCTTGAAAACTGGAATCAAGCACACCTGGTAACCTTACTTCATTATTAAATATTCTTATGGAAAGGTAGTTGCATTAATCATGATGCTTCCTTGTCATTCAAAAGGGCAAGAAATTTTAACTGACATTTTAAAATGATAACATAATGAAGTATCTCTTTTTTAAAAATAGCTATATTCTTTGGAGCCTGTTTTAGTTAGTTCTGATTTTCCACAGCTTCTAGAAATGAAAATTACTGAAGCATGTGAGCCATTTTAAAGTTAACTTCTAAGGTAAATAAACATACATAATTTTAAAAATATGACCATTAGGTTATAGAGGAATCATGCAAATTTTCATTCTTGTCCATTCATTTAACAAATCTGAATCCTATGTTATGTGCCAAGCATGATGCTATACAGTAGAGAGATGGATTTGGCAAGATACCTTCTTCAAAGAGTTCATAGCTCAAGAGAAAGGAAATAAAACAAAAATGTGATTATATTCCAAGTGTTTTTCTGGGGGCATGCATTACATAATCATAGGTATCTTAGAGGCATCTACTACAGCGTGAAGAACCACGAATTAGCTATTAAAAATAAATGGGATCTGAGAATAAAGATAATAAAAAGTAGGTCAAATGATTCTCCCATGGTGTTCACATCATGTTCAGTGTTTATGTAATTCTTCATCATGCACTCTGCATGTTTTAGTTTACTCTCAAATTATACGTTTATTCAAGCGAGGGATTCTTTTAATTCTAGTAGTTTTTGAACTGTTGCATTCAGAATGAATATGCTTTAAAAGCTAATGTCCTCAGAGCTTCACCTTCAGAGGTTTTGATTTATTGAATGTTTTTGTTTTCAAAGCAGAGAATTGATTGGGATTGGGAAAAGTTTAGTTTAGGATTACTGAATACAGAAAGACTAAGGTCTTAAGGAAGTTTGCAAGTAAAATATTGTCTATGAGAGCTGATGGAGCAGGAGAGATTTTACCCAAATGAACAATCTCCTTCTAAAATAGATGGGCTTGCAGAACTTTTGTGAAGCTGTGAGTGAAATTATTTATTGATTTATTGTTTTATCTTCCTGTCTAGGGATTTCCTGGAACTAAAAATTAAGTTATTATTGATACAAATAAACTCAGTTTTGAATCTTCATTGTTATGTTGATGCATGTAGGAGGTCTTAGTTCTTAGCACTTGGACAGGTTCTTGTATTTTCAATTATTGCATAAAAATTGTTTTGATCAATGACTTACACTCTCATAATAATTTTTCTGAGCAATGTAGTATATTGGCTACATATATTTTTATCAGAGTGTTCTCTTTAAACATTTCTTACACTTAGCCAACTAGCTTGATGTGTTGGTTCACTAGGAGAGTGTGAGAATTCCCATTTCTCTATATCCTCTCTATTTCTTAGGGTTTTATGTTATGTTTCTACAATTGCAGGCATTCCTTATATTTGTTGACCTTTTATAGTTCTTTCTTTGGGAATTTATTATTGATAGTATTTGCCTGTGTTTCAATATTTTCTTCCATTGGAGGTTCGTAAATATATATATATATTATTCTGTTACTGACACTTTAAACTTTTCTAGTCTGCTGTTTGTTTTTTAATACTTTTATAATATTCAGTTTTATAAGCTTTACTTTTGATATAATAGAATTTCCAGTCTTTGGTTATTCATATATTCTGTTTCTTATACTTTAAAAATATATTTCCTACCATGATACCATTTATTTTTCATTCTTCATTTTTTCCATGTGTTAAAATTTTGTTTAATGTATTGAATGTAATCATTGACATTTTTTACAAGTTGGAGATATAATCTTAATTTTTAAAAAAAAATATATCTGCATCTATGCATTTTTCTTCAAATACCATCTATTTCATTCCACAAAATTTGAAATGCAATACTGTTATGTATAGTCCAGTTTAAGTATTTCAAAACTGCAATTGCGATTTTCCTTTAACTTTTGATACACTGAAGAAAGTGTATATGCATTTAATTCTCAGAGATGTTATTCACTTTTTTCTCTTGTTATTATTGCTATTGTGATACTTCTGTTTACCTTTTTACTATTGATGATTTTTAACTCCACAGACCCGTGACTCCTGAAACAGAGTTAGAATGTTTATCTACCTTTAATTTATTTAATTCTACTTATGAATGTGTTCAATATTTTCTATTCACCCTCAACTTCCAAGGGAAGAACTTTATCAAGGCCTATTTCCCCCTTAAACTATCTTGTTGCCACCTACCATTCATTTCATTTCTGTATGGCCAGTGTTTTCATTTTAACCCTTCTTTAAACAAAAAGAATTATGGACTTGATATTTATGTCCATCCAAATCCACATGCTGAAGCTCTAATATCAACTGTGGCTATATTGAGAGATGGAGCACCTAAGGAAAAAAATAAGGTTAAATAAGGTCATTACAGTGAGGCCATGTCAATAAGATTACTGCCCTTATGCAAAGAGACACCAGAGCTTGCTTGCTCTTTCTGCCTGAGTTCACTGAGGAGAGTCCATCTTTGAAGGAGCGGCTATCCACAAACGACATCAGCTAGAACCTTGAACCTGGACTTCTAGTATCCAGAGATGTAGAAGCCAACTTCTCAGTATTAGTGTCTCAAATTATTACATCTTCCACCATCATCTCTTGAGTTCTTTTTGAAATGGTTCTAGGCATATGTTCAAGTCACTCAAGTCTATCTCTTAACTTCATACTTTAATTCTTTTACTCTTTGTCCTGATTTAACGATGTTTTATACTGTCTTAAAATCTCTTCCCTCCACACCATTCAATATATAAATTAACCTATCCAATACATTTGGTTTTGTTTATTTTCCTGTTAACAAATGAATCTGGGAGTTCCTGGGTGGCTCAGTAGGTTAAGCATCTGACTTCGGCTCAGGTCATGATCTCACGGTTCATAGGTTTGGGCCCCGTGTCAGGCTCTGTGCTGACAGCTAGCTCAGAGTCCAGAGACTGTCTTCGCATTCTGTGACTCCCTCTCTCTCTGACCCTCCCCTGCTCATGCTGTCTCTATCTCTTTGTCAAAATAAATAAAACATGTAAACATTTTTTAAAAAATGACTGAATCTGGATTTTTTTGTGTTTTTCCTAACATTTTTTGTTTGTGTGTATGTGTGTATTCTTGTCTAATGTTTCCATGTTCTCATTAATGCCTTATTTCTGTATTATGTAGGCTATTTATATTTTAAATAGTTTAAGATGTAATGCATCTTTTGAAAATTCACTTTGGGGAACACCCAGATGACTCCATTGGTTTAGTGCCCAGCTCTTGATTTTGGCTCAGATCATGATTTCACAGGTTCATGGGATCGAGTCCCACATTGGGTTGTGCAATGGCAGTGCAGAGCCAGCTTGGGATTATCTCTCTGGCCATCCCTGCTCACAGTCTCTCTCCCTCTCTCAAAAATAAATAAATAACTATTTAAAAAGTTCATTGTGAGGCACTGCTAATATTTGATTTCTTTGAGAATGAATTTGTATTCTAATTATCTGTTCTGTTGTGTCATCTTTCTTAGTATTGCTTGCTTTGATAGGATTTGCCACTTGTCTCAAGGATTATATACATGTGTATACATAATAAATATTTATAAATATATATTTTAAATTAAAAAAAATTTTTAATGTTCTATTTATTTCTAGGAGAGAGAGAGAGAGAGAGAGAGACAGCGTGAGCAGGGGAGGGTCAGAGAGAGAGGGAGTCACAGACTGAAACAGGCTCCAGGCTCTGAGCTGGCGGTCAGCACAGAGCCCGACGCGGGGCTCGAACCCTCGAACCGCGAGATCATGACCTAAGCGAAAGCCGGACGCTTAACCGACTAAGCCACCCAGGCGCCCCTATAAATATATATATTTATCTAAGTTATGATTTATCTTTGACCATAATTTTTGGATTTTTTGTTGTTTTTATAATTTGTGTGTGTGTTGATTGCTTCTCCTTCGTTTGTGTCCATAAGATCCAATTCAGAGCAATTTTCTGTCAGCAGCTCAAGATTTCCATCCTACAATTATATTGAAACTACAGAGCCTGGTGGCTAGACCCAAGTCTACTTACTTTCTTTTTCCCTCTTATCATCTGTCTATAAATACACTACTTATTCTACACTTTGTAGGACAGTCAACTGTTTTAGGCTCTAATTTTACTCAAAGTCTAATACTATTGCTAATCGGCAGGTATCTGGTTCCCTGATGTCCGAACTCCAATGCATCATTATGTGTATCCGGTGCTAGTGCTCTGCAGCTTGTGGCTTCATTTTTGACTACCAATTGTGCTTCCTATTCCACATCTGAAACAGATTGGGCCTTACTTTGCTCTGAAGCAACAATATTTTTATTGACTTTTTAAAATAGCTTAAATTACTGGGGGTTTTCAGAAGGTTATTTTAGTTCTGTGTTTGTTCTTTAAGAGTTAAAGCATGGACCCTAAGCGTGTCTTGATGTAGATGAAAGTTCATCACCTTTCTTGTAGGACGGAGACTGGACACAAAGGAAATAAATCCTCTTTCTCTATCAGGGCTGTTCATAAGCTTAACAAACAAAAAATCGAGAATAAAGGATGCTTTAGAAAATGTAGACAGAAAGAAAGAAAGACGCCTTTGTCTGCTTTTATCCAGTGAGGTAATGCAGTTTTCCAAAAAAGAGGTAAAGTAAGTTATTTATTCATGTGATCATTAATTTAATGACATACAAGGGGAGAAGTACTATGCATTAAATTTAATCATCCCTTTTATAATTAATAATCTCTGAAATACATATTAAGCCTAAATACATGAATAACTTTAAATTGAGGGTCACAATGTTAAATCTCCATGATAAATCTCAGTGAATCTATAACAAGCTAATGAACATCATATGTAGTACAATTATCTCTTAAATTATTATGACTGCTGAATGTCCTCTTTCCAATATATAACACCATGAATGTTAGTTCAAATGACATTCTGAATGCTTAAACTGTTGTTATTTATCTCTTGATTTTATTTTAGCATTTTTTTAATGGCTCAAAATACAAAGAACTTAAAAAGACAGGTCTAAAACAACTTGACATTTTGTAAAATTGTAAAACTCTGAACTCGGGCTCAAATTATATCTAAGTTTGTGTTTGAATTAATAAGTTTTTACTGTCCTCTGGAGGCAGTTGCTAAAGTTTGCCCTTATACTCCATAGGACTGTATAAAACTCGATACACTCCTTATGAAAGGCTTTAATTAAGAATAAAATGGAGAGGGGCGCCCGGGTGGCTTAGTAGGTTAAGCGTCCGACTTTCGTTCAGGTTATGATCTCGCGGTTCGTGGATTCGAGCCCCGCGTCGGCCTCTGTGCTGACAGCCAGCTCAGAGCCTGGAATCTGTTTCAGTCTGTGACTCCCTCTCTCTCTCTGACCCTCCCCTGCTCACGCTGTGTCTCTCTCTCTCTGCTAGAAATAAATAAAACATTAAAAAAAAAAAGAATGAAATGGAGAATTATTCAGTTTTCTATCTAACATTGCCTAATATATGTAATTTTCATCAGATTATCTGATTATAACCTATACAACTATAATACTCACTGATGGAGTATATACCTGAAATGAATTTATTTTGAACAATTATACACATATTGTCATATAAATATAGGAAAAAAATAAAAGCTTTTTTAGAATCTCACTAACCAGAGAATAATATTGTTAACTCATTGCCCTCTTTCCATTTTTTTAATGAACATTTCAGATCTATGTTATCCAATTTAAAAATAAATATTGATCTATTTTTTATCAAACAATTCCTTATGGTATAAAATAGTTGCCATAAATAATGTTACTAGCTTCATAATATGCTAGCATGCAAAATTATTGTGCAGTTCTGATGTGCTAGAATGTAGTAAGTTACATATACTTGTAAATTTAGATTATCTTTAGAAAAAATACTGCTTTTCTTTTCTATATCTTAATTATGTATTTTAAATATTAATGTATCTATCTTTTCCCCAGTGCATGTCACAAAGATTTGGTTAATACTTGTTGGAATATGTTTGCATTATTCTCCACTGCAACATCTTTTTATGGAGTTTATATATGCATGATTTATATTTTTATTAATAATGGAAAAATAAGCTCATTTTAACTAAGTTTACCATGTTTTTCAATATTCACGTCAACACTTAGATGTGTTATTTTTGAACAAAGTCCCAACATCTGAAAACAGTCTTGAGCTTCCATGGGGCAGACCCGGTTACGAGGATCACCACACTCAGAGAAACTCAAAGCTGCTGCTTCCTTTCAGGTATTTGTGGTCCTCCCTGGCCAGATGCAATTTCCACATCAGTGTCTTTCTACAAAACCAGTGCTAGTTACTTAGATCATTTAGCACCTTATCAGGTAATCAGAGGAACAGAGCTAAGTAGTTAACCAAAGATCAATCATGCACATAGAAGAAGGAAGAATTGTGTTAACTCTCTGCCCACATATGCTGCCTTGTATAGATTTTGGTTTCTACATCTGTCTTGACAAATGTCTTTCTGTCATTGATTATATAAATTATTTATGCAATGTATATGTAAATTACATAATATATAAATGGTATAAACAAATTTGTAATACATAGCTCAACTATTTAATTTCAGTATATATGTATTATATATATGTAGTGACATATTAAAATGTAAGCAGAGCTTCATTTTCTTCCTGCCCACCAGATTTATCGAATTATAACTGATAATAAAATATTATATATATTTAATGTGTACCATTTGAAAATTTGTTATACCTTACATTGTGAAATGTTCACCACTATCAAGGCAATTAACATATCCATCAGCCCACATAACTGTTTGCTTTACTTTTTTGGTGTGATGATAATAAAACTTAAATTTGACTTTTTTATCAAATTTCAAATATACAATATTATATTAACTACAGCCACATTTTTGTACATTCTATCTCCAGAATTTGTTCTTCTATAACTGAAGCTTCATACTCCTTGACCAGCATCTCCATAATTCCTTCTCCCTCCAGCCCTAGTAACCACTCTTCTTAGATTTTACACATAAGTGAGATCATGCAGTTTTTGTCTTTCTGTGTCTGACTCCCTTAGCAAATGTCTTCCAACTTCACCTATATTGACATATACTGACATATATGGCAGAAATTCCTTCTTTTTATGGCTGAATAATATTCCATTGTGTGTATATGTATGGAATGTATAAACCAAGGCTGATTCCATATCTTGGCTATTGAAATAATGCTGGAATGAACATGGAGTACAGATCTCATCAAGATCTTTATTTCACTTTCTTTGGCTTTATCCCCAAAACTGAGATTGCTAGATGATAAGGTGATTCTAAATTTAATTTTTTTCCATACTCTTTCCCATAATGGCTGTGACTTGCTAACATTTTCTATTGATTCCCAAGTTTCTATATTTTGAAGGAGAATTCAATATCCCTCTTCCCCACCCCCCATACACTGCTTTATATCACATTAATAATACAGAACTTAGTCTTGTCTGTTTTAATTACCACCTGACATTCAGACAAGCAAACAAAATGCGCAGCACTGATCAAATTTTCATTTGAAATAGTGAAATTTAACCTTTCAAATCATTTGATTTTTAAAAGCCATGTGTTTTGTTCACTGTGGCGATGGTAGTAGGTTGTATCAGGCTTTAGAGGCTGATATGGAAACCAAGATCTGGGCTCTAGATTGGCTCATTGCTCTTGGGATGTCTCCGCATGTAGGCATGTTAGGTGACAGAGTAAAGAGTAAGAAGTTATATGAGTGTATAGTACCCCAAATATATACACATATCTGCAAATATTTCTATGCATAGTTATCTGTGACATTAAGCTAAGGATGAGTTCACACTAATGTTGCCTACTGTGATCCATTAACACATGAATCATTGTGGCCTCTTGCCTATGTTTATCTGTGGCTTCCTATTCCACCAGCGAAGAATCTGGCTCCCACTTACTGCCAGTCATCGGCTCCCACTTATTGCCATTCATTTACTTAATTTTTTAACTCCAGTACACTTGTAGTTTCAGAGCTGTTAACTTGTATCCCCATGGGAAACAATTTTATCAAATGTAATGTATGCATTTGACTTTCAGTTCCAGTTCTGTTAATTTCTGCTATGATTAGATCACCCCTAATAATTAATGAACAATAATATTTTCATTATGACAGAAACATGCAAGGAACTATCAGAGAGAAGTCAATATGTATAAAATCATCTATGATGACAAAAACAAATAGATGATAAAACAGATCAGTTATTATCTTATTTACACATTTAGCTTAAAACGTATGTTGTTAGGTAGTTGATTGTGTATTTTAACTGAAACTAAGCCATTGTGTTTCTGCTTCTTGTTTGCTTACTAAGGATACTTTGTGGTGAAAATTTAACCCCAGTAAAGAAAGGATTTGAGTCTTAACCTACTAAATCTTATAAGGAATTGAAAGTTTAAACAAGGACACCTGGATGGTTCAGTCAACTAAGTCTGGCTCTAGATCTCAGCTCAGGTCATGATCTCACAGTTTGTGGGATGGAATCCCATGCTGGAGTCTGCGCTGACAGTATGGAACCTGTTTAGGATCTTCTTTTCTTCTTCTTCTTCTTCTTCTTCTTCTTCTTCTTCTTCTTCTTCTTCTTCTTCTTCTTCTTTTCTCTCTCTCTCTCTCTCTCTCTCTCTCTCTCTCTGTCCCTCTCCAGCTTGTGTGTTGGTGCTCACGTGTGCATGTACACTCCTCTTTCAAATCAAATACTTTTTTTTTTAAGGAAATAGCTGGGCCACCTGGGTGGCTCAGTAGGTTAAGCATCCAAGTTCAGATAGGATCATAATCTTGCAGTCCATGAGTTCAAGCCCCACATTGAGCTCTGTGCCGACAGCTCAGAGCTCGGAGCCTGCTTCGGATTCTGTGTCTCCCTCTTTTTTTGCCCCTCCCCTGCTTGTGCATGCGTTATCTCTCTATCTACCCTCCTCAAAAATAAATAAACATTAAAAAAAAGATATAGCTTAAACAATAATGTGTATGTGATAAAAATAACTCTTTTGGAAAGTAAAATTGTTTAATTAAAATCACTAATAATTACCCTCTCCTACATCTTAAAAGTGCTTAACCACCTCCTCTCACTTAACTCTAATAGTTGGTTAGTGGCTTCATATGTAGTTTGAACAGAATCCACTGAATTAATTCAGTATCTTTCACTCAGAACACTGCCTATATTCACATGTTTTATTGTTCTTAAACTTCATAGTGCTGAATTCTTGTGTAAACTAAAATGTTACCCCTCTCAGAGAAATTACATTTGAGGAAGTCTATTAGTTTTGAGCCTTGCCACACAGCAGTATAGAAATAAAAGCACAATATAATAAGTAAGCTAGACATAGTCAAAGAGGATGTAAAAAATTACTCATTTGCAAAAGAAATCTGAACTTTAGTTGTTGGCTATTTTTTT
Source organism: Proteles cristata cristata (assembly GCA_017311185.1). NCBI lineage: Eukaryota > Metazoa > Chordata > Mammalia > Carnivora > Hyaenidae > Proteles > Proteles cristata. The sequence continues at coordinate 214,395 of JAESUZ010002055.1, forward strand.
TTAACCTTTCACAAGTGCAAAATACTGACATAATAGATGCTTACCTATAAATAAATACCTGGCTTTGATTTTCCATCCCGGTCTTTTCCCCCACCAACAACTTGCAAACCAAAATTAATTTTAATAAATGGAGAGGCCCAATTAGTATACTACATTTCAGTGTGATCTTGGTAGAGAGAGGGCAAAGTCTTTTTGTTTTTATAAGTTTAAGATTATGTAACTAGTGAAGTATAAATCATTTTTGTTTGTGAATCCTTGAAGAACTTGGCCCAAAAAAGTGGCTTAGTAGTGATAAATGTATTTGACTCTTTCAGTTATTTGGGAAAAATAGCAAACTGCAGCTCAAGTGTTTTTTGGTCCTGAACACCTCTGGGACCTAAAGTTACTATTTTCTTCTATCTAGGAGAAGAATCTGTCAAAAGGAAATTTATAGAAGATTACCAGCCTTGTATAATTTATAAGAACAATGAAGAATTTTGGACATTGCTGATTCTTAAGGACATTTAGCAATTTTTTGGTCATTTGTTTTATTTTGTCTTATTTTAGTAGGAGATGGATATATTTGAGTAGAAAGAAAAATGTAAAATAGGACTGTGGAAAGAATGAAGTAGTATTAGAAAAAGAGAAAGTGTCTAAATACGAAATTCTCTGAAGGTAGAAGAATTCAAATTGTAATTAAAATTTGAAGAAGTAAAATTACTTAAAAGATGTGGAATCACTTTGGTCTCAGTTTACCCTCAACTAATTAGGACAAAAGACAGCCTAGAACCAACTTATAAAGTTGTTTTATGGAGCTCCTAAAGAAAATGAGTACATTGTGTGTGTATGCGTGTGTGTGTGTTACACTGTACAATCTGATAAAACTGCAAATATAGAAATTACAAAGAGAAGTCCATCTATTTATAGGGTAGGTTATGATGAACGTGGTATGCCTTAGAGGAGTTTTGAAGAGGAGAAAATGTGTGAACATTATACTATTTTCTGACTCAATCCTATAAGTCTGCCAAGAGTAACCAGATGTAACGGAGCAGCATCAGTCCATTCAAAGCTTTGGTCCACCGTTAGGTGCTGGAAGCCAGTAACTGGTAACTACTTCAGATTGAGCTACACATTTAATACATGCTGGGAAATCAAGAGACAGAGGCTGCAAGGCAGGAAGAAGATATTTCTCTCTTACATGAACTGATCAGACCTTACAGGTAAAAGACAAAGAGTTGATTAGAACTGCTTTAATTCTTATGATTTTACAGTGCCCACAAAATTTTAGCCGAGAGCCAATTTTATTCTTTATTATTATGATATGATAGGCTATGCTAGAGTGGTAGTTACATCTAATACTTCCAAGGCCCCACAATTATTGGACAGTTGTTCCATAGTAATTATTTTTGTCAAGGAAAGTCAATTATTTGGAGAACTTGATTAAAGAATTACTAATTAATAGCATTATCTCAAAGTACTAAGCCCACATTAATTGCGAATTGTTGTAGGGCAGAAGAAATTAGAGAAAATTAATATGTGTGCAGATTATCACAAGAGATTGATTTATTTAAATTCTGCTAGGCATACAATGTCTTAGATTGCTTAGTTGCAAGCTAGTCTAGTTTCAGATTAGCAGATAATATGAATTTAGGAAAGAAGATAAACATATTCATCTGGCCAATAGGATATTTTTTTAAATTGAGAGATGCCTTAGAAAAATCTTGAAAGCCAAACCTCCTTGCAATCACTGATCCTTGAGTATGTTCCAGTATATTCAGGAATATGAATTATCTACAGGTGCAAGTCTATTTTGATAAATAAATTTAAAGAAGTTTGAAAAAGCATGATCAATGAATTTTGAAAACAAAAGGATTCTAAGTGAGCACATAATAGTTTTCAATTTTGTCATATCTTAATGATGTATTTTGGATCCATAGTAGCCAAACAAGCCATAAAGAACATTAAAAAAAAAGTCTCCCCATATTTTTATCCCCACCAATGACTATAAAGAAATTAGAAGTGTTTAGGGTCAGTGGTTAATTAGGAAGTGTGTCGAAAAATTCCTCAAGATAAAAAGAAAAGAGGTCTCTTATGAAGTTGGTGCTGGAAAAGTATATGTGGGTGGATGAGCTCAGTACAGGCCCAAAACGGATATTCTGTCCCCACCCCACCACACACAACATTGTGGAAGTTTCTCCTTAACTTTTGTTACAAATCATTATATTTACTCTTGTTAGTTTTATTATGTATTTATATTAAATGCTGATGCTATATCTGGGCTTATGGTATAGTATCTTTCTGTGGGAAAAATATATCACATTTTCTCATGAATATCTGATTGTTAACTCTATTTATCAACATTCTTTTTTTTTTTTTAATGTTTTATTTATTTCTAGGAGAGAGAGAGAGAGAGACAGCGTGAGCAGGGGAGGGTCAGAGAGAGAGGGAGTCACAGACTGAAACAGGCTCCAGGCTCTGAGCTGGCGGTCAGCACAGAGCCCGACGCGGGGCTCGAACCCAGGAACCGCGAGATCATGACCTAAGCAAAAGTCGGACGCTTAACCGACTAAGCCACCCAGGCGCCCCTATCAACATTCTTAATTGATAGTTATAGAAAAAATCTCTGACTAATTCGGAACAAAAAAATGAGGTTTGTTTTATGCTTATAGTATGTGAAGCTATTTTCATGCAGCCTATATTTGGAATATAAACAACCCTGGATATTGTACTTTTATCAAAGGAAATACTGCTACCAGAGCTAGCATATTTTTATCTATATATCGAGAGGAAGTAAAATAATTGCATGAGAGGAGATAAGACTAGAATGATGAAAATGTCGAAGTAAAGCCTTTCCAGAGTGTCAATAGCAATTTTGGCCTAGATGCTGTAAGAAGTGGTGAATTTAGCAAGTTTACAAGAAATGTAGAGGAGACAGTACCAGGGCTGAATACAATAATTGCCAAAGAACAAAAGGAAATACATTTGTTCTTTAGTATCTATCCTGTTTTGTGTAGTGAATTTTATTTATTTTTTCCAAGTTTTAATTTAAATTCCAGCTAGTTAACTTATGGTGCAATATTAGTTTCAGGTGTAGAATTTAGTGATTCATCACTTACATACAATATTGGGTAATAAATTTTATAAAAATTAAATCCTTACTCTTATAAACCTGAAACTCCCTTAATACATTTAATAGTACTTTTCAATGACCTCTATAACCCATAATAGGGGACTTAGCTATTTCGAAATTAAGGCTTTGACTTAAATGCTATCTTGATGTAAGCATCTCATTAAAAATATTAAATGTCTACAATATGGAAGGCATTGTACTTGATATTTTAAAAATCAGGTAAATATGTAATGTTATTTCAATATTATAGATGGAAAAAGCAAATTTAGTAACTGGTAGAGCCAGATTCAGATTTAGATCCACATAGTGCCAAATACTGTACTTTTTTGTGTGTGGTTTTATTTGCTATAAACTTTTAGCTCTTTGTAGGTATGCATCTTCTTCCAGCCACCAAGCTTAGTGAGTCCTACCCTGTATGCTCTCTAGAATCCTAAAGAGTTCATGTTCATAGGAATATGAAGTTGCTCAGACTCAGAAGAAAGTGCTATAAAGGATGTCATAGTGATAAAGGAAAGGGGCCTCTTATGTGCAAGTCACCGTGTGTGCAGTTTGTTTTTAAACAAATGCACATCATTTCAAATAATATGCTTCAGCACGGTCATATATGCTTTTTACATGTGCTTAATTCCAACATATCATAAATCCTGCATTATTTTGTCATATCTACAGTATCTGATCATAGGATGCTTGAGAATGTCCCTGAACTTTGGTTAGCTCTGTTCCTTACTAGGCAATATAGCTCTGTTCCCAACAAGGCAATGCACATTCAATATTTCTTCACCTCTTATCTCACATCTATAATTAACCCAAAATGTGGAACATTATATGATATTGTGATATTCTGTTATGACACTATATGATATGATGCTAATATTATACTATATTATATCTGTTATGTTGTAGCACTTCACATCATATCATAATATCATATCATATCATATTTTTGACTTAATGATTTCAACTCTAGCCTAAAATAGTATTATTAGTTCTGTATCATCAAATTGTAACAATTTTATGTTTTTAAACATCATGTAATGAAGTGATAGAATGTATCATGTAGGCACTATATATAGGAGTTAGTATTTTCTTCACTTAAAAATGAGAAGATAGTATCATGACTTCATGAGAAAGAACAGTATTACTTCCTATTTACATGATTCGTTTTCATTTATTTCCTGTGTTATTCAACTATGTTAAGATCAGTCTCATAATATATAGAGTACATCTGTGCCTTAAATTGCATTTGGAAATAAAATATTCCAATAATATAAGTTCTTAATACTCATAGGAAACATGCCAAAGTTTCTAAATCTTTCCCCACATAGACACTTATTTAAGTCTGTGTGCACAAACAGCAACAACAGACTATGGGTTCATTTTCCTGCCCAGTTCAAAAGAAAGCACACTCCACAGAAGGCATTGTATGACTGAATCTTTCTGGCTCTCACAGGCTTCAAATACACTTTTAAAAGTGCTCGCTATAATAAATAAATATGAACTTCAAGCTTCACACAAGTATTTAACCTGCAAAAATAAATCAAAAGAAATATAATTTAACCATTGATCAATGTGCTACCCTGTTTTTCCAAGCAGGTGAGAGGTTTTTTTTGCTAATATCAGTATTTTGAAGAGTTGTTTTAAGATAAAAAAAAATATTTTCTCCTTTTCTTGAAGCAAAGAAAAAGTAAAAATTTTATGATACTTTTTATCTAGAGAATTCCATTCTATTCAGCTAATGCTCAGCTTTTATGTTCCTATATTAATAAAGGATCTCTTTCTTTATTTCATCCAATGCAGTTCACATCTGGCTTTGCTGATTATTAATCCATGCTGTCATGAGCAAGGCCACTTATGGACAGAAGAAATACTGCCACCAGGAGCTTTTGTTTGGGATTTTTATCCCTTTCTTCTTTTTGTTATGAAAAGACACATACAGGGCATTTTGATCCTACGAAAACATGTTGTAGATAAACATTTATTCCTACTCAGACATTATCAGCTTTTAACAGAAATGAATTCTTGACACATAGTTTTGTAGGTAATTAGCCAATTCAGTAATCTGCAGAAGCAGAAAATAAATCAGTACCTAAGGGTGAGTGGCCAATATTTGAGATTCTAAGCATTTCCTTTCTGAAATATACAGTCTATGTTTAATATGGGAATTAAAGATAGTCACTGCCAATAGAACTGGCAGGAAAGACAAGAACTCATTAAAAATTGGAGAAATTTAATCCTTCTATAAAGCCTTCATCATGAGTATCATTCTTGTATACAGTCTTAAAGGCATACAGATGCAAGCAATTATTTTAAGTGATTCTTATTAAGCATTTCAGATATTAACCACTAAAACCAGAATTATTATACAATATGCTCTCTCTTTGAAGTGTGCAAAGAGAGAATATGGTTTTCTGTGCTTTGTGATTAGTGACATTCTTTCTGGAGTTTGCAGGGACAGAACACAATTTGAGGAAAAGAAGGCCTAAGGAGGAACCTAATGCAGAAATGTTTTATAAATACAAAAATAGCCCATTGGGGAGTGAGTCTGTACAGTCACATTATACAAAGGAAACTCAAAGAGAGAATGGCCTCATAAAAAAAAAAAACAAATAAACAAACAAGAAGAGCCTTCCAAAAAAGAGAGATTTTGTTGTAACTATTCCAAGCAATTGAACCAAATAAAGGAGGAAATGTGACCCCTGGATATAAACATCAGAGAGTTAGGTAGATCCTATCTGTAATGTTGAGAGTAGAAGGGAATTAGAATTGGTGAGAATTTGTTTCTCTTTCAATAAAACAGTCACGATCAAAAGACTTGGGACATCACTTACATAAAGAATAGGAGACAGGTGTAAAAAAGGGGTGCCTAGGTGGCCTTTTAGGTTAAGCTTCCCACTTTGGCTCATGATCTCATGGTGCATGAGTTTGAGCCCCACATTGGGCTCTGTGCTGACAGCTCAGAGCCTGGAGCTGCTTCAGATTCTGTGTCTCCCTCCCTCTTTCTCTCTGTCGCTCCCCTGCTCATGCTCTGTCTCTCTCTGTCTCAAAAATTAGTAAACATTAAAATATATTTTAAAACAAATTTTTAATTAAAAAGGTATACAAAGTAAAATATAAACAATAATATTTATTGTTGATGATATTGTTGTTTTTGTTGTTAACAGTGAAAGGAGCTTAAGTTCCCCATAAATGTTAGTGAACTAATATTTATATGCTGACAGAGGTGGCTCCAGAAAAAGGGAGTTGGGAAGTATTCCAGCAGAGGAAGCACAGACAGTACAGCAAGTTCTCAGAGAAGTAAGAAAGGAATGTGTTGAGGGGCACCTGGGTGGCTCAGTCGGTTAAGCATCCGACTTGGGCTCAGGTCATGATCTCACAGTTCGTGGGTTCGAGCCCCGCGTCAGGCTCTGTGCTGACAGCTCAGAGCCTGGAGCCTGTTTCTGATTCTGCGTCTCCTTCTCTCTCTGAACCTCCCCTGCTCACGTTGTCTGTGTCTCTCTCAGAAATAAATAAAACATAAAAAAAATTAAAAAAAAAAAAAGAAAAGAATGTGTTGAGAAACAATGAAGTTGTAGGGTAAGGCCAGCAATATGTGAGGAAAGTATTAAGTCTCCAGTGAGGATTATGGAACATTGTGGAATTGCAGTGTAAGAACAAGTACAGTAGGAGGGCCCGTGAGACGTTTCCTTTATAAGCTTTAGAAGAGGTTTGCAGAACAAAATGAGACAATGGCTGGGGAAAATGTGTTTTCTTAATTTGTTTTGATGGAAGGGAACTGAACTTTTTCACAGGAAAGCGAAAAGAAGAAAAAGAGATTTGCAAAACTGTGAGAGGAGATTTCAGTTTCTATTATGCCACTTTCTTGTCTTTCTCGGAGGAGTCCCACTCAGAAGTTTCAACCATCTGAGGACTTGCACACATTACAATTGTGTTTATAATGAGAAATCACTTCTTGGACACATCTGCCTCCTGTTTCATTGTGTGCCTTTTCTAAAAGATTAGTGTTTATTTTTGAGAGAGAGACACCACCAGCGCTGGAGGGGCAAAGACAGTGTGGGGGACAGAAAGGATCCTAAACTGGCTCTGTGCTAACAGGGAGCCCCATGCAGGGCTCGAACTCGCGAACTGTGAGATCCTGACCTGAGCCAAAGTCAGACGCTTAACCCGACCGAGCCACCCAGGCGCCCTCATTTTGTGTCTCTTCAGAGAGTTTATATTTTAGGTCACAAGTGCCTCCCTCCTTGTAACCCTAAAAGGACGTTCAGTTAATGAGAGCAAATTGTTCTGCAGTCAGGGGTGCTACCCTCAGGGGAAACGTGGCGCTGTCTTGCAGTTGAGAAGGGAAGTCCCAGGAAAGTCTATGCAGCATTTGAATGAGGGCGCAAGTTTGGTCTGACAAATGAACGCATGCTGCGGTGCAAGTAATTCCCTAAGGTTGTTGTTAGCGTTTACTCGCAGGTTGATTGTACTCCGGTTAGACAGGAAGGTTTCTAGCAGGGACCTGCTGCCGTGCACCGCAGGGGGTGGGACTCCGCGACCAGATGGTCCCGCACAGGGAAGGCACTGGGACGCAGGCTGTGCTCTACCGAGGTCCCCGACCCAGAGGGATGGAGCCTGAGCTCTGCAGACGAGGCGCGTCGCTTCCACCCCTTCCCTCTGCACAAAGTCTGTCTATTCACCAGGTAGTCGGTTGCAGGACTGCGCCCACCCAGAAAGAGAAGCATTGTTTTCTAACTTACAGGGAGGTGACTTCAGGGCTACCCAGAGGCCTTGAAAAGGAGCCATCTCTGCCTCTTTGACACAGAATTTGAACTGTTTTCTTTCTTTTTTCTTTTTTGATGTTTTTATTTATTTCTGAGAGAGAGAGAGAGAGAGAGAGAGAGTGACAGCGTGAGCAGGGGAGGGTCAGAGAGAGAGGGAGTCACAGACTGAAACAGGCTCCAGGCTCTGAGCTGGCAGTCAGCACAGAGCCCGACGCGGGGCTCGAACCCACGAACCGCGAGATCATGACCTGAGCGGAAGCTGGACGTTTAACCAACTGAGCCACCCAAGCGCCCCTAAAGTGTTTTCTTAATCATAACTTTTTTTTTTTCATATTTGATAAAAAACATTAGAATCAAGCTAATGTCATGACTGGATTGAGCGAAATATTAAATATATGTTTACATTAAATCTGTAGTACGAATACACCGTAAATATATGTAAAATACCAATAAAAGGCGAAAGGATAAATGAGTGAAGAGGCAGGAGAGGTGCAGGCTTCCGGCTGCAGAATGAAGAAGTCACAGGGGTGAAAGATTCGGATTTCGGCGCAGGGAGTGTCATCAACGGCACCGAACTCGTGTGGGACCAGAGGGCAGCTACACGGGTGAGCACACCACAACGCGCAGACTGTCAAGTCACCACGCTGTACACCCAGAACTAATGTGACATTGTGCGTTAATCAGATCTCAAAAAAAAAAAAAGATAAAAGAATAGAGGAAGTTAAAACTGAAGGAGAACAAGCTTACTAGAAGACATTGGGTATATGCATATATACAAAGAAAAGAGTAATGTTTAATACATTACCTACAGTTATGTCTATCCATTTAAAAATCAAATCAGGTAAATCGAGCTTTAAAAAGAAGGGAGTGGCACAGACAGACAGCAGCACGGGTGTGGACGGCCTCCTGGAAGCAGTGAACACACTTCTGCACAAGAAATCCGGTCATTTCCCGCTATATTTTTCCCCCAAATGATCACCGATAGCCCCTTGGTATGTGAAGTCCTCAGTCTGGAGGTGCTCGAGGGAAAGTTCCTTATCCTCTATCCCTTCTCTTTGTGCATTTCCAAGTTGCAACTGTGTATTTATAAATGTAACAAATGCTTGGGCTGGGGGAGGGGCCCTGAGGAAGTGGAGGACGTGGGAGAAGAGGAGTTAATTAATCCTTTCCAGCACATTTAGGCTGATGGGCCTGCCAACCCAGGCACTTCTTAAAGCTGATCCCCAATCTGAATTTAAATGCAAGTTTAACACCATTTCATGTTAAATAAATCTTTTTTTTTTTAAATTTATTTCTAGGAGAGAGAGAGAGACAGCGTGAGCAGGGGAGGGTCAGAGAGAGAGGGAGTCACAGACTGAAACAGGCTCCAGGCTCTGAGCTGGCAGTCGGCACACAGCCCGACGCGGGGCTCGAACCCACGAACCATGAGATCATGACCCAAACGAAAGTCGGACGCTTAACCGACTAAGCTACCCAGGCGCCCCTAAATAAATCTTTAATACACTTTTAAAAATACAATATTGAGGCACCTGGGTGGCTTAGTCAATTTAGCATCTATCTTTGGCTCAGGCCGTGAACCCATGGTTCCTCGGATTGAGCCCTGAATCCAGCTCTTGTGCTGACAGCTCAGAGCCTGGAGCCTGGTTCAGATTCTTTGTCTCCCTGTCTCTCTGCCCCATCCCCTGCTCACGATCTGTCTCTCTCTTTCAAAAAATAAATAAACATTTAAAATAAATAAAATTAAATTAAATAATTAAAATTAAAATTAAATTAATTTAAAATAAAATAAAATAATAAATAAAACAATATTATGATTTAAAAGTATTTTTTAGTCATTCTAAAATTACTTATCTGCACATGGTTTAGCTTTCAGAGACTAGTGTTTGTGTATCAAAAGTATATTTCCAAAAAGATAATTTGGCTAGAGGTTATTGGTAATGCAGTGTCAAAAAGCTAAGGGAAAACATTTCTAAATATTCATTGTCTACAATGGTGGACCCTTTCTTAGATAGGAAATTAGTTGTTTTGAAAAATCACTTGTCTGCCTTTCTAATGATAAAGATCATATTGTGTGCTTACTCAAGTAAAGCAAATTACTAATACTTAATTAATATTTTTGGAACCGTTGTTAAGTATTTTATGTACATGATTTCTAAAATGCTAAAAATATTTTGTATAGAATTATTATGATGTTATCAGACTCAGAAATTGATATTTAGCCATGGCTTATCATGTCATCAACAATAAATTTCTACCCGAATCTCTTTGCAATTTTTGTAGGATTATCTGGACTATTCTTTTTAATTACAACGTTCGTATGCATTACTCTGTGGCTATTTTACTTCTAATTAGGTTTATTTGAAAAAGCTAATTACATGCTATTCATTTTCATACACTTAGCATTTAATCACAACAGATTCTCAGTGAACCAAGAGGCAGACATTCCGCTAATAAATATATCATAAAACATAGAAGTTAGGCATTGGCAGTGTATTTTTCAGTGTTCTGTCAGATTTATGGGTAATTCTGTTATTGTTAAACCTTGTATATAATTTATAAATATTTTTGCTCATATTCTATAAAATATAATGAATATTCATGTTGAGCAAGCATGTATATTCCATATGGTTTCCTGTTAGATTCATTTCATTGCACTGAGAGATTAAAGGACTAAGACACAATTATTGCTGTACACATTATAAAAAGGACATCAGCCGCCATCATAATATCCATCAACACAATAGCACATTGAGCTTCTATAAATATGTAATGCCCTGCTGGCAATCCATAAACCAAATTATATAGCCTGGTCCCCAGTATTCTATAAACTTATGATCACTGATGAAAACACGCCCCTGTAACCCAACCGACAAACATGAAAAAAGATAAACTTCTAGAACATACATAAATACCAATAATGATCTACACTAAACAAATGTTCAGTATGGTAGAATTATTTATGGCACCAGAATATAAAAAAATAAAATCAAAAGCTAATTCCATTCAATTTTTATGAATTCCTTAATTTACTTTATGAAATCCTTAATTAACTTGACTGACCATTTCGGGATGAGGAGGGCAAGAATATTCTAGATTCATACATGATACAAAGCGCTTTACATTTTTTTCCTGTTCGGCTAAGATGCTGTCTGATTATCAAATAAAACCTGAACCTAAACAAAGCTTTTAAGACTTCTTTTTTTCCATTTATCTCTTGCAATTGAGGGAACAAAAACCACGCTCGCACCCCCTTCTGCATGAGGAATAGCTGCCGTATTTGGTTTGTCAGGCACTTTCAAAGAAGCTGAATACTTAGAAATGTAAATAATGAACACTCCTTGAAAATCTAAGGTGTCTTCATACGTGGTTGCTTTTGTTGACTAATGCAGTTCCACCTGTGAAAATGAGCGTTCAAAGCTCATCAAACAATCCAGTATTGTCGTTTTAAGAAGATAACTTTGCATATTCTATAGATTTATCGGTAGGCTTCATTTATTAAGATTTATGAGCTATACCTAATGTCAAGTAGAATATACGCATTCATATTTTATAATTATATCAACTCTCTCATGTCAAAGAAAGCAGGTAATGTGTATATAAGAATATGTTTTTAGCTGACACCTTCATGGAAAAGGAGAGGGTGGGTCTCCTCCCCTCTCCCCACTGTAAATCTACCTGATCTTTGACATAAGCTTATGTTTGGAAAATAAAGTCCTTTAACGGATCATTATTAATAAAATGATATTTTTATAAAATGTAGACAAAAACTCCTACTTTCAGAGATTCGGAGAAAATTAATTGAGCACGTATGTGTAATTAATCATCTAGCCCATGCTTGTATTTCATAGATCCTCAAAAAATATTAATCTTTTTGCTTTCTCATATTCTTCTCTCCAACCAATTAGTTCAATCATATTAATAATAATCAAGTTCTTTAGAACTCAAAAAAGCAGAAAATATTAGAAATATGTTCTGTATTATGACATTATTGCACTAAAGTCAATTTTATTAAAAACATTCTTCCGAGAAAATTTTTTTTCACTGCTTTCTAGAATAAATATAACTTATACTATTTATCTAAAATCCACATAAATTAGAAAAGAATTTTACAGATGGAATTGAATGGCATGTAGTTTTTTGTTAATACAGAAATATGTTCCTGGATGCCTGGGTGTCTCACTTGGTTAAGCAACCAAATCCAGCTCAGTTCAGGAACTCACAGCTTGTGGGTTTGAGCCCCACATTGGGCTCTGTGTTGACAGCTCAGAGCCTGGAATCTGCTTCGGGTTCTGTGTCTCCCTCTCTTTGCCCCTCTCCCACTCATTCTATGTCATTGTCAAGTGAATAAACATTTAAAAATTGTTTTTTAAAAAAAGAAATATATACCCAGTTGGTGGCCAAACCAAAAGATCCTCTACCCAACAAAATATATAATAAAATCCTCTTCAGATGCAAAATAAATAATAAAAGCAAAACATAGAGACAGTGGGTAAAACAATAACCAGCCATGTTAAGAAAAGAGAGACATGAGGGACACTTGAGTGGCTCAATAGGTAATAGGTTTAGCATCCGCCTCTTGGTTTTGGCTCAGGTCATGATCTACAGTTAATGAGTTCAAGCCCCACATTGGGTTCTGTGCTGAAGGTGTGAGCCTGCTTGGGATTCTCTCTCTCCATCTTTCTTTCTCTGCTACCACAGCTCTCTCACTCTCTCTCTCTCTCTCTCCCCCACCCCCCTTCAAAATAAATAAACTTAAAACAAGCAAGGAAGCAAACAAACAAGCAAACAATTAAAGAAGGGGATGGCATCCACGGGTTGTAGATAAATAGAATAAATACTATGTTGGAGGAAAACAAACCTCCTTAAGAATTTTGTCCTCAAAGAAGGTTTAGTAAAAACGCGCTTTGACTTGATCTTATGCATAGACTAAGACTTTTTCCCCCAATTATTAGCAAGCATTTAGTCTGAGGAAGTGACACAAATGAAAATGGTTTGGGGTAAAGCACCAGAAGTTTTACTGAGGAATATCCTTACAATAAGAATGAGGAAAAGGAGGCCAAACTGGAAGACAAAAGGCACCTTTAGCTAAGTGTTCTTCGACATCTAAAACGAAGAAATCTGGGCATTTATGTATTAACTTTATTTGGATCCTCTCTGCTTTTTAATATATTATTCCCTCCCCCAAAGATTCATGGTTACCATTAGAGATATGATTTGTCATTTTCATTTATGTATTTCTTTAGAAATATTTATTTTAAGTAATTATTTTAGGCATTATTAAATGTAGAGTAAGAATGTTATCACAGCCCAGGTTATGGCTCACAGAACAAAAGTAGGCAGCTTCAATTAAAGGACTTATATAGTGACCCAAAAGTTTAAAGAGCATAGGAAATATAATTAGGAATGATAAATAAGTTATCCAGTAGGTATATATAGTCTACCAGAGAAATTTAATATATGCTTAAGAAATATAATAGAAGCTTAAAATTATGTTTTTGAGTATATACTACAGTCTGTTCAGCTATAACAGTTCAGCTATTGTTTTGAAAATGTGGGCTTGTTCCAGCATGATTGATGTATTAGGGATAACTTGAGCATAATGCAAATTTTACATTTGCTTCTGTGTGATTTTGTTCATGAGAAACACTAGATGAATGCAGAAAACTGCATCTAGTTACATGAATCAAGACATGTAAGGATATAAAAAAAATCCACAAAATGCACACATCGCATACATACACATCCCTCAGACACCAACTATGAAGTACCTCCATTCCTCCCTGTTTCATATAACTCCTTTCCCGTCATTATACATCCACACAATGCCCAGTCCATACTGGTCTTTTTCAAGATAAAGTGACATTCTAGTATTTACCTAGCACTTAATCACTTAACATTTGTGAAACTGTGCTACCATATTTATTATGCTCTTATCTTGTATTGTGTATGTATCACTGAGGATATATTGAGTTTTGTCCCAACCTTATTTTCCTTAAATCCTGTGGATTTATTGGACAATTCTGCATAGTGCTGTGCTATTTAAGAACACATATGTCACCTTTTAATAAAATTGACTGTATTAAGAAACCAGAAGAAATAACATTGTAATAGGTTGGGTCAGGAAAGTCTATAATATTGTATGTTTTCAAAACTTGAAAAATGTTATGGAGAAATAAAAAGAGAGAGAGAGAGATTTCTGTAGCTCCAGTGACTGAAAACAGGAAAACAGAAGGTACAAAGAGGGAAAGCACAGGACATATATGTTGGAAAGCAGGGAAGTAAGCTGGTTTGGGCTAAACGTTATATCAATTGAAAAAGAGACAAGGATTTATCCGTAGCAAAAATATCTTGAGAAGAAGATGTACAATATTTTAATTATCATATTAAAATGCATTTAAATTTCTTGCTCAAAATATATAAAGCAAAGAAGATGAAAGCATTTCCTTTCCATGTCATAGTGCATTATTTCATAGGCCAAACTAAGGATTATTTCATTCTCTAGGAATCCCAGACATTATGAGGCTCAAAGTAGAACATTGTTTGCTAGATCCTCAAATGTATAGTAGAAAGATAATACAAGATTGTGTTTCCCTGAAGGACTGTTTTACAATTCCTGAAGGAACTGAAGTGTTCGTAGGTTGTTTAACAAATGTTAGTTAATATGATGAATCCTTTTTTACACAAGGGTAGACTTTTATTCCCGAATTCAGGACGGTCCCTTTATTTCTGTAGGTTTCCTTTCCTGCTCAGGTCTCCCTGAACAGGAACATTAGTGGTTGCCACATTTTAATCATGTCTGACAGGTGCAGGAGCTTTTTTTGGTTAGTTTCCTGGCTTTAGTTAATGGTATGCCTCTTGCAAATTAGCTGTAATTTGTTCATTCTCTTTTCATCTTTTCTTCATTCCTTTGAAGGAGGCTCACTTCAAATAGCAAGAACAGAATAGTAAAATGGGTTGAACTGGCAATCGATGAAGGTTCATACAGCATTCCACCTGAGCCATTTAGGAAATTAATGGATTTAATTTTTATGAATTATTTTGACAAAAATGAAATGAGTATCTGCAATGTAATAGGAAATGTGATTAAGGCTATAATATTTACATTCCGGATAATGCGCTTTCTGTTCTCAAGTACAGCATCTGTAAAAAGATGGGGCTGGATCCTACCTCAATTTCCTGTAAGTTTGTCTGATTGGCATTTACAACAGGATCATTCACTATGACTGCTATTTTGCATTAATGACCATTTATTGCCAAGTATAATAATGATAATAAAATTTAGTTTAAGTTTTTGACAAATTATAGACCTAGAACCTAGATTATGCAGTGGGACTGTCTTAATTAACGCAATTCTAGAAATAATAAATTCTTAGAAGATATCGTATAACACTTGTTTAAACAAATGTATATTAAAACAGAGCTGTGACAGTTACAATTACAAAAAGATAAATATTCATATCATATACTTCTACTACTTAAGAAAATGTATGGGGAATAGTTATGATTTGCATTCTTAAATAATTTAAAGTTATATTAAGAAAATAACCCACTTTATATAATACATCAGTGTTCAATTATACTTTAAAAACAAAGAAGTGAAGCCCATTTTTTTCTTTAAATATTCCATTTCACATCAGTGTTTTTTCTATTGAAAAGTACCATGCAATATATTGGGAAACCAATGGCATTCTATAATGTCAAATCTATAAAAGGCATTTTATCACTAAAAGATATACTAATTTTTAATTTGTTATTTAATATAATTTTTATTTTTTATAGTTTATTTATTTTTGAGATAGAAACAGAGAATGAGGGGGGGCGGGAGAGAGAGAGAGAGAGAGAGAGAATCTGAAACAGGCTCCAGGCTCTGAGCTGTCAGCACAGAACCCGACACAGGACTCGAACCTATGAACTGTGAGACCATGACCTGAGCTGAAGTCGGACCCTCAACCGACAGCCACCCAGATGCCCCAACAGATTTTTTTTTAAACTACCAGCTGTGTAATAAAGATCCTTCTTCACTTTGGGACTATCTTGGTGAATAAGAAACCAGTTATAAGAATCTAGTGGTTGATCAGAAAATTTGATAATGTTCAATCAAATGATTGTTCTGCTATGTGCTTGCACAGATTCCTAAGAGAATACATAGGAGTGAAAGCTAACCTAATCCTGGGAAGATATTTTTAGATGTCACAGAAAAGTACCTTTTAAGATATAACATAAGAAAACCTTTGACTGAACAAGAGAAACTCCTAGGGAGATAAAAACATAGAAACCTGGAGGTATGCATATTCTATGTAATCCTGCAAAGCTTATTCTATTTCTGTATTATTTTATCAATATTTTATATTTCTATCAATTAACAAAATGTCTCAATTGTCTTATTAAACCAAATCAGACTGACTGCATAGGGGCACATGTTCCCCAGTGTTCCTAGCAGCACTCTCAATAACAGCCAAAACATGGAAAGAGCCTAAGTGTCCATCAACAGGTGAATGGATCAAGAAGATGTGGTTTATCTATACAATGGAATACTCCATGGCAATGAGAAACAATGAAATCTGGCCATGTGTAGCCACATGGATGGACCTTGAGGGTGTTATGCTGAGTGAAATAAGTCAGACAGAGGACAGATACCTATGTTTCCACTTACTGGTGGATTAGGAGAAACTTAACAGAGGACCATGGGAGAGAAGAAGGGGAAAAATAGTTGGGGAGAGGGAGGGAGGCAAACCATGAGAGACTCTTGAATGCCAAGAACAAACTAAGGGCTGATGGGAGTGGGGGAGAGGGGAAGGGGGTTGATGGGCATGGAGGAGGGCACTTGTTGGAATGAGCACTGGGTGTTATATGGAAACCAACTTGACAATAAATTATTTAAGAAAAAAAAAAAACACAACGAATAGAGGTCTTGACCACACACACACATGCACAAAATCAGACCGGGGTCAATATTATTTCCTCAGCATCTTATGATTTTAAAAATAGCACAGAGTGACCCATGAGAGATTGCATAATCAGGAAACTTTAGTAAGTTTCATAAATTAATCTCTGATGTAAAACTATCCAGTTTTAAAACTATTTTATTTTCTTTAAAATTTAAAAAATAAAACAATACAGATGAAGTCTTAGAATGTTGCATATTGACGAAGATTAACTTGTTACATTATACACTGATATCATGAACATTTTCTGAATGTTCCATATCTAAATAAAATATTTAAGCAGATCAATAGTTCATGTTTGTTTTGTGAAGGCAGTTAGGGTTCCATATTTAGGAAAATACTTAAATATTCTGTTACATTTTGCTGCAGTTTTTAAATCAATCGACCTTCTGTCTGTTTTTTCTTTGCCCATCATTGAAAAATGGCTAAGTGGAACTTTTAATAAGTTTGGGCAATATTTTTTGGTGGATCTTATTTAAATATATGCTTTGAACATATGCAATTTTTATTTTGGGTGCTCAATATTGCACACCAAAGGTAGAGGCAGTCTTCAACTTGGCTTCTAAAAAATGTGATTTATAAGGAAAAATGCATGTGTCAGATGATCAGGAGATTTGTCCTGTTTAGTGGACAGAGAAGGGCGCCTGGGTGGTTTAGTCGGTTAAGCGTCCGACTTTCGCCTAGGTCATGATCTCGCGGTTCATGGGTTCGGGCCCCGAGTCGGGCTCTGTGCTGACTTCCGGCTCAGAGCCTGGAGCCTGTTTCAGAGTCTGTCACTCCCTCTCTCTCTGACCCTCCCCTGCTCACACTGTCTCTCTCTCTCTCTCTCTCCTAGAAATAAATAAAACATTTAAAAATATTTTTAAAAAAAGTTAGTGGACAGAGAAAAGTAACATTGGTTTTGTAACATGAGTCTTGAACCAAAAGAAACAAGGGCAAATTCCTCTAGACTACAGATATTATTTTTATAGCTGTTTATTGCATAGGCAACTCTATTATTTTCCAAAGTTCATAGTAGCAGAGATCACACACACACACACACACACACACACACACATATATAACATTAGGCCTTTATTCTATGTCATTGGCACTTATCTAAACACTCGGTTTGGACGTGTGTGTGTGTGTGTGTGTGTGTGTGTACATATAAATGATTAATCATTCCTTGTAGACAGTCCTAGAGAAAGATCCTTAGTTACTTTGTTTAAATTAGTAGAATATAAAAGTTTTTGAAATTATTGGAAATAAATATAAATATTAGAAATATAATTCAGTTGAAACAAATTTGTAAGGCATTAAAGGTGAAAAAAACCTAAATTTTATCTTCCAATGAAACATGCGTGGGACTTCAGTACATCTGCTTTATATTTGAATATTAAGAAAATATTAAAGCTAATGACAATGTCTAAATTGTAATTTCTGTTGATTAATTTTGTAATTGTGACTCACTGTGTATGACTCAGATTCCTCCTAGAGAGGGAACATCTACAATTAGACAAGCATTCATTCCATTTTTTAGAATATATTTTTAGGAATATACAAGTAAAAATCTGACTTCAGTTATTGACGTCCATGACAAGCGAAACACTGGCATGGATGAAGAGAACCACAAATAAAGTGCCCGGCTTGAATTAAGCTGCTGAAATAGCGATTTTACTGGCAAGACACGATCTGCCTGCTGTTTTGAGTCAGGTGCCAAGGATACTCTGTGGCTGGGTAGTTTCCATTTTAGACGTTAGCTATCTCTTTAATTATAAAAGAGCATCTGTGTTATAACAAAATTTGTGATGAATTTATATTCCAAAAACCCAGATCGAGGAGGGAATGGTATAATTTACTAATTATTAGACATTAAGTAAATCATATAACTTTTGATTTTGTCTTCACTTGAACAAAATGGTGTATTAATAACTGTGCTGAAAGTCTGCTGAAATAATTCAATAAAATCATTATGAAAAGGCAAGTGGGAAATAGAAAATGGTGTCTCCTACCATCTCAGACTGTTCCCTTTCTTACGATTCTCCACCCACACAGCCTCCTTACTGTTCTTGAATATTCCAGGCCATAGACAGCAGGGCTGACACTTGCTTTTCATTCTGTTGCTAACAAAGGTACACCCTTCAAGTCTTTACTCTAAAGTCATTTACTCAATGTTGCTTTTTTGGTCAAAGATTTCACTCCACCCCACATGTATTTCCTGTTCTTCTTTCAAGCTTTCTTTTTATTTTAGAATTTATTTCTCTTTAATATCTTGATATTTGATTTACTCATCTATTGAGGGTCTCCCCAGGTTGAACATAGAATGTATGAAAGCAGTGAATGTTGTGTATTTGTCGAGTGTCCGAACCCAGTGTTTAGAGAAACTCCAGAGACGGAGCATAAAGGCTTAATGTTTTGCTCATGAAGAAGAAGCGTTATACGGGTGTGTTTTTTTTCAGTAATTAAAATGAAAAAAAAAGAAATTTATTTTTTTAAGTGAGTAACTGTTCCCTTTTATTTTTATATTTGTAAGGTAAAAGTGAAGGATATTAAGCAAGGAAAACATAGAAAATTTTAGTGGGCAAGTGAAAATGACAATATTATTTTTTTCATTCTGGCCTCTCTCTTGGGGGCAGCCTCCTGGAACACTTTGCGGAAGAAATTTGTCATCCTGGGTAAGACAAAAAGACTGTAATCAATTACAATATCTGCCTTTGGATCTGGGGTTGAAGGCAGGCATCAAATGAGTGATAGTCTTCGATCCATATATTTGGTATGCCCATAGTAAATATATCTGGAAGTTTTATCAGTCGATAATTGGAAATATAATGTAGCATAAGCTACCTAACCCAGTCACGTACTGGTCACATAAGGTTCTTTAACTCAGTGAGAATTCCAGTTCCCCTCTAGAGAAAGATGTCCACTTACTCAGTGATCAAATCGGAGCCTCTTAGAGCCCCTAAAACTTCCACAGGCTATTGTACAAAGGAAATTAACAACAAAACTTGTAAAACATAAAGTATTTAGTACAATAAAAATTGTGGGTTCTCAGAATGCACGTAAGTTTTTGGAATAGTTTAAGCAGTTAGATAGTTGGAATGAAAATGCAATGCCCAGAGCTAGAATAAGTTTTCGGCAGTTAGAACATTAAATTTATGGAGGTTAAAAATGAAAGGCTGATAGACTGGGAGAACCTATTTGTAAATGTCACTTCTGATAAAGAACTGCTATCCAAATATACAAAGAACTCTTAAAATTCAGTATTAAGAAATGAGCAACTCAGCTAAACAATGAGTGAAAGACCTGAAATGACCTAGCAATGAAGATATACATACGGCAAATAAGCATGTGAAAATATGCTCCACATCATATATTATCAGGGAAATACAAATTTTTCAAAAATGAGGTAAAATTGCATACCTCTAAGAATGGCCAAAATCCAAACCCTGACAAAACCAAATGTTGTGTAGAGTTTGGAGCACGAGGAACTCTCATCGGCTGCTGGTGGGAATGTAAAACGGCACAGCTACTTTGGAAGACAGTGGTAGTTTTTTTGTTTGTTTTGTTTTGTTTTTATAAAACTAAACATACTCTTACCATATGGTCCACCAATTGTGCTCCTTTCTTTTACCCAAATGAGTTGAAAATTTGTGTTCCATAAAACTCTGCACACAGATGTTTATAGCAGCTTTAGTTATAACTGCCAAAACTTGGAGACAACCAAGATGTCCTTCAGTAAGTGAATGGATAAATGAACCGTGGTGCATCCAAATAATGGGATAATATTTAGTGCTTAAAAGAAAGAAGCTACCAAGCCATTAAAAGACATAGACAAACTTTAAATGTATATCACTAAGTGAAGGAAGCCCATCTGAAAATGCTTCATAATGCCTGATTCCAAATATATGACACTCTAAAAAAGGCAAAACTTTGGAGATGATATAAAAAGCATGGATTGACGGGGATTAGGGAGGAAGGAAAGAAAAATAGACAGAACATAGAGGATTTTTAAGGCATTGAAACTATTCCGAATAATGCTATGATGATAGATACATTCTTTGTCAAAGATCCATAGAATGTGTAACACCAAGAATAAGTTCTAGTGTAAATTAAGGACTTTAGGTGATAATTGATGTGTCAGTGTAGATTTATCAGTTGTAACAAATGTCCCAGTCTGGTGTAGGACATTGACAGTAGGGCCGACTGAGGTGGAGGTGCGTCAGGAGCAGGGATATGTGGGGAACTTCAACTTTCTACTCAGTATTTCTGTGAACATAAAACAGTTCTTAAAAATAGGTTCTATTAAAAAAATCATCTAGATCACATTTTATGTGCTTATGTCAGAGAACATATGTTAGAGGAAAAATTGGCCCAACAAGTGTTTTTTATCCACTTTTAAATTCACAGGAAACCTTTATATTTCACTTAGACCTCATCATCTCATTAATTCAGATCTGCTCATTTTAATTGCATGACAATCAAACTGGACTGAAAACTATTTCATAGTCCTACTCTATCCCCTCAAAGAAGGGATTTTCTAAGTGGAAAAAAAATTGGAATAGAGAGTTCTTAATATGATCAAAATATTCATCATTTTTTTCAATTATTTTAAGCACTTTAAGAGAATCATTAATTAATACATGAATGGCTAAAATGATAGAATACAAAACTCATCTATATAAGAATACCTTTCTGAAAGTTTGTTTGCTTTGAAACTTTTTAGTTTTATAACAATATAAGTGTTTGTCTTTTAGAATTATCTCTAAAATCAACTAAGTTTATTTGTTAAATGTTTGATTCCTGCATCTTACACAATGTTTTTTTGTTTGGTTTGGGGTTTGGTTTGGTTTTTTAAGTAGGCTCCATGCCCAACATAGAGCTTGAACTCACAATCTTGAGATCAAGAGTCTCATTCTCTATTGACTGAGCCAGCCAGGTGCCCCTCCTACAATTTTTCAAAACCAATTTGGATATTAAGTTTGTATCTAGAATGCCTATTGTTTAAAAGATTACTTTCTGTTAAAATATGAATTACTTCTAACTGTTGCCTTATTTAGTTTTAAATAATGTATATTGGCCTACCAATTAGAAAAAAAAACCCATAATATATCAGGCTTTCAGATCTGTAAATGTATTCCATATATCAAAGACCAATTTTCATTCATGAAGATGAAATTAAGAAAAAGTAACCCCCTCCCGCCCAAAAGAAAAGCCAAATAGGTAACTTTAAAATAAACAGCAAATCTAAAACCAATATAAACAGGGCACCATGTATGTTCATTTTGGGTGATTTTTCTGCATGAAATGTCATAAAGTACAGTTCCAGTGGACTTGGAATTATGATTTTTTCTATCAATGTCCCTTATCAAATAAGCATTGACATTTTTTGTTTTTCCAAAAACATTTTTAAGAAGCTCAAAATTTGGGGGCGCCTGGGTGGCTTAGTCGGTTAAGCGTCCGACTTTTGCTTAGGTCACGATCTCGTGGTTCGTGGATTCAAGCCCCGCGTCGGGCTCTGTGCTAACTGCCAGCTCAGAGCCTGGAGCCTGTTTCAGTCTGTGACTCCCTCTCTCTCTGACCCTCCCCTGCTCACACTGTCTCTCTCTTTTTCCTAGAAACAAATAAAACATTAAAAAAATTTTTTTAATAATAAAAAAATAAATTAAAAATAAATTTTAAAAAAAGAAGCTCAAAATTTGGATTATCTGAGCTAAAGTAGATTTTTTGTTCAAAAATACTTCTGAATGCCTTTATTAAATATCATAAATCTATCCACTCACTAGCTAACTTTTCTAGAAAAGCCATGTGGAAAGCTATCTAATGATTTTGGATAAAAATTAGTACCACTGTCTAAAGTATCTGGTTATGTTAACCTGTACACTTCCTATATAATACAACAGCTTTTCAGTTTTCCTAATTGTAGTTTTCTTTTTCTTTGATCGTGTATCAGGTTATTTTTCTGTGACATATCAAATTTCATTTAGCTTCATTATATCACCTTACATTTTTAACTAAAAATGCCTTTATTTTTAAACGGTATTAACCACATAGACTCAACACTGACTTGAATTTATCTAGGTATTGCTTCAAGTTTAAAGAATTGTATATGTGAATTTGATTAATTTTAGCCAGATATATTGACAATGAAAAAAGAAAAGTTATTAGTTAGGATTTGTCAAAACTAATTAGTAATAATAATTAATTATTTTAATTATTATTAACTACTATATAATAATTAATTATATTAATTAATAATAGTAATAATAAGTAATTAATAATAAGTAATAATAATTAATTAAATTAATTGTTATTGCAATTGTTATCACTTAGTACAAACATAATTTTAAGCAAAGGAAGGGATCAAGTCTTAAGGAAATGTGATTAAGTCCTCACATTTCACATCTGAATTTTTCACGTGTAGTTTCAGGACATTGACAGGAAAATTAATCTTTTTCAAAATATGTTTTAAAAGTTTTTAAAATGTTGTGGATTTCACATGATAATATGCATAAATACCTTAGCACATCATCTATTATAAAATATGAGCTCGAGGGGCGCCCGGGTGGCTTAGTAGGTTAAGCGTCCGACCTTCGCTCAGGTCATGATCTCACGGTTCGTGGGTTCGAGCCCCGCGTTGGGCTCTGTGCTGACTGACAGCTCAGAGCCTGGAGCCTGTTTCAGTCTGTGACTCCCTCTCTCTCTGACCCTCCCCTGCTCACTCTGTCTCTCTCTCTTTCCTAGAAATAAAAATAAATAAATAAAAAAAATATATATGAGCTCGATAAATTACTACCTGAAATCAAATACATGAAACGATAGAGTTAATATATGAGAACATTTTCACCAAGTTTATTCAGTTATTTTCAACCATTTGAAACATAATTTGACCAGGTCTTAGTGATAGTCTATTTTCTAAAATATGTCATTATCTTTCTGAAGTTCATTATGTCACCATCTTACATCCTGAATATGTCTAAGCACTCACAATAAAAAAATATTACTAAACCCTGAAATATACTTGACAATAGTCCACATAGGACTTTAGGAAATTTATTGATGAGAGACCATTTTAGCCACTTATTTTCTCCTGATGCTTACTTTAAAAATAATCAAAGTAAGTGTGTAAAAGTAAGATGTCCATGTGGAGATAACAAATAGGGTGTTGTAGGAAATGGCAGCAAAAAAGATAAATAAGTAATATTAATAAAGAAGGAAGAAAAAGTAAGCATACTAACTTAAGGAAGAACAAACAGTATTCTGTAACCTAGATATGCAGAGATATTTAATACAGGACTATTAAAATTCTAGACATAATGTACTCATAAAACACCATCAAATAACCATAAACCACTTCAAGTCATAAAAAGGAGAGAAAACAACTACCTTCTTTACAAAGACAAGAAATTCTGTGAAACCATTCATCTAAAGTTTTTATCTAAACTAATAAAGAAATACTGTGTGTTTTATGTGTCAGGGAGGTAACCACTACCAAGGAAACTTTATTATCTGGAAATTCTTAATTTTCTGAAAGTACCAAATATGTAGTATTTTCGTGTGGTTAAATCTTGCGTTTTGTAAATGTTTGACTTTTGGAATGCTGGTGTTAATAAAGCCCAGTGCTGCTGCGATGTCTAAATCTCACCCTACTGTGTGAAAATAGGAAGTTTCTCTCTCTCATTTGCAGTGGAAATAAATGAGTACCTGACCGTCCGTAGAACAGAGTCCATGAAATGCCTTAGCTGGTAAAAGAAACAAAAAGATAGACATATAACTTTCTCAAGACAAATAGTAAGCTTCAGTCTGCTCTGTTTTGTCAGCAACTCCTGACAGTCAAGTTAACAATAAAAAATGCATATCGCTCAGCAAAATCCCTGTGAATATTAGGGATGTGTGTGTGTGTGTGTGTGTGTGTGTGTGTGTGTGTGTGCATGTGTGTGTGTGTGTGTTCAAGACACATTGTCACAAAATATGGTACTTTGGCATATTGAATATTTTAAGCTGAAGGAGTTTGAATAGACAGCAGAAAGCAGGAAAGTCAGTGTGACATTCTCCCACCCCCTCTCCCCTGAAACAGGTCACAAAGCTCTCATGTGAAAGGTGGCCTCCCCATACTTGGGACAAAGGGACCTGAAAAGAATCTCAACAAAGAGCCTTGCTGTTTCCCTGCCTTTACTACACTTTCCTCATCCTCCTTCACTCCTCATCAGCCTCCACAACTGCCCGCTCTTCATCACTCTTAGCATCGAAATACTCTGGTCTGATTCTCTGGGTTTCCTTATGAAGCCTCCTGAGTCACGTAAAACTTACATTAAATGGATTTGTATGCTTCTCTCCTTGAATCTGTCTGTGTCAGTTTAATTTTCTTTCTTTTTTTTTTTTTAATGTTTTATTTATTTCTAGGAGAGAGAGAGAAAGACAGCATGAACAGGGGAGGGTCAGAGAGAGAGGGAGTCACAGACTGAAACAGGCTCCAGGCTCTGAGCTGGCAGTCAGCACAGAGCCCAACGCGGGGCTGGAACCCACCAACCGCGAGATCATGACCTAAGCGAAAGTCGGACGCTTAACCGACTAAGCCATCCAGGCGCGCCGCGTGTCAGTTTAATTTTCAAACCTAGCCTGGGACCCTGGAGAGTCAAGGAAAACATTGTCCTCCCCCAGAGTCTGGTAGCATGCATATGTAAATTTTTAGATCATTGTATTTTGAGGATTGTGTGGCAGATTTTAAATGAAGTCAAATGTTAAAATACATAAAACAAATATATCGTGGATTAGTGCCTAATCATTCAGCTGAGTTAAAAAAGAATGTTAATTTAAAAGTTATTGCATCTATGTTTTGATTTCTAAGTGTGCAATATTAGATTAAATTTTTTATCCTTAAATATAGTGGAAATTTAAAGATCAGCTGGCAACTCTAGTTAGATCATGCTTATTCTTTTCAATATTTTACTACATTAAGGCAGAATTCTATAGCAATGCCTGTTGTGATTCTCATAGGCAGAATCTTTAATTACTAATCTATGCAGCTAAGGCCCTCCGTTATATTCTTTCATTACGGAATTTTCCATGTTGCATTGCAGTTATTGGCCTGCTTGTGCTTCTCTTCGTTACCCTGTCCTTGAGGAAAAGCACTCTGTCTCTTGTATGCATAGTTCCAGGGTTTAAAATAACAAAAATACTGTTAACTATTATTGAATGCTTATATTGAACCTAATTGGTTCTTCCATCTGAATATAAAAGTCAGTCTCTTTTTATAATTGTTGTAGGTTCTACAATTTCTTTTTTTTTTTTAATTTTAAAATCTATTTACTTATTTTCAGAGAGAGAGAACAGGGGAGGGGCAGAGACAGAGTGCGAGCGAGAATCGCAAGCAGGCTCCACAGTCAGTGCAGAGCCTGATGCAGGGTTCAAGCTCATGAACCATGAGATCATCACCTAAAGCAAAATCAGAGGTAGGAACGCTTAACTAAATGAGCCACCAGGCACCTCTAGGTTCTACAATTTCTGTCCATCTTCCTCACATTAAAGGGAATAACAGATTGCTTTTATCTTTTGGGACTCTCCAGTATAAACATTAAGAACAACAAAAAAAGCCAGTAACAGACAAAAATTCTCTGATTCCTTTTCCCCAAAATTTCTTCCTGATAACATATAAAATTTTACATACAAATGTGTCTCATAATGGCTTTTTTTAATTTTCAGGAGTCGTGTGATTCAGTTCCCAGGGTGATTTCTACTACCTCTCTCTCTCTTTCTTTCTCTCCTTAAGATTTCATTGTTAAGTTATCTCTATACCCAACGTGGGGCTTAAACTTACAACTCCGAGATCAAGAGTTATATGCTCCACCAGCTGAACCAGCCAGGCATCCCTCTACTGCTCTCTCAAAGACATTTCTTTCAAAGAGAAAGAGAGAGAGATAGTGAGAGAGAGCTAGAGAAAGGTAGGTATATAGATAGAAAGAAATTTACAAGATTTAAGGAAACAACACCAATATTAAAACCTTAGTCTTGAAGGTGATTAAATCTACCAGGATGCTAATTATTGAAAAATATTAATTCAGAGATTAATAATAAGTAAAATCTTTATAATCTCCTGTATTCGTTTTCTGGCAATTTTTAGAAATGATGTAAGGTTTTAAAAGGTCAGATTAAATACTCATAGACATAAGAACAGCTAACATCACTGGGAGACATCACCATGGGTGGTAGATATTTTGTGAAAACAGTTTTCCGTTAAATGAGTTGTGATGTTCAAAAAAGACTCTGGTTTAATTTAGTTCTCTCCCTCTCTTTAAAATATAAGAAGACAATACTTGTGTTGATTGCCTGGTTTTTTGTTTTTTGGTTTTTTTTTGTAGTAATTACAAGACAATTTCCTCTGAACAGTGTCTGTCTCTTAATCACCAGTAACAGCAGGTACTAAGCAATTGATATGCCACACATCTTACTTTGAGCAACACCCACAAAAAGGCTATATTAAGATAAATACTTAAGAGCTCCAAATTAAATAATGATGCTGCTTTTTTTCCACTTGACTTAACAAGTGTAGCAAACTTATTGGAAATGCATTCAGAATTGATGTACTCTCATGTACATAGGTTGTTGTGGGTTTTTGTTGTTCCTGTTAACTAATTTAGAATTTTACGAAATTTTGGAAAAGTAATTTTTAATATTGAGCACACTTTTAAAATCATATATTTTTGAATCAGCATTTCCAGTTTTATCTCATAGAAACCAATTTCCTTTGAGAATATATTATCAAATGGGCCTTATATTATAGGAAATCAAGACAAAACAAAATCAAAATAAAACAATTTCTTCCAAAAGTACAGGAAAAGTTCAATTCACTTATACATGAGAAATAGAAGAGACTAGATTTTCAACTCCACTCAATGATATTTCAAGAGAAAAAGAGCAAAACACAGGGAGTAGCATCCTTGAGGAAAATGAGGACACATCAGAAGTACAAGGCAAAATATAGAAGCAAACTAAAAAAAAAAATTAGCTAAATGATGTAAGGAAAATGATAAAAACATGAAAAACATATAAGTGGGAATTAGTAATGTTTAGAAATAAGATACCTGGGGGCGCCTGGGTGACTTAGTCAGTTAAGCATCCGACTTTCGCTTAGGTCATGATCTCGCGGTTTGTGGGTTCGAGCCCCGCGTCGGGCTCTGTGCTGACGGCCATCTCAGAGCCTGGAGCCTGTTTCAGTCTGTGACTCCCTCTTTCTCTGACCCTCCCCTGCTCACGCTGTCTCTCTCTCTCTCTCTCCTAGAAATAAATAAAACATTAAAAAAAATTAAAAGAAAAAAAAGAAAGAAGATACCTGATCAACAGGAGGAAGTGAAAATGTAGCTTGCCTGCTCAAGAAAAAACTAGTAAGGGGCACCTGGGTGGCTTAGTCGGTTAAGGGTCCAACTTTCACTTAGGTCACGATCTTGCGGTTCATGGGTTCAAGCCCCGCATTGGGCTCTGTCCTGACTGCCAGCTCAGAGCCTGGAGCCTGTTTCAGTCTGTGACTCCCTCTCTCTCTGACCCTCCCCTGCTCACGCTGTCTCTCTCTCTCTCCTAGAAATAAATAAAAATATTAAAAAAAAAAAAGAAAAGAAAAAACTAGTAATACCAGGAAAAGAATTCACAAATTGAGACAATACAGGAAGTAATGAAAGAATAAACAGACATCTTAAAAAGTTGTCAGTTCGGTTTTTATGGACCAAATTGTACAATCCCTCACCCCCAACCCTTCATCAATTCATATGTTGAAGCCCTAACCCCAATGTGACAGTATTTAGAGATGGAGCGTTTAAGGAGGTAGATAGGGTTAAATCACATCCTAAGTGTGGGACTCTAACCCAATTATGTTGGTGTGCTCACAAGGAAAGGAAGGGACAGAAGCAATGTACGTAGACAGAGCAGAGACCATGTGAGGACGTGGTGAGAAGGTCATCTCACCGAGGAGAGAGGTCTCAAGAGAACCGGGTCAGCACCTTCATCTTGGACTTCTGCCTCCAGAACTGTGAGACATTTCTATTGTTTAAGCCACCCAGTCTATGGTATTTTGTTATGGTAGTTTGAGTGGACTAATGAAATATTTGAAGACAAACATGATATAAAGGAAAAAGATAACTGCAACAAAATTTTGAAGAGATACAAAAATTTTCGAAGGAAATTTTAGATACAGAAGACAAGTTGAGAAGACTTATTCTCCAGATGATAGCAATTTTCAATGAAGACAAAATAATGTAAGAAAACTACTAAAAACCATAACAAAAAAATTCAAAGTTAAAGAAAGCATAGGCCATCTTTTAACAGGTACAGGTTTAACTATGGAAATTGACATTAAATGTGTAACTGAGTCAAATCTAGTAATAACATTGTACTATAAAGAAAAAGAACATAAAATAATTTAGCCACACAGGCAAAAAGACACAGACAAAAAGGTCAGTTTTAAGAGACAGAAAATGATGTCCGTGTCAGGCATTTTGATGGCAATATGTTGTGGCAAAAAGCAACAACAAAAAAAAGAAACGAATAAATAAATGTGAAAGAAAATACGAGCCAGGGATACTATGTGTAATCATATAAAACTTCAAATATAAAGGTCATAGAATAATTTTTATGATCATGTAGAAACTCCAGGAACCAAAATATCATTGGAGAATCCTTTTCAAAAGGCTAGAGGGGTACTATATATATAAAAATTAAGATAAAAATGTAGACTTAATGGTGATTGAAGCATATGTAATTGATTTCTGTTCTGACAACACAGATCTGATAGAATTATTTAAAATCGGAGGGAATGAGAATACATGGAAAGTTGAATAAATTTACTGTTTTGCACAGGGGTCAATAAACTAAGCCTTGGAACAAATCCAGCTTGTCACCTATGTTTGTAAATAAAGTTTTATTGAAGCACAGCCATGTTAATTTGTTTGCATATTGTCTAGACTTCTTCTATGCTACAAAGAAAGATCTGAGCAAGTGTGATATCTTGTATGGGCCACAGGGCTAAAATAAAACATTTTTAATGTGAACCTTTACAGAAAAAAAAATTTGTACCCCTTTTAAAAATTATTAACTGACAATAAGGAAAGTGTGTGTGTGTGTGTGTGTGTGTGTGTGTGTGTGTGTCTATATGGTATTTGATGCCTTTTTGATAATTCCCTTTCTGATTATATATGCAGAGTTATTTTCTTTTGCTTGTAACTAGGATCCCAAACTGATAAATACTCTTGAATTATCCTTTGCCCTATATTTATAATATTCCATAGGATGAACACCTGGAAGAGTGATTATTAATCAACTTAAAGTCAAAGGTATTTCATCTAGTCTGCTTCTAGTCAGGGAAAACTAGTAAATATAGTAATCTTCACTGTCAAGCAACAAACGCCATTTATCCTTTGGAATTACAGTTAGAACTTAAACCAAGCAGTTGAACAGAAATTGAGATAAAATATACTAAATCCCCAAAGGCAAGGTATGCATTAACTATGGAAGTGGAAATAACAAATGCCACCGAATAAGCATCAATCCTGAAACATAAAAGATAAAGTCTCTGATGCCTTCTGCAAAGGAAGATACTACAGTAACAGTTAATTACAAACAGTGAGTATATGTAATGGGACTTCTGATTTCATATTAACCAAATCATTCAACTAATTTCATCCTCCACAAAGTTAGCTGTCTTAGGTTGACTTCCTCTGAAGTAGACTCCTGAAGGGAAGTTTATGTGTAGGCAGTTTCTTAGAGACAGGAGGTCATAGCTTTGCTCAAAGGGAGGACTTAAACTGCGATGAGGTCACAGAAGAGGCACCAGTCAGTGAAGTCCATGGAAAGCTCTGGAACTGGCATGTTCTTGAGAGTTCAGGCAAAGCACCCAGTCTTTGAATGTGCACTGTTCCAGGGCGGTAAGGTCAACTTGGGGATGGAGGCTTTTTTAGCCCAAGGCAATTCCTCAAGCTTCCAATGAGCCCTCAAGCTTCCACTGCTCCCCTCTGCTGGGGGAAGGAGTGCCTCAGTCTTCAACAGCAGATCTTAATGGTGCCTTGCAACACACATTAGAATCCATCCCTGCTTTCCTCTGTATCCTTATACAAATACCTCTGATAGGAGCACCTTCAGAATTGTTGGTCTCTTTCCTTAGGGAAATTTACAGAAGGACTAGCAGTGGAAACAAGCTGCAAATGATGCTCATCTTCTTCCTCTTGTACTCATTCCAGATTTCCATCACTACCCGGCTGCTTCTGGGAGACCCAGAATCCCCATATTTGATGGATCTGAGTGCCTTATCATTGTGACCTTTTCAGTCTATGAATGCTACACTCATTCATTTATTTTCAAAATTGAGCAAAGTAATACCGAGAGCTCCTCTGTAAATTCACCTAAATGTCACATATATTAACCACTTTCATTTGTTTTCTTTTTTAACACTTTTAATCTTTTCTTTTTTAATGTGGTTGGAACACTTTACCATGAGGTATGTACACATACCCTTAAAGTTCCTTGTCTGCTAAAGTCTTAGCATAAGGAGACCAGAGTGACTAAGTAGAAGACATAGCATAAAGTTTAATTTTACTCTTCTTGTATTCTCTTATGGAAACATTTCCTCTTCGGAAATCAGGACCTCAAACATGTATCGCCTGGACTTATGAGAAAGAAAAGTACAAATTCTCCAAGATGAAGTGGGACTTAAACTGTAAGTTTTCCTTCTACCTTTTGGTTCCCAGAGTGAAGATTTCACCTCATATCTTGATGACAGAATGCTATATCGTTATATTGGATTTACGGTAGATGGGGCATCCTGAAAAATGATATTCTATCTTTGCAATGAATAGCCTCCAGATTGCACCATAGTGTGTCTTCAAACCCTAATCAATTACTTTTTCATGCTGGCATCCTCTTCATGGTACAGTATATAAGATTTTAGATCCCATGTTCATGTGCCAATGGCTGTACTTCTTTTGCTGTAAAGTGATTTCTTGGTCCATTGTAATCTATGACATTCTATCTTGGACGATCAAGGGTTCTATAAATCCTTAGATAATTGTGCTGTCTGTGGAAATGTAAGCAGGATAATAAAAAACATTTCCAGAATATGTGTCATTTCCACTTAAGATATAGCATTTCTCCTACAGAATAGAAGAAGTACAACATAATAATTTGTTAATAAGTTGTTGCCATCGGGTGTCCACATATGGCAGGACTGTACTGGGGATACAGGATGGATCTCATTCCGGGAGGTTAGATGTGCAGTAGCAGCAGTAGCTTGGTCAGTCTTCATGTATATGAATGCGTAGTGTTGGGCAAAGATGTGGCAAGTAAGTTGGGTTTTGGCATCAAGCTCCACATAGGGCTCTGCTCTGTCAGTGCAGAGTCTGCTTGAGATTCTCTGTCTCCCTCTCTCTGCACCCCCCCCATTTATGTTCTTTCCCTCTCACTCAAAATAAATAAATAGATGTAAAGAAAGATTCCAAAAGTAAAAGAATATTTCAGAGAGGTTCTGTTCTACATATTCTTGTTCCCTTTCCTTCAAATAGAAAGGAGCAGTTTAGTAATCAATATATATTATGCTTCAATTCATATAGATGTATTCTAAAATAAATTACCTAAAGTCTAACAGTTTTCATATTAGAAATTAGATGGACATCAATCAGTATCATTATAAAAATAATATTAAATATTTGTTAAACTTTAATTAAAAAGACCATCCAGAATTATCCAGAACATTAATAATTGAATATTATTAAGAATAGAAATTTGTATTTAAACTCTAGTGGAGGGCACATGGGTGGCTCAGTCAGTTGACCGTCCAACTTTTGCTCAAATCATGATCTCACTGTTAGTGAGTTCAAGCCCCACATCAGGTTCTGTGCTGACAGCTCAGAGCCTGGAGCCTGCTTTGGATTCTGTGTCTCCCTCTCTCTCCGCCCCTTGCCAACTTATGCTCTGTCTCTCTCCCAACAATAAACATTTAAAAAATTAAAACTAATGGATACTTGAAAATTTTGAGGCCAGATAATATTTGCTCAAATATGGAAATAATTAAAATTTTAATCTTTTATTTTATATTTACATGTTTCTTAATATATTTTTGAGATAACACATTGTGCATTTTATTATTGAATTCTTTTGGTGGTTACTCCCAATAATTATATCTTATGTGAAAATTGTGATTAATTCAAAATGGTATATAATTATTTATAATGAACTCTAACACATTTCTATTTTATGTTTATATTTACTTAAGAATGTAAAACATATTTTACATATTATTATTCATTACTGAGATTATTGTCCCATGCCTCTAAAGGCTCACAGATTTTACCCTGCTTGAGAACTAATTGTTAGCTGGCAAAAGTCTCACAGTTTCTGTTATAAGACACTTTTCTTTTTTTAATTTTTTAATGTTTTTTATTTATTTCTAGGAGAGAGAAAGAGAGAGACAGCGTGAGCAGGAGAGGATCAGAGAGAAAAAGAGTCACAGACTCCGAAACAGGCTCCAGGCTCTGAGCTGGCAGTCAGCACAGAGCCCGACGCGGGGCTCGAACCCACGAACCGTGAGATCATGACCTAAGCGAAAGTCAAAGCTTAACCAACTAAGCCACCCAGGCGCCCCTGTTAGAAGACTCTTGAATTAGAGACCCAAAGCATTTTATTACTCATAGTAATGGTTATGGAGAGTTTACGTTTTTGTGGTGGTTACCTACGCTCCACTTCCCTCAGGGTGTCAAAAAAGGCCAGTGAGTTCCTAAACCCCAATCTTTTGTAATGAGTGTAAGCATGCCTGCCCTTTGCTTTAGCAACCAAAACTATTTCCCAAAGCTGTTCACTATACAAACATTCTTGAAATCAGTCCAAAACAATGTGATAATCAGTTCCTCTGCTTACAGAAATGTGTAAGAGACCTACGGAAGATCATCTCCCAGAAATCATTATTGCCAGTAAAATCTGAATTATGTAAAAAGCTCAATTCTAACAACTTAAATATTTTTTTTTTCTGGAATACAACTTAAAGACTCTTAGAACAAAGTATTTTAAAATTAATTATATTTATTAAAATTTGCTCATTTAAGAGTTCTCTGCCCATTGACAGAACATCCAGATGTTTTCAATGTTAAATTTAACCATCTCTGGCATTTTGCACACTTTCACTTCTATAAATGCCGTTACTTTAAACATATCTTTTGTTTTAAACTTTTCTAATTGTAAAATATATATGTCACAGTAGGACAACACAATATATTTTACTTAGCAGTTTGTGGCTTGATTTATAACTTTTCAATATTTAGATATATTGCACACGAGTTTCTATTTGTATTCATATTAAGATGTCAGTAGTATTTTTATGTTATCTCAACACTTTGCACTATAATATTCTTTCATGCACTCTAGTTGCCAGTGATATGGTTTTAGAGACCTTGTTTCAAATATACTTTCATTATCCAGTTGAAAATATTTCCTGAGCTACTTTTGACTGTTGCTCAAGTCACTGGGAAAGTTTCATTAGTTCTGTCATCGTTTAGCATCATGGAACTTAAAACACTTCTTGTTTAGTTAATTAATAATTTGACATGTGTCATGTGTATGTATCCATAGGTCACTGTTCAAAATATTAGAAGCATTCATGTTGGAGAATATTAAAAACAAATATAAGGTTTAAGACTGGCACACAACTATATACAAATGTATATAAAAGCAAAAGTTTTAAGTCCCTGCATCGAACAGAAAAAATGAGTAATGCTTGCTTTGCCCAGTGATTTAAAGACAGTTTTCAACTTCTCTATATTCTCCACTTGACCAACCATTATAGGAGACACAAATAAAGAGAAATTGGCCAAATTTCAGTAGTCTTGTATTAGAAAGAATTAATATTACCATACAAATACATATCAGAGATTGTGAACAACCATCATACTGGAGGCATTAGCGTCTATAAACCTTACTGGTTAATATCTCTGAATACATAAGCCTTGAGAGTCAATTTATAATTGCAAATTGTCAGGTGGTATTGAACATTGAATCAAATTCACAGTGACTTGCATGAAATTGAATTTATAATTAAGCAGAGGCTTCCTTAAAGAACAGAAATTGCTTTCAAAGAGATCATTAAAATCTAACGCACGTTAGGACACGTATTTATTGCAGTTCTCAGCACTACAATTTTCCCTACTATATACACGAGAAGGCTACTAAATATATATTCCTATTTTATAAAAATAATTTATTTTCTGCATAGTGATTTTTGCCTTAGTAATTTATAATACAAGTTAACGTACCCTAATAGAAAATTTAAATTTGCAAATGAGTTTCATGGTGTGTTTGTTCAAGAAAATCATGGGTATTAAAAATTTGAAGAAAGCTCTTCAAGCTTTACTCTAAAAAATATTACTGACACTATCAATTTTTAGTTCTTGCTTTAATCGCTATCTATGAGTTACTTACATTAAAATATGACCTGTAATTAAGATCAATTTTCAGCTCCAAGCTGAAAAAGAATTAATAGACTAAGCTACCAAGAATTAGTAGACTAAGTATTTAGCAAATCACTTCACAGAGGCCATATTGCAGCATTATATAATTAATTGCTTTATTACAAACAAGTTAAATATTAATTAATTGATTGAATTTGTTCAATTAATCTGCACATTCAACAATGAAAATAATTATATAAAACATAGCATATTCTCATGATTGAATATTTATTTATGTAATTAATGACATATGAAATGACTCTTGTGAATAACCAATAATAATGGCACTAATGAAGCAGTATGAGTATATAAACACTCTAAGTAAAATTATATGAAAATATGAACAAACAAAAATAGAGGATTCTAGAGAAATAAAAAAGAATTGTGTTTGAGAAGTGAGCATATGAATACATTCTTCTTTGGTAAAATATCCTTTTCTGTTGCTATATTAATATTTAAAGTATAATTAATATTAAAAAGATATATATTTATGTAGGATAGCAGAAATTCAAGCTTAATTATATTAGGTTCCACAGCATTAGGGAAATTAATCAGTGTAGGTAAGTTAGCCTATTTTTTATCATCATTATGAAAATATAAAAAAGCAGATCTTCCCAAGGAAAACCTATCTCATTATATGCAATATATGTTCACCATTTTAGTGGCAATTAGCATATTTGGTGAGCGTGAACATAGTGCCTAATTAACTTAGTTTCGTCTATCCATGCCTAGAACACAGGTTTGCTTTAAGTCGTGGAGGCATAAAGACAGAGAAAGATAGAAAAAAATGCCATTTTAGCTCATATCCCCTATGAGATAAGTTAGTTTCATCACTATTTCGTTGATGGAAACACTAATATTTTCTAATAGCTTGATACCGTTGCCAGGACAAAGTATTACAGACTGGGTGGCCTAAAAAACAGAAATATATTCTTTCACAATTCTGAAGGCTTGAATCCCAAGGTCAAGGTGTCAGCAGGCTTGGTTTCTTCTGAAGCCTGTCTCCTTGGTTTGTAGATAGGCATCTTCTCCCTGCACCTTCTCCCTGCATGTCTATGCCCCAATTTCTTCCTGTACGAACACCAGCTGTATTTGGATTAATGACTTTATTTTAACTTCATTATCTCTCTAAAGACCCTATATCCAATCACAGTCACAACTCAGTTACTAGGGGTTAGGATTTCAACATGTCAATTTTGGCAACACAATTCAGCCCACAACACACCTGACTGGCTTAATTAACTTTCCCAAGTTCACACAGAAGAGCTGGTATTCTCAAATTACAGAGGCCCTTCTTTCGTAAAGAAAAAGCATAACATATTTAAAAATAAACAAAATAACCTAGAATGTCTTCTTTACAAAGCTGAAAAGATCCATCATCACAAAATGTATCATCATACCCTGCAATATATATAAAAATAAACTGATTATCTGTGCCGTAGGCTGACATTATACAAACAATTGGCTTAGCCTTTTTCCTCCCAGAAGCAGTCATCTGTATACCAGTTATATGTATATACAAATACATTATTTGAAATTTTCTGTCATAATTTTTCTCTTTTGTGGTTTATTAAACCATATCCTAAAGGTTTCAACGCATTCACTTTCAATTTCATCTCTCTGTTTTTTTAAATATTTCTTTCAATATTGCCCATTTAAAAGTCATGTGATTGTATAGATAAAAAGCCCTTTAAGTTGCAGATTGTATAAATTAAATATGGGTTATAATAATATTAGATATGATTGCTCTTGTCTGTGTTGAATTCATCTCTCCTCCTCTTTCTTGTGTCCTTTGATCCACAGTGGTTGTTGCTCATTTATCTTCCTTGTCTTCGTCTTCTTCTTCTTCCTCTTCTTCTTCTTCCTCTTCCTCTTCCTCTTCTTCTCTTCCTCTTCCTCTTCCTCTTCCTCTTCCTCTTCCTCTTCTTCTTCTTCTTCTTCTTCTTCTTCTTCTTCTTCTTCTTCTCCTTCTCCTTCTCCTTCTCCTTTTCCTCCTTCTCCTTCTCCTTCTCCTTCTCCTTCTTCTTTCTTGGCACCTTGGGCTCCTGGGCTGCTGCAGGTGCAAGCAGAGCCGCATTAGGACTCACAGTACACCTTTCTTTTGTTCCTTCTTTCAATCATGCCTATCTTCCTCCTCATTTCTGCCTTCTCAGTTAGGAAATCTATTATAAATAGTCAAGTTGGGAGGAAAATCATCTGATTAGGCAAATTGACCCCCAACCACAGCCTGCTAATGACCACCTGCACTTTACATATTCCTACTTTTTAACAAAAAGACACTTCATTCCAATTAGTAACTTTCCAGAATGAATAACAAAAGAAATATCCAAAAAATCTTCTCATCATTTGAATGATATAGAACATCTGTAGTTACTTTCTCACTTCTTGGTGACTGAATCATAGTATTTTTATAAAGAGCCATATAGCCCTCCAAGGTATGAATCATGATTAATCTAAACCCATAAGCTACAGAAAGTATGTGGCCCAGCAGTTAAAACTGAGACCAGGGAGACCTAACTCAGGGATGATCCCTAGAGCACGTACAATGTTCATCAGGGCCCACATGGCATCCTACCCATGGAACATGGCACAAGGGAATCAATGCAAATTCTGATGCTCTTGTACCAGCTATGCTGTGAGTTAAAAAAAAACAAAACAAACAAACAAACAAAAAAAACGCATATGTCTCTGTCCTGGAAATCTTTTTATTTGCTTGTTTTTTGTTTTGTTAATTCAAATTAGTTAACACACAATGTAGTTTAGGTTTCTGGAGTAGAACCCAGTGATTCATCACTTACTTAGAACACCCAGTGCTCATCCCAACAATGAGCACTCCTTAATGCCCATGGCCCATTTGAGCATCCCCACACCTACCCACTACTTACTCTCCAGCAACCCTCAGTTTGCTCTCGGTCTTTAAGGTTTCTAGGGTTTGTCTCCCTCTCTGTTTTTTATCTTATTTTTTCTTCTCTTCTATGTTCATCTGTTTTGTTTCTTAAATTCCACATGAGTGAAGTCATATGATATTTTTCTTTCAATGACTGACTTATTTTGCTTAGCATGATATACCTTAGCTCCATTCACCTTGTTGCAAATGGCAAGATGTCATTCTTTTTTTTTCTATTACTGTGTAATATTCCATTGTGTATATATACCACATCTTTTTTATCCATTCATCAACTGATGGACATTTGGGCTCTTGCATAATTTGGCCATTGTTGACAATGCTGATATAAATATTGGGGTGCATGTGCCCCTTCAGATCAACATTTTGTATCCTTTCGATAAATGTCTACTAGCGCAATTTCTGGGTCACGGGGTAATTCTATTTTTAATTTTTGAGGAATCTCCATACTGTTTTCCAGAGTGGTTGCACCAGTTTGCATTCCCACTGACCGTGCAAAAGCATTCCCCTTTCTCCATACCCTTGCCAACAACTGTTGTTTCCTGAATTGTTAACTTTAGCCATTTTGACTCGTGTGAGATGGTATCTCATTATTGGTTTGATTTGTACTTGCCTGATGATGAGCAATGTTGAACATCTTTTCATGTGTCTGTTAGCCATCTGGATGTCTTCTTTGGAAAAAGGTCTATTCATTTCTTCTGCCCATTTATTCACTGGATTATTTGTGTTTTGGATGTTGAGTTTGATAAGTTCTATATAGATTTTGGATACTAAGCCTTTATCCAATATGTCATTTGCAAATACTTTCTCACATTCTGTCAGTTGCCTTTTACTTTTGTTGATTGTTTCCTTTGCTATGCAGAAGTTTTTTTCTTTTTCTTTTTATCTTGAGGTCTCAGGAGTTCAATTTTTTTTTTTTTTAATTTCCCTTGCCTCTGGAGACATGCCTAGTAAGAAGTTGCTGTGGCCAACGTCAAAGAGGTTGCTGCTTGTTTCTCCTCTAGGTTTTGATGGCTTCCTGCCTCACATTTAGGTCTTTCACTCATTTTGTGTAGAAGACAGTGGTCCAGGTTCATTCTTTATACTGTTGCTGTCCAGTTTTCCCAGCACCATTTGTTAAAGAGACTGTCTTTTTTTCCATTGAATAGTCTGTTCTGCTTTGTCAAAGATTAGTTGGCCATACATTTGTGGATCTATTTCTGGCTTCTCTGTTTTATTCCACTGATCTAGGTGTCTGTTTTTATACCAGCACCATACTGTCTTGATGATGACAGCTTTGTAATACAGCTTGAAGTCCAGAATTGTGATGCCTCTAGCTTTGGTTTTATCAACATTACTTTAACTATTTGGGGACTTCTCTGTTTCCATACAAATTTTAGGATTATATTTTCTTGCTCTGTGAAGAATGTTGGTGTTATTTTGAAAAGGATTGAATTGAATGTGTAGATTGTTGTGGGTAGTATAGACACTTTAACAATATTTATTCTTCCAATCCATAAGCATGTAATGCTTTTCCATTTCTTTGTGTCTTCTTCAATTCCTTTCATTAGCTTTCTATAGTTTTCAGCATAGAGATCTTTTACCTCTTTGGTTGTGGGGAAACAGGTTCTACTTACATAAATAGGTTAGGAAAAAGCTTATGGCAGAAAGCCACCACTATCTGGCAAAAATGCCTAAGATTACTTAGTGAAATATTGTAATGAGATCATAAGTAACTTGTTATATCAATTGCAGGAAATTACTTTCCACTAGATGCCAATATACTATTGTACTTTGATCACAAAGTCCACTTGCTCCCCATTCCCTTTGCTTCTTATACACACACGTTAATGATTCCTGTCTGATTGCTTTCTCAACATTCAACATGTTTTTAAGATCTTGTTTTCTTCATGTTCATCACCTGGGTAATGTCTGATGAGCTCAATAAATATGGAGACAAGGGGCACCTGGGTGGCTTAGTATGTTGAGCATCCGACTTTCGCTTAGGTCATGATCTCGAGGTTCGTGGGTTCCAGCCCCGCATCGGGCTCTGTGCTGACTGCCAGCTCAGAGCCTGGAGCCTATTTCAGAGTCTGTGTCTCCCTCTCTCTCTGACCCTCCCCTGCTCACGCTGCCTCTCTCTCTCTCTCTCTCTCTCTTCTTGAAATAAATAAAAAATATTTTAATAAATAAATAAATAAATAAATAAATAAATAAATAAATAAATAAATATGGAGACAAAACTCCTGTTTGGGGCTCTTGTCTCCTCCTGGATATTAGCCTCTCTTGTATTTAATTTTGCATCTGCTTGCTTGCTAGACAAAAGACAACTCCAAATTCATAGTCTGTGGCATTTGGTTACATTTATTTCTAGATGTCTTATGTTTTTGGTACAATTGTAATGGGATCGATATCTTTTTCTGGCTGCTTCATTACTG
Source organism: Proteles cristata cristata (assembly GCA_017311185.1). NCBI lineage: Eukaryota > Metazoa > Chordata > Mammalia > Carnivora > Hyaenidae > Proteles > Proteles cristata. The sequence goes on from JAESUZ010002055.1 coordinate 254,983, forward strand.
GTGTGTAGAAATGCAACCAATTTCTGTGCATTGATTTTATATCCTGTAACTTTGCTGAATTCACATATCAGTTCTATTAGTTTATTTTTGTAGAGTCTTTCACATTTTCCACATAGAGTATCGTATCATCTGTGAAGAGTGAAAGTTTGACTTCTCTTTTGCCACTTTGTATGCCTTTTATTATTATTTTGTTGTTGTTGTTGATTGCTGAGACTAAGACTTTCAGTAAGTTATTGAATAACAGTGACAATGGACATCATGTTCTAACCATAAGGAAAAAGCTCTCTATTCTTCCCATTGAGGATGGTATTAGCTTTTATGATAATGAGGAATGTTCTTTCTGTCTCTACTTTCTTGAGGGTTCTAATCAAGAAATGATGCTGTATTTTGTCGAATGCTTTTCCTGCATCTATTGATAGGTTCATATTGTTCTTATCCTTTCTGTTATTAATGTGGTGTATCACATTGACTGATTTGCAAATATTGAACCAGCCTGAAGCCTAGGAATAAATCCCACTAGGTCATGGTGAATAATTCTTTTAATGTCCTGTTGAATTCTAACTAATATCTTATTGGGAATTTTTGCTTCTAGTTTCATCAGTGATATTGGCTTATAATTCTCCTTTTTAGTGGGGTCTTTGGTTTTGGAATCAAGGTAATGCTGTCTTCATAAAATGCATTTCAAAGCTTTCCTTTCATTTCATTTTTTCTTGGAACAGTTTGAGAAGATGATGTATTAATTCTTTAAATGTCTGGTACAATTCCCCTGGGAAGTCTTTTGGCCCCGAACTCTCGATTTGGGAGATTTTCGGTAATTGATTCAATTTCTTTGCTTATTATGGGCCTGTTCAAATTTTCTACCTCTTCTTGTTTCAATGTTTGTGGGGTGTGAGTTTTTAGAAATGTGTTCTTTTCTTCTAGATTGCCCAGTTTGTTGGCATAAATCCTTCATACTATTCTCTTATAATTGTTTGTATTTCTCTGGTGTTGGTTGTGATCTCTCTTCTTTCATTCGTGATTTTATCTATTTGGGTCCTCTCTCTTTACTCTTTGATAAGTCTGGCTAGGGAATTGTCAATTTTATTTATTCTTTCAAAACACCAGCTTTTAAACTTATTGATCTGTTCTTCTGCCTTTTGTTTGTTTCTATATCACTTATTTCTGCTCTAATCTTTATTATGTCCTTTCTTTTGCTGGCTTTAGGCTTCATTTGTTCCTTTTCTAGCTCCTTTAAGTGTAAGGTTGGGTTGTGTATTTTGGACAGGTCCTTGTTAATTGTTGTATTTTATTAATAGTTATTGTTATTAATGCCTTACTGTGCTTAATTTATATGTTAAACTTCATCACAGATATATATGTACAGGGGAAAAAAAACAGTATATGTAGGGTTTGGTACTGTTTGTGGTCTCAGGTATTCACTGGAGGGATCTTGGAACAGATTCCTTGTAGAAAAGGGAGCACCACTATACTTCATTTCATTTATTTGTTTGTTTGTTTGTTTATTTTAATTAATTATTTTTTAGTGAGAGAGCAAGTTCCTGAGCACATAAGCAAGGTAAGGGGTGGAGAGAGGGGGAGACGAAGAGAGAGAGAGAGAGAGAGAGGGAAAGAGAGAGAGATCCCAAGCATTCTAGCCCACTAGTCAAGAAAGCTCCTGGTGAGGTTAAAGCAAATTTGCATGGTCTCTTGCCAATCAGATGACAACTGATATCCACCCACACTCAACTATTTCTGCTTTAGCACTGACACCCCAAGGTACCTTGTTGATTGGTATCGGGAGTGACTTGTCCCCTTATTCTGGCCCTGGTATCATGGTTGCACCTTGTGAAGGAACTTATTGTGGGAACTTCTTTTGATTATGGGAACAGACATTGTGTCTCTGGCAGGTCCTGTTTTCCTCCATACTTTCCCTGGAGCTATCAACAGACTAATGACCCTTACTCATAAAAGATTGACCTTTACATGTACAATTCTGTTTCTACTGTTGCATTAGTCCAAGATGTTCATACAGCTCAACATGCAAATCAACTAACCAAAAATATCTCTCATGCCCTATCTATTCAAGAAATCATAGACAAAAAAACTAGACACAAAAGGTAAATGCACTCGAATAGGCTATTCTAAGTATTGGAAATGATTTAAACTCTTTAAAGGTATGGTTGGCTCTCTGGTGCCATAAAGAATATAACTGGAAAATCAAGTCTTGCCTGGAGACAAAGAGCCCAATTTAGGGAGAAGGAACAGATAAGAGCAGAACATAAGTCACCATATACACCTTTGCTAACTGGTGATGTGTAGCAGTCCCTTCCCTAAGGCCTACATTCCACAAACACTTTCCCTCACCCTGGCAGCTGTGCTGAGGATGGATAAGAGTATCTACAACTTAATCTATGACTTAATCTTAGCGTTATTAAAATGTGTCTGTTATCCTGTTTTTCACTGAGAACACAATGTTATTTTATTAGTTACTCAACCTCATTATAATTGGGACAGTTCTGCAAGAATACTTCTGTAAAACCTGTTTCTGTACATTTTCCAAAACATCTTATCACAGAGAACTATCCATTATAAACATTCCATTTTCTGATGCCATGTTAATGTTTGACCTATAAACAAAGACACCAAAACTGACAGGGCAGAGATGCCTGCCTGGGATCTGAAAGAATCTTGGGGCTCTCTCACTCTCTTTTGCCAAACCATCCAACCTTCAGGGATCCCTGTACCAGCTGGAGCAGACTTCCAGTGTCATTCGAAGCCATTATTTCCTTGTTTTTTTTGTGTTTTTGTTTTTGTTTTTTTGCTTAGGTGATCTGACATGGAAATCTTATGGAACTACAAAATCTGTCAAGACTGAACTTTCTGAGATTTTTTATACCCTACTTACAATTTAATAAGTTAGTCTGTTTCTTTCTTGATTATTCAGAACACACTGAATAGCATTTATTTTCTGTTAAGAGAGAGGTATGTGAAAATCTTGTTTGGCTCCCCTCAACCACTTTCCTACAATAGGCATCTCCTTAACTTTAAATACATTGTAAATGTCAAAGGTGTTAGGAGAAGGGGATGATAATGAAGATTGGGAAGAAAAGGAAAAGTAAAACCTCAGGAAAAGCTTACGATTAATTTCAAGTGAATTAAACTTGAGTAAAAATTTAAGTCTAGATGTCCATCAACATGACAATGGCATGGGCCATCACAGTTATTTATGTTAATGCACACAGCTGTCCTTTTTTATGATAGAGTTTGAAACCTGTTGCCATGTTACATGCACATTAAGACTGACGCGTGTCTCACCCAGTGCCTCCATTGTAAAGAAAAGACAATCATATTTCAAATCAGACTTCTAGAAACATCCTCTTCTAACACTTGCTCCTTCATCAATGTATCATAGTTCCCACATTAATATTATTTGTCAGCAGTGGCCAGATACCCTGATTAATAGCAGGTCGCACAGCTAGTCTGGAGAAGATTCCATTTCATGCTGCAAGACCCAATCCCTTGCTAACATTCCCTACCACCTGTCATAACATGTTTACATGTTATCCTTGGTTTTGTTACTTTTTTCTCATGGGAACAAGAAAACTCTTACGTTCTAAATATCATGTCCTCCTACAAGTGTTTCCAAGGGAGAAAAAGACAAAGGCAAAGGCATCAAAAGCCTTTTGGTCAGACTATGTTTATCAGGAAATAAATGCTTTACAGAAAGTCCTAGCACACACCCCTTTTAACATGTTATCCTCACAAAGCAGTGAGATCATAACCTGACCTGAAACCAAGAATCGTAGGCTAAACTCTTAAGTGAGCCATCCAGATGCTCCCACAATGTCTTGATTATGTATCTTTCCAATAAATTTTAAAATGAGAGTGTATAACTTCTCTAAATTACTTTCTTCATTTTCAGACTGCAAGACAACTCTAGGCCTTTTGCTCTTCCATGTGTGTTTTATAACCCTATTGTTGATTTATAAAACAAACAGACAAAGAAGAACAACTTAAATTTTTATTGAGATTGCATTAAAACACAGCTCAATTGATACCTTAACAGTATTGTGTATTGTCCTTCTGCTTGATGCATTTCATATATCTCTATTACAGTTTCTTTATTTTTTCCTATCAACAGTTTTGAATTTCAATGTGTATATCTTGTTGTATTGTTAGATTTATTTCTAAGTATTTCTTTTATATTGATATTTAAATTTAATATACATATAAAAATTAATATATGTGAGAAATTTAATATACATATTTGCACTTTCCAAATGTTTGTGCTAGCTTACAGAAATAGAATTTAATTTTATATATTGAATTTTATTCTTGGACCTTCCTAAATTCACTTATTTAAAAATAGGAATTTTCAATGTCTATTTTTTTTTATTTTGAGAGAGACTGAGACAGAGAGGCAAAGGGAGAGAGAGAATCCCAAGCAGACTCCACATTGTCAGCACAGAGCCCCGACATGGGGCTGGATCTCACACACTGTGAGATCATGACCAGAGTGGAAGTCAGATGTTTAACTGACTGAGCTACCCAAGAGCCCCTACATGTAGAAATTTTTATAGAATTTTTATTTATTTTTTTAATTTTTAAAATTTTTTTCTTAGTTTATTGTCAAGTTGGTTTCCATATAACACCCAGTGCTCATCCCAAAAAGTGCCCTTCCCCATGCCCATCACCCCCCTTCCTCTCTCTCCCACACCAATTAGCCCTCAGTTTGTTCTCAGCATTGAAGAGTCTCTCATGGTTTTCCTCCCTCCCTCTCCTTAACTATTTTTCCCCTTCTTCTCCTCCATGGTCCTCCATTAAGTTCCTCTTAATCCACCTATATGTGAAAACATATGGTATCCGTCCTTCTCTGCCTGACTTATTTCGCTCAGCATAACACCCTCAAGGTCCATCCATGTTGCTACATGGCCAGATTTCATTCTTTCTCATTGCCATGTAGTATTCCATGGCATAGATAAACCACATAGAATATTTAGACTTTAAATACAACCAATCATGCTGTCTGTAAATACAATAGTTTTTCTTTTTTTTTTTCTTTGTAATCTTCCACTATGTCTTCCAGTAAAATGTTAAACTGAATTTTATTAGTTTGTTGCTTAGCTAGAGGAAAAGCATATGGTCTTTCACCATCTTTCACGATTAATATTGTAAATGTTTATAGCCTGAGAACTAAAGTCGTTACAGCTCTCTACATTCTAACTGGAAGGCCTGAGGTACCAGTTGTCCGGATGCCCTAGGAGTACTGCTTCTACGGAACATGTAGGTACCAGGGAAGCCGCACGACGCCGATGCGGACCCTCTCCGCGCCAGTGCTGGGGCCAAGAAGAAGGCAAGATGAGATTCTGCTGGGAAACAATGACAAAACAGATTTTAACAGGAAATCTCCTACAGCTGCTTTTTCAATTCAAATAGTTGTAATTCCTACAATATTTCCAACATTTTATATTTATTTATGAAGTAAATACCCTTTTGGATATACACAAATATTTACAAGAATATTACAAATTCATTTAGAATTTGTTTCACCAAGGTCTTAATATTTTTCAGTGGGTGGTTGGATTACCAATGATTATACAAACGCACATATATATTATTTATATAAAAATTATGTGTGTAAATAATATATATTGTATATATAATATGTATACCCATATAATTTTTCATGAACAGTTCATTGTGGGCATTAATAGGGCATACTAGAAATAAAATATTTAAAAATATGACATATATGTGAGATAAGATCTATAGTACAACATTCAAAATTCAATTGGTTAATATAAAATTGAAGGGATGCATGGAGTTCTAGTTCTGGAGAGCTCAAAATATTTTCAACTTTTATACTTCTTTGCAGGTTAAACATGAGCACATGTAATGAGAAATGGAATTCTTCCAAAAATGTTCCTTGCTCAAAAATAACAAGGATATTAGACTGAGAACTACAGTAAATAATAATTGTTCAGGGTATGTTCTGAAAAAAAAAAAGAATAAACAAAACATTAATCTTGTAGGTACTTCTAAAAAACAAAAAATAAAAAGTTTGTAAATAGTTGTAAATGCCTTGGGAAATAACCAGAAGCAAAAATTATGAGTTGAATTTTACAGGGTAATATACTCTATCTAATTGAGATTTGTAAGTCATTATCTAAGAAGAAATAAAAAAGCCTTTACCAGAATGTATATCCACATTCAAAAAGCGAGTTAGAATTGGAATAGAATGGCTAGAAGAGTTAACAATAAAACAAAACAAAACAAAAATTCACAAAACAAAAAGACAAGAGAATTGCCAGTTAAGAAATTATCTAATATTCACTTAAATTCCTGAATCTACTACTGGTCATGCTAACTTTACAATAATATAATTTAAATTGGTTCTTTGTGGACTATCAAAAATGGATGCCAAATTCCTGATTCATTCTTAAGGGAATAATGAAATAAATTTAGTCAAAGGGAGAGGGGATTGGATGGAAGGAAGCAGCAGATTTCACTTCTTAAGATCATGGGAGATGTTATTTATTTCACTGAAAATAGACTGTTCTTATTCACTTTACTCATCGTGGTTGCAGTACTTTGTCTTTTGTATGTGCTGTGAGATATTGAAGTAGTTACAGTCAGACAAAATGGGCACTAGGAAATATATAGCAATGAATGGCTTATGGACTGCATTGTGCCCTTACTTATCAACAGATGTGGTTAGAAAGCAAATGCTAATTTCTCATTTCAGCTCAGATTAAATAGCCACTAAATATTCTGTAAAATTCTTGGTAAATGGCAGTAAGAAAAACATTCTTTGAACAGTTTTGATTTGTATTCCCCATTGGTCCTGAGAGCTTCACAAACTACTGGCATTCAGCCCTAACAGATGTCCTATCCCCCAGGGAATTTCAAGAGCCTAGTAAACTATTATGCACCTTGTGAAGGTTAAAATACTTTGTGTTGCTAACTGACTTTCCTTCTGTTTTGATACCTGTCTCAGATGCTTTATAGAACAGAAGACCAGATAGATGGACTATAAAAAGATAATGATTTATAATAAACAGGTGATAGATTCATAAATACATAGATACCTAGATTATATACCCACCCTCTCCACACAATAAACACACACACATAAACACATATATTTCCACGTAAGTTTGTTCAAAACACTAAAAATGAGTTACATCTGAGATCAATTTGCTTCAAGTTAAGTTAAGCTGCTCGATTTGAAATAGTATCTGAATTATCTTTGAATCACCTATATCTAGTGCAATGTTGGGCACTAAATGATCAAGAAGCAAAGCTGAAACAACAACAAAAATGAAATGAACTAATTAATAAGAGAGTTGTAAGTTTCAAGTGATAATATGATAGACAGGCACCCCAAAGAATACTTGATTAGTAAGTAAATTAGTTGTAGACATCCTCCAATTTCCATTGAATAGCAGGAAATCTATTCCACTTAAATAATCACAAGAATTCCCTTTACTGCAAAACCTTCAGTGCATAAAGAATTAAGGCTGCCATTTGAGGGTGAGGAATAGAGTATATCTTTGGTCATATTCTGCAGGATTGTTGTAGGCATCAACTCAGTGAAAATTGGACTTAGGGAGGAAGGTAGCAAAAGTTTATGTGTGTACAATATTATGATTCCAATGATTCATCACGGAATTTAAGCTAAGAGAACTCATGAAGAGTTGATATGAAGTGAAAGTAGCAGGATCGGTGTATTGAAGACCCCACTGAAGTCAGAGTATTGTTATAGTTGAGTTTAAAAGGAGGGTGTGGTGAATGGAGAGTGAGGAGTTCAAAATTTAAATCTGTGGAGGAAATGGAGTGTTGCTCATGAGGGGGGATGTGACTATGGGAGCCAAAAACTGAGGAAGGGAAGATATAAAGATTATTAGGGAAAAGCTGAGAAAAATGAAAGCCTTAGACATGAAATATTTCACCTATATGAACCCTGAAATCAACTAAAAAAAAAAAAAAGTTTAGAAACCTACAGTGAACTACAATTACTCTTTTTTTAAAATATATTTTTTAATGTTTTATTTATTTCTGGGAGAGAAAGGTAGCATGAGCAGGGGAGGGCCAGAGAGAGGGGGGACACACAGAATCCAAACCAGACTCCAGGCTCTGAGCTAGCTGTTAGCACAGAGCCCGACACAGGGCTCGAACCCAGGAACTGAGAGATCATGACCTGAGCCGAAGTAGGATGCTTAACCGACTGAGCCACCCAGGTACCCCACTACAATTACTCTTTTACTGATGGTATATGATTATGTCTTTCATTGAACAAAATTAAAACTTAAGCTCAGCTAGGATTTATAATTTGTCAGAGGTCATGTAACATGTAAATTATCAACTACATGATTTTGTGAGGAATAGAAATGCAGTTTCTCCAATTTTTAAATAATAACCTCTAAAACATAATACAACTATGTTTTAATGGGGAGTCTGGTTTTACTTTGAAAGAAAAAGAACAAAAAATAAAATCTTTATTAACCTCTACATTAATAATAAAATAAGCTAATTTTGAAAAATACTGGTAACTAATATTTGAGGTGTATTCTTAAAAAACAACCTTATAGAAACAAATATACTATTATTCAGGATTCTTTAAACTTATAAATATTTAATGAAATAAACACAGTGAATGTGTTCAAAATCAAAATAACTTATAAACATTAGATTTATATGTTTTTATAACAATTGAAGGACATTTATTTTTGACATTAATATCTTATTCTAATTTAACTTATATTTACCCTAATACAAATGAATCTTTTGGCAGGGGATCTGACTGGCTCAGTCATTGGAACTTGTGACAATTGGGGTATCTCTGTGGCTCAGTCAGTTAAGTGTCCAACTTTGGCACTGGTCATGATCTGGCAGTTCATGAGTTTGAGCCCCATGTTGGGCTCTGTGCTGACAGCTCAGAGCCTGTAGCTGCTTCAGATTCTGTGTCTTCCTCTCTCTCTGCCCCTCCCCTGCTCATACTCTGTGTCTCTCTGTCTCTTTCTCTCTCAAAAATAATAAATATTTAAAAAAATAACATGTGATCTTGGAGTCATGCATTCAAGTCCCATGTTGGACATAGAGCTTACTTTTAGAAAATGAGTCATTTAGTAAATATATTGGACAAATTGGGTCATTATTAGAATATTCATCAAGTTTGTTCACTATAAGCATTTGGAAGAATCAAATTATATAGTGATTCAATGAATATGTAATACTAATTTTATTTTCAAAATGAATTTTCACCACTTAAAAATCCATAAATCATACAAAAGAAGGAATATATCCCTTTAAAATAGATTGCAAGTAGTGGATTAGTCTTGTTTTTTTTTTTAAGTTTTAAAAAAGGTAAATGGAATGGAAGATTGTGAAGTTTTATGGCTGTTATGTAGCTGTCTACAAATTTAATTTTTAGTTAATTTTATATATTAAATGTTTTCACAATGCCTTATGCTTCAGCACTTATAAGTACATTCAACTAAAATAGTTTGCTAAACAGTATACAAGACATATATTTCATTTAATAGATAAAATATGTCAGGGTTCAATTTCTGCTTTTGATATTGATGTATTTTGTGGTCTTATTCTCTCTGAGCTGAAAGTTATTCACTAATAAGATGGTAGATTGACCAAAACCATTTTGTATCATTAACACCTTTCAAATTCAACATCGTATGAACCATTTAGATGTAATTGGATTTCTGCTGTGCTTGCATGTGGTTAAAAAGAGCTTCAAAGAAACGTTAATTTTGATCTTTGTTAACAGTATCAGCAAATCAGGTTTAAGTAATTGGCCCCCAAACTATAAATTATAAGAGATTAGAAATTAGTGAATCTTAAAAATGTGAAAAAGTTTGAAAAAGTGATTTTTCAGAGAGTTACAGTGGTGAATAGGACCAAGTTATACTCAGGTAAAGGAAATAGTGAACTTGAGGAGTCAACATGGAGAAGAAGTAGGGGTCCTACTCGAAATTCCCTCTTCCCCCAGACACAGCGGTATTTGGGCCAGGAGACTCGGAATTCGAGGAATTTGGGCTACAAAGTGACAGAAACATCTCCAGAGGGCCACTGGAACAACTTGGTGGGGCATAGGTGCATGAGTGTGAGTTGGGAGAGATAAAATGGACAGCATAGGCAAGGAGGGGAGGGAGCCCCTTCTGTGGAGAGACATAAGGAAGAGAGAGAGAGAGAGACACTCTGGAAGTGTAGGATTGCATTTGGACATTAGAAAAACCTCCCCAGACCATGCACTGGGGAACAGAAAACACAGAGAAAGAACCAATTTCTAACTTGCAAACAGCCTTAGGAGAACCATCCAGGGACTTTCTCCAGACGCGGGCCTATCACCCCGTACACACTCCTGGGAGGAGAGGAGCCCGCTGCGGGCTCAGGAGTGAGCTCAGAGACACAGTCAGAGAAAGCATTCCCTTCTTTTGAGTTCTGTGGGAAGAAGGTATAGAGCTGCTGCAAAGATGAAAGACCCTGTGGTCACCTGCCAACCAGAGGCCCTTTGTCAGCTGGACGGAGTGGCAATACCCTGGAACTGGATCACACGGAGCGGTTTCTTTCAGAGCGGATTCTTTAAGACATCAGGGTTTGAATCGCAGGCACGTTCTCTCCATGAGTCTTGCCTGAACGGAGTGGTCTGCGATTTCCAGTCTGGGAAGGAGAGACTGGGGTGTTGTCAGATTTCTCCCCATCACCAACAAGGTGGGTCCTCGGGGAACAGGATAGGGGCCCCACGTGGAGGGGGGACCCACCTACGCCAAACCACGGCCTCTGTCCCTGGTAACTGTGGATCTACCAGAGTGAGATTGACACTGAAGCAGATAGCCCCTCCTCCAGACCAACACAGGCACCAGTTCCAAGGCACCATCGATATCCGTGTAGTGAAAGTTCTAGGAAGTCAAATTAAATAATACCTACAAATACATAGATTACACAAGTATACTCATTTAGCTCTATTTATTTTACCAGTAATCATAACCTAAACTTTAGGTTTATGTTACATTTTAAACAAATTTCAACAAGACTTAAGCAGCAATTTTTATTTCAGCCATACTTTTCAAAACTAATAAGAACTGTTGCTAGGATAATTTGATAGAATATTTTTAAAATTTGTAGCAATAATTATTAAGCTTTATTAAATTTTTTAGAATTTTCTGTACAACCAGGATCTATGATATGTCTTAGATGAGATAATGTCACAGAAAGACATTAAAAAGACAATGAAAAACAGAAACTTTGAAAGATAATGAATGATGTGGGAATGAGGAATTCTGCTCCATTATTTATATAATGTAGATCCAACATTGCATTAAGAGCATCCATTAGGCACTAAATTTTCACTTTTATTGAATTTTGACAAATTAGATAAAAAAGATACATTTCTGAAATTAATAAATTAGTAGCTTCATATATTTAAAAAGTTATGATGTAAATTGGCAAATTGTTTAGCCTGATAATTATTTTATATCACCCTTCAGGTATTCTTAGATTTAGCCATCATGGACCATATTTTAAACAAGTATTACAATAATTTTGTGTAGGCACTTTCTCTTATCTCCCTTTATCCTTTGTTTTAGATAAATGATTAAATTATCCATATCTGCTTCCTATTTCAAATTGATTATGCTATTATTCAGAATAATGTGGTTCTCTCCAAATTTAACTGCAGGAAGAATATTGACAACTGGGCACAGTCTTCTGTGAACGGTCTTTTTTGAGACTATCTGTGGTTTTCATTCTGATAGAGCTCACTGAGTGGCAAAATAATTTACCCTGTTAGGATGTATGTAAATCAGGAACAATTTTCTTTTGGCACTATCATTTGAGACAAGTAGAATCCTCATTGTGTAAAACGTGTGTCTGATTTAAGATGTAGAAGCTTAGTTTAATTAAAATGCAAACTTTTTATTGAGATTAGGATAAAATTCTAAAAAGCGAAACTAAATACTCCAATCTAACATCACTTAATGGAAAGTCCTATCATTGCTTGGAACATTAAGATTCAATAACGTGCCACGCAAAGAATAACAGTGACAAAACCAACATGAAACAAAGCAATAGCAATAATATCTGTGTGTATTCATGTATAGGATCCTATAGAAAGGTAAAACGAAGAAACACACAAGGAGATTGATTAGTCACTTTGGTGGAAAGAGAATGGAAGGTGTATAAATTTTTTCCTTAAGACAACTTTGCTCGTTTCAGTAGAACCAAATTTATCTAAAAGCTAACTTTAAAAATAAAATATTTCTGTATTTTTATGTCAAATGTTCAGGTATTATACTACAAACCATTACTTTAGCTACAGTTTCGACTTCTCAATTTTTGTACAAGAGAAAATTTATGTAAAAATTACATCAGTGGAATTTTAGGTCATTCTTCTCCCTGTTCTTCTTTTTTCCTATAAAAATATCCCCTGCTACTCTATGTGTATCATTTTTCCATTGATCTCCATCTTTGTTATGGTTACTATTTATATTTCATTACATAAATATAGCATGCTTTGTATAAACAATATTCTGTTGTTGGATACATAGTCTGCTTCCAGATTTTTTTTTTTAATGTTTTATTTATTTCTAGGAGAGAGAGAGAGAGACAGCTTGAGCAGGGGAGGGTCAGAGAGAGAGGGAGTCACAGACTGAAACAGGCTCCAGGCTCTGAGCTGGCAGTCAGCACAGAGCCCGACGCTGGGCTCGAACCCACAAACCGCGAGATCATGACCTAAGCGAAAGTCGGACGCTTAACCGACTAAGCCACCCAGGCGCCCCTGCTTCCAGATTTTTTGATATTACTCACAGTGCTTCAATGGACATCTTCCCACTTACAAATGAACTTGCTTTTGTAATAATATCTCTATAATGAATTTTAGCAAAAAAGAAAAAAAAAGCACACTTTAAAGATTTACCGGTATCAGATGGCCCTCCAAAATTTTGCTTTAATTATACTCCTACATCTCTAATTTTTTACCATAGTACTGTCAAACTTTAAAAAGGGTTTGTTTGGGGTGCCTAGGTGGCTCAGTCAGTTAAGCATCTGACTTCGGCTCAGGTCATGATCTCAAGATTCATGGGTTACCTTAGGTCAAATTCTTTTGTCATAATTGGTTGCAGTTTTTGTTTGAAAATAATTTTCAATTACTATAAGTACTAATGTTAATTATTTCCCTTATGACTTCTGTGTTTTGGTCACATTTTAAAATCATCATTGGCAACTTCTGTTTCCCAGATTTTTGAGGGGACAAAATAAACTTCTATAGTATATAGCAAGAGTGAAAATTGTTTTGTTCTCTTTTTCAACAAGTGTCATTTACATATCAGTGTATTGCCATAATAGTCATAAAACTTGGTTATAAGATGTTTAGATCATCATTGCAGAGTCTCTCATACTAGCTTAAAGTTGACTTTTTTTTAATGTTTTAAAGTTTTATTTATGTATTTTGAGAGAGAGACAGAGACAGAGAGAGAAAGAGAGGGAGCATGAGGGGAGCAAGGGTAGAGAGAGAGAATTTCCCTGCTCAAATTTACAAACCATGATTGAGATCATGACCTGAGCCAAGATCAAGAGTCAGATGCTTAAGCGACTGAGCCACATAGGCATTCCAAAGGTGACATATTATTTTTAGATAGAATTGAGAAAACAAAGTAACTTCATCATCTCCATATGGAGTGTGTAAATATTTACATAATGTATATTTTTTACATATTATATGTAATTACTTGCATATATCACCTCTAGTGACAGCAACTCTTTTTCGTACTCACTGTTTTCCCTTGGAAGTCAAACTGTTGAAAATGTTTTCTATTAGTGGTGTTTGGCCCTTGGATGTTACTCCATTAATTTTGCAATGACTAGAAACACAACTTTATAGTTTTTAACTATTTCACCAGAAATGCATCTTACATTTTAGTTTAAACTATCTTACAGACTTTAAATAGTAGAGAGACTTCTGAGTATATTGCCTTTTATTAAAATTAACATATAAAAAAGCATTGGGTGTTTACTGAGCTTGTTGTATTTCTATATAATTATTTGTTTTTCTTCTATAATAATTTAGAAAAAGTGATCTTGGAAAATTTTTATACTAATTTTGCTTCATATAAATTTAAGTATTAAAATCAAGCCAGCACACTTTGTTTTTAAACCTAATTTTTCCACTTAAATTATGTAAACTATCTTGCTGCCACCATAAGCAAATCTATTGTATTTGCTGTATATTCGAATAATGATTTATGTAAAAGATGATCTTGCATTTAGTTTTAATTTATATATAAATTATCTAAATTAATTTATAAATATCTATTTAATTTAGATGTAAATTAGTCCTAATTTATATCATTCCTGACATTACACCTCCATGACACTGATCATTTTCTTAACTGTATTTTCATGTTCTTTTCTTGTTGATTTTTAAAATATGATAAAAGTCACTTTTGTCTGGTCAAGTGAATGACTAGAGAATATTATACTTTTTCCATTTTAGAAAAAATCCCATTTGTCCTATAATTGTGACTCATTTGTGTATTTTTTTCTAAGTTTTTTCTCTCATTTTCTCCCACAGATATTATGTTATATTATGCAATGCAATCTGAGTGCAGCTCTATGGTACCAATCTTCATATTGAGTTGAAATTATTAATTTATGGAGCTCCCTCTTTCACCAGTTTAGACACCAAGTTACTCAAGAGTAAAAAACCATATCATATATCATGAAATGTAATGAATTCTTTGTTGGATATAAGATCAGCTCTATTCACGGGGCGCCTGGGTGGCTTAGTCGGTTAAGCGTCCGACTTTCGCTTAGGTCATGATCTCGCGGTTCGTGGGTTCGAGCCCCGCGTCGGGCTCTGTGCTGACTGCCAGCTCAGAGCCTGGAGCCTGTTTCAGTCTGTGACTCCCTCTCTCTCTGACCCTCCCCTGCTCGCGCTGTCTCTCTCTCTCTCTCCTAGAAATAAAGCATTAAAAATTTAAAAAAAAATCAGCTCTATTCATTAATTTCTTTTGGTTTTAAATAAGAGAAAAGAGTTCTCTATTACTTTAAGAAATAAAATACCTGAGTTAATGAAACCAAAACAACAATAGCAAAGGCATCAATACATATAATGCAAAATCTAGGAATAGTTAAGAGACTTTAAGGCCTGACTGATTAATCAAACCTGAGAAGACCAGGAAGTAGGCCTGTTCTGAGGATATCAGATAAATTCACAAAGATACCTTTCTAAAGCCCAGCCATTAAGTGATATAAATCCAGGCTTTGAGTGTCTTGGATTAATATTCTACTTTAATGGAGACAAAAAACAAAAACAAAAAAAGAAAGAAAGAATGAAAGTCATGGTGCAGTATAAATTTCTACTTTTAAATTGTCTATACCTGTGTTTTATCCATATAGTTGAGAAAAAGCTGCTGGAGGCACTTTCTGGTATATTAAGGGTGATTCCCAAGAAGATGAATTTAGAATTAAATAAGCGGCCCAAACTAAGATGTATTTAACACATTTAGATTCCAGGGGATTCTGGTGTTTGCTTTGAGGATTATTAATTATAATACTAATCATAATATATTGAGACCAGAGTCTGTGCCAGATGATAGGTTGGATACAATATCCTGTAAAATCCTCAAAGCCACCTTGCAAGGTAGGTAAGATTACAATAATCCCCATTTTATAGGTAATGAATCTAAGGCTTAGATTATTTCATTAGTAGTGTTCTAATATTTTCCCATGTGTATATTTTCACCTCAGTTGTCACATTCATACTAAAAAGTTTCACATTTATTATGATGGATTTGGTTTGGTAATCTTTCAATAATATCATTGTATGGTGAATGATTAAATGTCTTGACAAATTTATTGAAAATATATACATGAAAAATAATTTTAAGGTTATACTTATTTCTTATAATGGAAAAATGTACAAATTTGCTTTGATTTGCTTTTAAATTTTAAGTATTAAATAAGAGAATATGATTTTACTTTCTGTATGAATCAGTGTATTATTATTTGTATCTATAGTTGTGTAGAGGAGGCAGATTTTCCCCTCTACCCTCTTAGGGTTTTTGAAGTGTGCCCGAGAATTAAATGGACATAAAACAGATTAACGGGAGAAAAACATACATATTTATGGAAGTTTTAAGTGACATGGGAGCCCTCATAAGGAATGAAGTTTCAAAGAAATAGTGGAGCCTACGATGCTTTTACAGTAGGCTAAACGTAGAGCATCAGTTGGTCCCATTGAATGGGATTCTCTGTCTTTATTTCCTGTTCTTTACAGTGAAAATGTTACTGGGGCACCCGGGTGGTTGAGTTGGTTGAGTTTCTGACTTGAGCTCAGATCATGATCTTGTAGTTCTTGAGTTCGAGCACCACATCAGGCTCACAGCTGTCCATGGGCAGCCTGCTTTGGATCTCTGTCCCCCTCTCTCTCTCCCCCTCCTTCACTTGCACCTCTTTCACTCAAAAAACAAAAACAAAAACAAACAACAACAACAACAAAAACCTTTTAAAAACTTTTACTCTCCTTAGTATGGAGAGAATATCTTTCACATGGAAATTTTATCTCCTGTTTCTAAGGGAAAAAAAAAGGAAGGTTAAAGTATTTTTTTAACATAATTGCTATATTTCAGGGGCCTCTAATTCGAAATAATCTTTAGGCCAAGTGGCATATTTTGGGGTGGCATATCCTGTCACCCTTCATTTATACCTATACTTATGTCTACATCTATGCTCATGCTTCTCCATATATCTAATTTCACATCTATGTCACTATCCATACATATAGTAACCTCTGTAATTGTATTTGTTTATAATTTACCACAAAACAATAAAATTAACTTTTCTCTAGCATCAGAATTTTTTTCTTACAGTTTATTGTCAAATTAGTTTCCACATAACACCCAATGCTCATCCCCACAAGTGTCCTCCTCCATGCCCACCCCTCCTCCTCCTCACACCCACCAGTCCTCAGTTTTTGTCAGCATTCAAGAGTCTCTCATGGTTTGCCTCTCTCCCTTTCCCCCACCATTTCCGCCCTTCTTCTCCCCCTTGGTCCTCTGTTAAGTTCCTCCTAATCCTCCTATACGTGCACACATATGATATTTGTCCTTCTCTGCCTGACTTATTTAGCTCAGCATAACACCCTCAAGGTCCATCCATGTTGCTACACATGGCCAGATTTCACAGTTTCTCATTGCCATGTAGTATTCCATTCTATAGATAAACCACATCTTCTTGATCCATTCATCTGTTGATGGACACTTAGGCTCTTTCCAGGTTTTCGCTATTGTGGAGAGTGCCGCTATGAACATTGGGGTACATGTGCTCCTATGCATCAACATTTCTGTATCCCTTGGGTAAATTCCTAGCAGTGCTATTGCTGGGTCGTAGGGGAGTTCTATTGTTAGTTTCCTGAGGAACCTCCACACTGTTTTCCAGAGGGGCTGCACCAGTTTACATTCCCACCAACAGTGTAGGAGGGTGCCCGTTTCTCCACATCCTCACCAGCATCTAGAGTTCTGATTTGCTCATTTTAGCCACTCTGACTGGCGTGAGGTGGTATCTCAGTGTGGTTTTGATTTGTATTTCCCTGATGAGGAGGGATGGTGAGCATCGTTTCATGTGTCTGTTGGCCATCTGGATGTCCTCTTTGGAGAAGTGTCTGTTCATATCTTCTGCCCATTTCTTCACTGGGTTGTTTGTTTTTCGAGCCTGTAGTTTGGTGAGTTCCTTATAGATTTTGGATATTAACCCTTTATCTGATATGTCATTTGCAACTATCTTTTCCCATTCCATTGGTTGCCTATTAGTTTTGTGGGTTGCTTCCTTGGCTGTTCAGAAGCTTTTAATCTTGATGAGGTCCCAATCATTTATTTTTGCTCTTGATTCCCTTGCTTTTGGGGATGTGCCAAGTAAGAAGTTGCTGCGGTAGAGGTCAAGGAGGTTGTTTCCTGCTTTCTCTTCTAGGGTGTTGATAGTTTCCTGTCTCACGTTCAGGTCCTTTATCCATTTTGAGTTTATTTTGTGCATGGTGTGAGAAAATGATCTAGTTTCATTCTTCTGCATGTTGCTGTCCAGTTCTCCCAACACCATCTGTTAAAAAGGCTGTCTTTTTTCCATCGGATACTCTTTCCTGCTTTGTCAAAGATTAGTTGGCTGTATACTTTTGGGTCCACTTCTGAGTTCTGAATTCTGTTCCATTGGTCTCTGTGTCTGTTTTTGTGCCAATACCATACTGTCTTGATGATGACAGCTTTGTAGTAGAGGCTAAAGTCTGGGATGGTGATCCCTCCCGTTTTGGTTTTATTTTTCAGGATTACTTTGGCTATTCGGGGTCTTTTGTGGTTCCATACAAACTTTTGGATAGTTTGTTCTAGTTTTGAGAAGTATGCTGGTGCAATTTTGATTGGAATTGCATTGAATGTGTAGACTGCCTTAGGTAGTAATGACATCTTAACTATATTTATTCTTCCTATCCATGAGCATGGAATGTTTTTCCATTTCTTTGTGTCTTCTTCAATTTCCTTCCTAAGTTTTCTATAGTTTTCATCATACAGATCTCTTGTATCCTTGGTTAGGTTCATTCCAAGGTATTTTATGGGCTTTTTTGTGCAATTGTGAATGGGATCAGTTTCTTGATTTCTCTTTCTGTTGCTTCATTGTTGGTGTATAAAAATGCAACCGATTTCTGTACGTTGATTTTGTACCCTGCAACTTGGCTGAATTCTTGGATCAGTTCTAGTAGGCTTCTGGTGGAGTCTGTTGGGTTTTCTATGTAGAGTATCATGTCATCTGCGAAGAGTGAAAGTTTGACTTCCTCTTTGCCAATTCTGATGCCTTTGATTTCCTTTTGGTGTCTGATGGCTGATGCTAGGACTTCCAGCAGTATGTTAAACAGCAGTGGTGAGAGTGGGCATCCCTGTCGTGTTCCTGATCTCAGGGGGAAAGCTCTGAGTTTTTCCCCATTGAGGATGATGTTAGCTGAAGGCCTCTCATAGATGGCTTTGATGATGTTTAAGTAGGTTCCTTCTATCCCAACTTTCTCGAGAGTCTTTATTAAGAAGGGATACTGTATTTTGTCAAATGCTTTTTCTGCATCTATTGACAGGATCATATGGTTTTTATCTTTTCTTTTATTGATATGATGTATCACATTGATTGATTTGTGAATGTTGAACCAGCCCTGTAACCCAGGAATGAATCCCACTTGATCTTGGTGGATGATTCTTTTTATGTGCTGCTGGATTCGATTTGCAAGGATCTTGTTGAAGATTTTGGCATCCATATTCATCAAGGATATTGGCCTGTAGTACTCTTTTTTTGCTGGATCTCTGTCTGGCTTGGGAATCAGAGTGATGCTGGCTTCATAAAATGAGTCTGGGAGTTTTCCTTCACTTTCTATTTTGGAATAGCTTGAGAAGAATTGGGATTAATTCTGTTTTAAATGTCTGGTAGAATTCCTCAGGGAAGCCATTAGGTCCAGGGCTCTTATTTGTTGGGAGATTTTTGATCACTGATTCAATTTCTTCACTCGTTATGGGTCTGTTCAGGTTTTCTATTTCTTCCCGTGTGAATTTTGGTAGTGAGTGTGTGTTTAGGAATTTGTCCATTTCTTCTAAGTTGTCCAATTTGTTGGCGTATAATTTTTCATAGTATTCCCTGATAATTGCTTGTATTTCTGAGGGATTGGTTGTAATAAGTCCATTTTCATTCATAATTTTGTCTATTTGGGTGCTCTCTCTTTTCTTTTGGATAAGTCTGGCTAGAGGTTTGTCAATTTTGTTTACTTTTTCAAGAAACCAACTCTTGGTTTCATGGATCTGTTCAATTGTTTCTTTGGTCTCTATGTTGTTTATTTCTGCTCTAATTTTTACTATTTCTCTTCTTCTACTGGGTTTAGGGCGTTCTTGTTGCTCTGTCTCTAGTTCCTTTAGGTGAGCTGCTAGATTTTGGACTTGCACTTTTTCTAATCTCTTGAAGTAGGCCTGGAGAGCAATGTACTTTCCTCTTAAGACTGCCTTTGCCGCATCCCATAGATTTTGAATTGCTGCGTTTTCATTTTCATTTGTTTCCACATATTTTTTAATTTCATCTCTAATTGCCTGATTGGCCCATTCATTCTCTAGCATCAGAATTTTTAAAAAGTGGGAAAACTTGAAGAACTTTATGCTAAGATTATCAGAAAGCAAACATTTTATAGGAATCTCTGTCGCTTTCGTATGTGATAATGTTAGGCATATGTTTGCAATAAGTCTGTGTCCAAAATGGACTGTTATCAACAATATTTTAAATTCTATTTCTTGGTAGAAAAAAAAAGACTGTGTATGTGTGTCCATGTATGTGTTCATTTTTTTAATCTAGGAAATGCAGAATGACATTTTTTAAAATCTCAAGCTAACCCTTAATAGAATATTAAACCCATATGAAAAATGGATGAAGAGCTCACTCTCCAGAAAATTCTCTTTGCATGTACTATTTGTTTTTCTTAATATTATTTATTTTTACTCCTTAATGACTTGAGTAGAAATAAGCCTTTTAGGGAATTGGTAAAAAAAATTTTTTTTTTCTCTTAAAGACCTGTTTTAAAAGGCAAAGATATGCCCTGGTCAAAAATTGTGTAGGTCGGCCTCATTGTGAGTCTGTGTTAATAAAATATTCTTCAACTGCTGCTAAATCATCTTTCTGTTGATGGCCTACTGGCACTCCTTATTTCATAAATTCTTATGACCTAATTTACATTTAGGCAGTATATTAACATCGCCATTATCTGGAGTTTGGTTATACTAGTTCTTTTGGTTTTTGTGCCTATTACTTCTTACCTATCATATTCTATACTTCCAGATTATCAGCTCATGTTCACAGCGTTTTTTTTTTTAAAGCGGAAATGCTTAAAGCCCCGCACTGAGGGTGTGTCCTTATAAACTGGCCCAAGTATGCACAGTACACTAAGAGTCTTATTGCTCTGGAACCAATTTGGCAGGGGGCCGCGGGAGGGTAGATTTATTGCTTGAGGGATTTCTGGAACAGAATATAAATTCCAGCCTCAGACCCCTATGATATTCAATTTAGTGGTTATGAATTCTAAGAATGAATTAACTTTGTACCCATGCATCTAGCAAAAGCAGTGAATATTCTTTGTGCCACTGGGCAGATTGTTTCCTCAAATCTAACCTTTCTTTTAAGGTGCACCTTTACTTATACAGGAGTCATAGTCCCAAAATCCCCGCTAATATTTTATGTCCTAAATCTGTGAGAGAGTATATAAGTATGCATCATATATATTTCTATACATATACTCCTATTTCCATAAGAGTGTACATAAGGAATATACATATGTAAATTATATAAATTATAAGTTTGTTCGTTTTAGTAAATTTTGGGGTTTGGTAAAATTTTAAAAAACACATAAGGTATTGTAGTTGTTTTCTATTAATATAGGAATTTTCATCAAAAGAAATGACATAATATCAATACTGTGTATATATGTATACATACACGTATGTATGTAGGTAGTAAAACTCACTATAGTCCCTTACTCCAAGGTTGGTGATAGCTCAGTGTTCTTCCAATGATTTCTAGGCATCCCATGACTTCCTTCGTCCTGTGGCTTCTGCTTCTATACTCGGCAACAAGGTAGTGATCCCAATGCAAATTCCACTCCTTCATCAGTTCCCCCAGACAATCCATTCAAACTAAGCACTTCTTGAAACTAACTTCACCAAATATTTTGTCCTTCCTGCCAAAGCTCCAGATCTCTGAGTGGGCAGGCTCCCAGCCATCCTGCACGTCTTACCATCCTACTTCTTCCTTCATTCTCTCCAAGTTCAAACACAGCGTCATCACCCATCACACACTTGTCTCTATCCAAGAATTCTTTTCCTATTGTTATGCCCGAATCACCAGTCCCCAGAGACCTCCAGGAGCCGGCACCTATGCAAGAACAAAAGGGTCTTTACTACAAGCTGGTGCAGAGGCTCACCTGTCTACCGGCACAGCAGCAGCAAAGTGAGGCCCCGAACAGTGGCCAGCAGGGTTTTTATGGAGGAAGGGCGGGGGTGTTACCGTGCACATGTTGTACGTTCTGCATCATTACATAAGCACCAATCACAATTGTACAATGTCCATAGTAACAGCATAGTAACCGTTTTGACCATTCAGTATCTGCGAGGCCTCTGTTTCATTTGGCGGGACCCGATCATGACCTTTGAGAGTCTTTTAAAATGACCAATTATGAGGTGGGCTCAGAGGATCTACGGGGGGCTCCTGCAAGCGATGATTGATTGGCAAGTTTGTACAAAGTGACTACCTTCAGCTCCCCTCCCTGACTCGTCTCCAAGACCACAGGAATGTTACACATTTCTTTTGACTGGCAGATCGGAGGGCGGTCCGAGGGTGGCTTCAGCTGAGGCTTTTCCTGGAACTGGGACTATGTGCAGCCTGAGGTTGTTTCTAATGGAAAACTTCATTTCAGGCTCCTCAGTATCTAGGTGTCGTACAGGACAAGTTTATATGTCCAAATGCTTTCAGTATATTTGACAAATAAATGCAGATTCTTAGGAGGAATTCTAGTGACAAACATTGATGGGATACAATTTTCCCACTTCTGCCAAGTGTATATGCAGGTATTTTTTTCTGTTGTTTCTTTCTCTTCTTCCTGCGAGCAAAGAAAGGAAAACCCAATAAGATGGTCATTGTAGTTATTAAATTTCAACTTAAATCAATAATATATTTCAGTAGGTGGTGTTGTTCTAAGACCAATGCAATCCCCTGCTTCCTCTGATGCCTGATCTATCTCAACTGATGATGCTTGCAGTGTTTTTGGATATTGAAAGTATCTGTGTTAGGAGAATATTATTCTCAGGCACAGTAGTACACAAATAAAGGAGGCTTTGCCCCATTAACATATGGACCACAACTCTGAAAGCTGTTGCAAAGATGCAAATAATCAGGCTAGTAACTCCCTCAATCCAAATTTGTGCTGATTCAGTAGGGTGAGATTAACATATGCTCCAACTGTATTGCTAGATACAAAAGAACAGATGAGAATGTGAGTCACCCTACACCTTTGAGGGTAATTTTGTGTATGAGATGTATAACCCATTTCTGGCTTCCTAGTTTATGATTCTACTTCAATTTGGGGTGGCACACATTTGTTCCTAAATTGTATATGTTCATTTATAGAGATATATTTTGCTTTAAAAATATATAATCTGGGGCACCTGGGTGGCTTAGCCGGTTAAGCGTCCGAGTTTCGCTTAGGTCATGATCTCGCGGTTCGTGGGTTCGAGCCCCGCATCGGGCTCTGTGCTGACTGCCAGCTCAGAGCCTGGAGCCTGTTTCAGAGTCTGTGTCTCCCTCTCTCTCTGACCCTCCCCTGCTCACGCTGTCTCTCTCTCTCTCCTAGAAATAAATACATTAAAAAATTAAAAAAAAATATATATATATAATCTTCATTTACCTTGGAGTGATTACATAATAGAGTGATGTTAACAAAATTAATAGAAGCTGCTTCAGCCATTGTTTCACAGACTTGGCTTTTTTAGAATTGTATTCCTTTCATAGAGGTTAGTATAACTGAATGCTGTAATCTGAAACAGTACGAAAATAAGGAATTGGAAATCGTAGTTTCCTTATCCACAATGTCACATGTATTACTAAATCGAATTGAAAAATATTTCCTAACATGATCCTGTAGTTTTTTAAACGAAGTGATTGTTATTTTTGCATTTTACATTCTGAGCAAAATGTTTCCACTTGTGGCCAAAGACTGTCCTTTTTAAAGGTGTCATTGTCAAGGAAAATTAATTCATGGCTCACACTATGCACTGTCAGCATCTATTGTTATCTTTTTTCTTCTTCCTTGTCATTCAGATTAATAACATAAGTGGTGCTAGATGCTTACAGCTTTCTTCCCCTTGTCATTTGACTCAGAATCCCCTTTGCACAAGTAATTTTTCTTCAGCGACTTTAAATGTACTGCAATATATCTATGTTTGGTTAAAAGTACTGTAAGATCATTTCTCTTCTGACTACTCTTATTAAAACTAATTTAATAGACCTCTTCATGTTATAGGTTTTTATTTCCTAAACACTTCATTGCAGAATAAATTTGAGGTCTTGCAACCATTTTTGGTTATAGTCTGGAACTAAAAGTATTTTAACATTGTTTATGACACCTTTTGAAATGAACATTTTATTAAAAATATTAAATCACTAACCACATAACACAACAGAGTCGCTTTTCTTAAGTGTCATGGGTATGATATTCTTGCCAGCTCTTTATGGAAATCATCCACACAATGTGAATTCATGCATTAATAGAACAAAAGTGGTACATTGTTCTATATTGAAACATAAATGTAATCAAAGATGTGTAATGTTTAAAGGTGTAGGTTTTATGTTCAGAATAAATTAAGTACTTCTTCCACTGAACAAAGAAAAGACCAGAAACCTGGGAATCGTCCTCACTTATAAACCTGGAAGCTAGCGAAGCAAGACAGATCATTTCTGGAAGATTTATAAGGTAGACCTGCATTTTGAAGATGCTTATACAAGTTTTAATGCAAAAACATAGAAACCGCAATAAGTATTTCTAACACAGTATAACTGGAAGAAGACCTGTGTTGGAAGTCAGGTCACTGCCGCTATGCTGCAGGCTCCTGCCCTCGCAGCTCTTGTAGCAATCCGGGAATCAGCAGGCAGCTCCTGCAACCACTTAGGGCTCAGGAAGCCGCGGAAACCACTGCTGATTTCATAGCTGCCCCACACCCATGAGACGCCTTCTTACACACTGAAACACAGAAGCTCCGGTTCTACGAATTAACATCAATCTCCACTGCAGCTTGGGGATGAATACATTCTGCCTTCAAAACCTTGGCATGGCCTCATGTCCTTGAAACAGTCCTAAGTCACATGTCGAATGTACATGGAAGGAGAATCTGGGATTGGAGTTGTTTGCCCGTCAGTCCTTGCCGTATGGTGAGACTGGGACGAAGGGGTGGGCACCTGTGACAATAGCTAGTACAGCCAGCGTTTCACTGAAGCACAAGGTGCTGTTACTCGAGGTGTTGAAAGCGTCCACTTTACAGAGGATGGGGATAGAGTCCTAGATCGAGCTCTTGAGCATTAGATTGTCTTATCCTTCCAATTACCCTCCTCAACTTCATGTGGACTTTCTTCCCCAAAGAGAGAAATGACAATTTGGACCTCTAGGCCATTTCATCAGGGTCCTAGAGAGAGGGGGATGAGATGTTTCATCTTTACTGCCCTGTATTGTGTCCCAGTGAGCCTGAAGAGCTCCCAAAGCAAGGGAGAATGCCACACTACCTGGTGCGTCATAAATCCTCCTCTGTGACACCTGGATTAGGCAGAGGCACATAGAGACAGTCATTTTTACTCCTTGGTAAAATCTTCACCTTTGTGTAGCCAGAGTCTGTGACTTTTCTTTTCCCCGAGAGGATATGGTAGAGGTGATTAGATGTCATTCCAGTGATTATATAACATTACGTATTAAAGGTGATGGGTTATCACTCCCTCGATTATGTTATGTTGCATACAATTCCATCTTGCTTACTGACTTGCTCTATAATCTCTTTCTCTCTCTCTCCATTGCTGACTTTGAAGACTCAAGCTTCCATGAATTTTTGAGCTACAGAAGATGAATATTGCCAATAACCTGTAAGAGTTGGAATTGTACCCTTCTCCAGTCAAGCTTTCAGACAAGGATCCAGTTCTGAATGACATCCTGCAGAAAAAAACTCAGTTTAGCCGCACCCAGACTGGTGACCCACAGTAACTGTGAGATAATAACTGTAGGATGTTTTAAGATGCTTATGTTTGTGGTGATTTGTCATATAGCAATATAAAACTAATTCAGGGGAAATGGAGAATTAGAAATAAAATAAAGAACAATATCAGAAGAGGAAATCTTCAGAAGATCATAACATCTTAACACATTAAATAAAGTACAGTGAGTAAAAAATAAGTATTCTATAAAAATTATATAAAAATCCCTAAGTTTGTGACATTCTGGATAGCAAACCCTTCACCTTTTCCCTACAATCTCTTCCTATGGCAAACAGGGACAAACGATTTAGATATCAGTAAAAGGGATGATATCACGGTCTTCGCCCATAAGGAATGAACATAGAATCATTTGGAAGAGTACACATCTAAGTGTGAATATTATCACAAAATATTAGGTCATTAGCATTGACCTTCTAATTGCTAACTGTAATTTAAGTGCACTTAATGTTTAGTCCAAGGAAGAATTTAAAGTGTGCTGACTGATATTAAGGAAAAAATAATAACAGAATTATGAAAAATATGTACCATTAAAAGTTACAAGTGAATCAGAAAATATTTTGGGGTATTAAAAATAATAAGTTCCATGTATTAAAAATATGCCTATTTTAATAGTTTAAATGTTAACAATAAAAAAGCTAAAATAATCCCCAGTTAAAAGATGAAGAAAGTGAAGTTAAGCAAACTGATTTTTCATTTTCTACAACATAGAATTTAATATTTTCAACCTCACTTAGTCTCCAAATTATGCTTTAAAAATAAGTTTTATAATAAAAAATTCCCTATCACATACACTTGGTCAACACAGGGTTAAAATGTTTCTGTCTGTGTATTTGGTTGTGATGTTGTTGATAAAGTTGCTGAATTATATATTTCATTGTTTTGCCTCCAAAAAGGCTCTATGAGCCTTGACTATGCCTCATGAAGGGTAAGCTTTTGTGAAGATTAATTTCTCTAAATTACTTCACTAGACTAGGCTTTGATCACACAACAACTAATATACATTAGAGCCGGAGTTCACTAAAAACATTTCTGGGAAATCTTTTGTCTAGATAAATGTACAACAATTAATCCTTTTCAAAATCCCTAGAAAACCTTAAAGATTTCAACAAAATGTTTTAGAAGCACCTGGGTGCCTCAGTCCTTGATTTCAGCTCAGGTCATGATCCCAGGGCTGTGGGAACCTGCTTGGGATTCTCTCTTCCTCCCTCTGAACTTCTCCCTCTCTACCCAGCTCAGGGTCTTGCTCTCTTTCTCCCTAAAAAAAGGAAAAGGAAAAAAATTGTACTATATCCTATTTGCCTAATTAAATATAGAAACAAGCAGTTTTACTACCATGTGTATTGAAACTATATGAAAACTATACATATTTATTGATTACACTTAGTGAAGGCCATTTATGCAATGAAGAAATGAAATATGTTGCACATTTGTGAATGAAGAGCTTGAATTTGGTGATAAGAATATAATGCAAGTTATTTTTTACATTTTCTATATATATGTAGAAAATTAATAATTAATAAATATTTACAAATATTTAAAATTAAATAAAATTAAATAACCAGTTGTATAATATTTTCACTTGCTTGATTAATAATTTTAGACCTTTCTGAATTTTGGTATATTTAAGATTTTCCACCTTAAATAAATTAGAATTCATATTAATCTTTGTTACAACATGGCTAACTGAAACTGAATACTACATCATGGTGTTTTGTGGAAAAAAAGGCTAAATATGAAGGAAAAATGCACATAATGAAAAAGGAATTAAAAAAGTAGAAGAGGAATGGGTGGCTATTATAAATAGTTATGGAAAAATCAGATCAATTTTATAACTGCAATGATGCCTGGTCAACCCTAAAATTGAAGTACATATAAGAGTTTTTCAGTTCAATGTATTATTTTCATCTTAGGTTTTATAATATATTGGTCCATCTGAGTTATTCTGAACAAGAACAACAACAGAAGTTAATCTCTACACAAGATATTGGTAATTTTCATTTAGGTAAGTTTATATTGAATACATTATCAATGAGAGAAGTTTCTTTTCAGTGGAGCTAAGGGGCTATCAAGAAATTTTTTTTACTAATCAAATATGTAGTTTTTCATACAATTCAAAGCTCCAGATTGGCATTTCAAGGAGAGGGGCCTATACGGAGTACATTATGACATTTTATTGCAAAATTATGTCTTAGTGGCACTAACCATCCCTTAGGAATAGTTAAATGTATTGGCTTTTAAAACACAAAGATATTACTGAGTGAGAATTTTTGGCTTCTGATAAGTAAAAGATATTTTTGAGTAAAAAGACCCATTGAATTCCCTTCAGGTTTTCTCTTCCATTTTTTATAAAATATTAGTCCCAGAGAATATTTCACAGCTTTCAGAGATGGATGGTCATTTTATTCAAATTAGATGCAACTCTTTAATTGCTTGGTGTTAAAACTCAGTTTACAACATAGTAAGCACATTAATGATTCTCTCTTTAGGGAGTTATAAATATTAACATAATACCTATAATAATAATAATAATTTTAACACATTAATATGTATTTCACCATACATAAGAATATCTCCAGTAGTGTTGAAATAGTGAATGAGTGATTTTCTTATATGAATTTTCTTTTGAACTATTATTTTAAATTAAGACTGTTTTGCACCAAAATGATATACTGGAGGGCAATTTGAACCCTGACAATTGATTATTTGTACTGTGTCTCTCAGTTACAATCTCTTTGTCTTCTTCTATCCTTTCATTTTTATGGGTTAGACCCATAGCTGGTAGATTTGCTTGTGGTTTATGAAAAAGATTGTGATAAAAATTTCTGAGTAACCCCAATAGACTCTGTATTGGGAATTAAGACTAACACATGATGAAGGAATCTGCTAAATAGTACTGGGATATTATGCAAGAGTAGCTGGGCTACATTAATAGCGATGTAACAAAATTATTATTAATAAATAACTTCTAGAGGTTTCCTCTAGGGTGTCCTGAATTCAGTTACAGTGTCTGTGAAGCCCATGTATAATCACAACCACTGCCCTCAAGCTCTAGTGAGAGGCATGTCTTTCTTTTAAACTGTATTTATTTATTTTGAGAGAAAGAGAGAGTGACAGAACACACAAGCAAGGGAGGGGACAAAGTGAGGAAAGAGAGAAAGAATCCCGAGCAGGTTCTATGCTGTCAGTGCAGGGTCCAATATGGGGCTCAAATGCAAACTGGGAGATCATGACCTGAGCTGTAACCAAGAGTTGGATGATTAATGATTGAGGCACCCAGGCACCCCAAGAAACTTGTCTAGCTTTGCTAATAAACACCTCTTTTCTGTAGCTAGTCTGATGTTTACCAAAATAAATGAAGCAAAACTCACAGTAAAACATTTTTAAATCTTACCGTACCCAATTACTGTATGAATCCTGTAAGCAACACATGCTATGTTGTCCTACCCAACTACCAAATTGGATGATACTGATTTTTAAAGTTCTTGTCTAGTATTTCCTTGAAAAAATAAAATACATTGAGAATTCATTGCAGAAAGATTTTAAGAACTGAACATTAAACATGGAGTTCCATAATACACATTTATAAGATCAAATTAGTGTAAGTCTAGTGCAGTTTACTTTGAAGTGTGCGCTTTGTCAGTCATGTTTATCTGTTATCTCTTAGCACAGCAATTGTGAATCAGTAGGTATTTTGGTCACCATATTACTGCAAAAGGGAAAACATCCAATTAACATTCTAAGGAAATGTTTTTACTGCTGCCAAGAGCTAACACAAATGTATAATACTGAAAATAATTTTTCAAGATGTTTCTACGTCAGTCTATCTCTAAAGAGGACAGAAATCACTTTTCCATATATTAATTTGCTAATTTCAGTTTCTCCTGCTACTTGTAGTCATTATAATTTGCCATTCTAGTGAGGCTGATTAGGTTAGGTGGCTCAGAGCCAGCAAGCTCTCCGAGTTCCAATTTCTCCTCATCTCAGTTTGATTCCTTGGAAGTTAAGTAGGGAGACCTCATGTGTGCACTCTCTAATGGTGCATTCAGAAAATGGTACTTTCAGAAAATTAACCAATCTATTGCACTGCATTTTTAAATCTAATTCTGTCATCCCTTCTGTTTAATAGTTAAGAATTAGACTTGTAAAAAAGGACATCCTTGTCTGACAATCAATACACTGATGTTTCAGAAAACTATCAACCAAATCTCATGATACTGCTCCTCATGATCTACATATATTATAATTTAGGGAATTTCACAGGCTGTGAGCAAACATAAGATGTCCAGCAAAATGTATTATTTTTATAATGTATTGGGAGAATTATATCAGTTAATGCATGTACAATATTTAGAAAAGTGCCTCTTTAGTACATATAAAATATATGTTATTCTTATTTCATATTTATCAACATGCACCTTTGTTATTACTTACTTTAGCTGAACTCAATGAAGAACTATGTCTTATTCAAATAAAAAGGTCATTTTTATCACCGTATAGATATTTACTACTATTTGATGGAAGAAGAGCTTTCCATATAAACCACCTATTTTTATCTCCTCACTAAATATTGCACAGATAAAAAATGTGATCTCACATGAGATTTGAATTCAGGCAAATTGGCATTGCACCTTTCTCTGCTAAATAGAAACAGTGACTTTGAACCAGCCTCACATCTACATTTCATTGAGCTCCACATCCGGATGCAAAGAAAAGGTAGTAAAATTAAGAGGATTATTATAAAGATTGCACAAAATGAAATAGCACAAACAAGTTACTGAGCACATTGGCTCTCACAGTAAAGGCTCCATAAGAATTTTCTTTCCCCAGATGTACACTTGACTTGTTCTCTTAATTCATCCAGCATACTTCATCTCCTTTCCTTACTCCACTTTTCTCCATAGCTCTTCCCACATCCTGACATACTAGATATGCTCATTAGAATTAAGTTTAATGTCTGAGTCCTCCCAGAACTACATGAGATCTGTAGGCATACTGTTGTACACTGTGATCCAAGCTGTTATTAAACAAAAAGTTGTTGGGGCACCTGGGTGGCTCTGTCGGTTAAGCATCCAACTTCAGCTCAGGTCGTGATCTCATGGTCTGCGGGTTCGAGCCCCACATCGGGCTCTGTGCTGACAGCTCAGAGCCTGGAGCCTGCTTCAGATACTGTGTCTCCCTCTCTCTCTGCCCCTCCCCTATTCATACTCTGTTTCTCTGTGTCTCAATAATAAATAAACATAAATTTTTTAAGTTGTTAATTTCATTTATGTGCTTACCATTCTCAATCATCCAAACTGCCTAAATGTATAACCCAAAATGCCAATCCTGTTTTTAGACAGAAAAAAAAAGATTGAACAATTACAAATTTTCTTGATAATAAAGGAGTTAATACAGAATACAATTTGTGATTTTTAAAACTCTTTATGTAAATAATAAATGCCTAAATCCTATTTGCCTTTATCTGAGTTTTGGGTAGACTGACAGATAATAATTGCAGTGTGCTACAGCAAATATCCATGCATACTAAATTCACACAAGCCTCTCTTGCAGGCACCGGAAATATTGTAGGTACAGAAAAATTTGCTCTCCATGCAGAGTTCACATTTTATATGGGAGATGCACAATAGACAAATTAAAATACAAAAGGATTGAATAAATACAAAAGAAGATTTCAGGAGGTTAGTAGTGATGATAAATGAAACAATTAAGGAGATAAACACCAATGAGACACTTTTTTAAGTGGATTGTTCAGGACTGGTCTCTCTGAAGAGGTGACAATTGAGCTGAAACCAGAGTAAAACGGAATGTTATCTCTATGAATAATTAGCAGAAATGCTTGCTGAATAGAAGGGTAAGTAGTTGTAGAGATTCTAAGAGAAAAACAAAATGAAGCAGTTGAGAGCATTAATAAAACCATTTTGATTATAACTGATTGAGGACAATGAAGTTTAAAAATTGCCTAAGAGATTTTTAGACATTGTGAACAATTTCAATTTTATTTTGAGTATAGTAGGGAGTCAATGAACATTTTAGTACAAGAAGTAAAATCATGTTTATTTGTTAGGAGTATAGGTTTTAGGAGACAAGGATAAAGACAGAAAGACTAGCAGGAAAGAATTGCAGTAGTTTGGGTGACAGATGACTGTATCTCGCTAACTTGGATTGTACTGATTGAGACAGTGATATGGAGTCATTTGATTTGAGATAGACTTAAAAGAAGAGTTGAAAGGATTTACAAATGAATTGGATGGAAGCATGAGAAAAGAAAAGAAATAGTGAGAATCCTCAAGGTTTTTAAACCAAACCATTCTGTGAATAGTGTCATAACTAAGAGAACATTAAAGAATGAATATGTGTATGGTGGTCAGGGGCAGTGGTAATTTGAAATCCAAGAGGTTTTTTTGGACATATGAAATTTGATAAGCTTTTAAAATTTCCAAGGGAAGTGGCAAGTGTTCAGGTGAATATCTTATTCTGCTTCCAGGACAGAAATCTGGGCTAAAGGTTAACGTTTGGAAGTCACTAGCAGAGAGATGTTATTAAAGCTGTGGAAGTGAATGATATCACCTAGGAAGTGGGTGTAAATAGAAAAGGCAAAAGATCTAAAGACTGTGCCTTAGGCTATGGCAACATTTATACTTTAGGAAGAGAAGGAGAGACCAGCAAAGGAGACTGAAAAATAAAGGCTAGAGTAAAAGCGGCAAAACCAGAGATGTGTGTTCTGTAAATTCAGTTCTGGAAGCATTTCATGAAGTAGGAACTGATCCACTTCATCAGACTGGTGAGGGATTAAGTTGTATCATGACTAAAAATTAATGTTTGAAATTTTAAATTTTGGATCAGCATAATAGAAGGAATGAACACTTAATTGGAGAAAGTTAAGAAAGGATTGTGTGTGATTAAGTATATAGATTTTAGACTGTGATTATAGACTTTTTGTTTTTCCTGGAAAGACATTTAGACATTGGGCAGAAGATGGATGATGACACAGGTTAAGTGAGTTCTTATTTTATTTCCTTTTAACATGGTATGTAATCTAGTATGTTTGTGTGCTAATTGGAGTTGTTGATCAAAGAAAAAACACTGTAGTACATAAAGAGAGAAATAACTACATGGTCTTCATCCTTACTGTTTGAAACAAAATAGAATCCAGTGTACCTTGGAAAGGTTGGATTTGACTTGAAACACTGAAAGGTCATTGACTTTATAGGGTGTATATATACACATATGAAAAATCCACATAAGGTGGATTGAAGTTCATGTAGCCTTGGGGGCCCTGGGTGGCTCAGTCAGTTGACTGTCCTACTTCAGCTCAGGTCATGATCTCATGGCTCATGAGTTTGAGCCCTGCGTCAGGTTCTGTGCTGACAGCTCAGATTCTCATTCAGATTCTGTGTCTCCCTCTCTCTACCCCTCCCCAGCTTGTGCTTCTCTTTCTCTCTCTCTTTCAAAAATAAACATTTGAAGTTCAAGTAGCCTTGCAGATTAGGAAAAAATGGTGAGCATTATGATAATGATGATGATTATGAAGATGATAAGCACTACTCAAGAAGAAAGATGATTCCCTGAGAGTCAAGAAAGAAGAGTTTGATGGTGGTGTAAAGAGTTAAAGATGTTTTAAATAGTTGACTGAGTAGTGAGTAGGAGAGGATGATCATAATATGGAAACAAAACAAGACTACATAGTTTACTTTACCTACCAATTTTTAGCTGTTTGTAGGTGGAAACTGAGGTATAATCATGGCTAGAGTCTTTACCAGAAAAGCATATGAAAGATAATGACAAGTGAGTTTTGAATATGTGCTGGGGTGAAGATATAGTAATGGGCTTTGTAATCTAATGTGGATAAGGAGGATAGAGATAGAAGTAAAGCCATGGAGAATGGAGAATCAGTTGACAGGATATCCAAGTAGGGTCAAAGTATGTTTGGAGAAGAGTTAATAGTTGCAGAAACTGGTGGCGGAGGCCAGTTCCAGCAGGTCCAGGGGTCCCTGAAGGAGGGACGGTGTCAGCGAGGGAGGGATGAGAGAGGCCACAAGAAATTCTTTCTGGTCACCAGGCAGGCATCTCTGCTCTGACTGGGGCTCAACTTTATTTCTATAATTAAGTTTTTGGGGGACAGCACAGAAGTGACATTTTCCTTAGACAATCATTTCTAAACTCAAACTTCTTTGATACATAAGAATTTCCCAGAACATAGATTTGTAGAAGACTCCTGCATAACCTTTATCAATAGTGATTGAGGTAGGGGATTTAGATGCTTCTCCTATGGGGAAGGAAGGTATCTTTAACATACAAGACAATGTTTATAGCATAAAAAGGGTGAAGTTAGTTCTTTCTGAGCAGGGGCCAATAGCTCTGCTTTGTTTAGGGAGAAGTATTAAGAAAAACAGATCTTTCAGGAAACACAATGTTTGCTCCCATAATCACAAAAGAATAAGTTCCTACAATAGGTTCCTTCACAGGGTGCAATCAGCATATTCAAGGCCAGAATAAGTCACTCAAATACTGATCACAAGATGCCTTGGGGGACCGGTGCTCCAAGCAAACACAATTGGGTGGGGGTGGCTATCTGTCCCTAACTCTAAATTAGGCTCTTTGTCTCAGGGCCAGGCTCAATTGTAACTCTTGTGTTCTTAGCCTCCTTTATTATGTAAGTCTTGGATCTGCAAGGCCCATAGGAAGAACCTTTTGACAATCATCCACAGTGCTTTAATCTAAAGTTTCTTTTGAAAAGGCGGGGACATGCCTTTTCTTATGAGGGATCTCTGTGGGAAATATCGGTCTGATCTGGAATATTGTGAGGCCCGGTCAATACTGGCAGCCTCATTTCCAACATGAGCCAGGAATAGCAGAAGGAGATACCAGTTTTCGTTTCTTATGGCAGGAGCTTTGCAAACGCAGCCATTTCCTCACTGGGACTGTCATCTAGTGAGGCCAGTGCGGCTCCCAGCAAGCTGGGATTGAGAGAAAAAAGTTATAATCAATAACAATGCAGTAGTTGATGTTGACAGGGTCTAGAGTATAATTTGTTGGCTGAAATTCATTGAGGAGATTATTATTTATATACGATGTAAGAATTTCTAAAGCAAATACTTTAAATACATTCACTTACTCAATTTTTACAGCAAACCTCTTAATAAAAAGAAGCTAATATATTAATTTTAGAGAAATTAAAATTAAGACTCAGAATTTTATTCTATAGAGTCAAATGCATTTTTTTATGTTTATTTATTTTTGAGAGGCAGAGAGAGACAGAGTGAGTGGGAAAGGGCAGAGAGAGAGGGAGACACATAATCAGAAATGGGCTCCAGGCTTCAAGCAGTCAGCAGAGAGCCCAACATGGAGCTCAAACCCACGAGCCATGAGATCACGACATGAGCCGAAGTCAGACGCTTAACCGACTGAGCCACCCAGGCACCCCTAGTTTTTTTTTTTTTTTTTTTTAATCTTTGTAGGTTACCTGTTTCTGATATACTATTGCCTAATATCCCCATGTTGTTAAGGTGCTATCTTCCAAAATATCCTATTATTTTGGATATACTTTTGCAGGATGGTGCTAATTAAATTCATTTCATCTAATCAAATCTTCTCCAAACCCTGAACTCAAATAAATTCCTACCATCTTCTTAACACCGCCACTTTCATGTGTGCCAAATCCCAAACAGTAGATGTTCCAAAATGCAAAATATTTGTGTTTTTCCATTTTAATAAGTGCATCCTAATTTACCTTTCGTTCAAGGCCTAAGTCCAGGATTCATCTTTGCTTTATCCATTTCTGTAACTTTCCACTCTTGGCCTGTTTCAAAAAATATCAAAATTTAGATAACTTATCTGCATTGCTGACATCCTAGGCCAGGCCCACATAACACATCTGTATTTTATAACAGCTTGCAACTGGTCTCTGTGGTTTCCACTACAGTCTGCTCACCACTCATAAATCTGAATGAGCTTCTTGAAATGTAAATGGAATTATGTACAGTGAGGTAGAAATCAGACTCCTTGGGGTGTGTGGGTAGCTCAGCTGGTTATGCATCCAACTCTTGATTTCACCTCAGGTCGTGATCTCACTGTTGTGAGATTGAGCCAGGTGTCGGGCTCTACTCTGGGCATAGAGATTGCTTAAATTTTTCTCTCTCCCTTTCCACTGCTTGCACTTGCCAAAAAAAAAAAAAAAAAAAAAAAAAATCGAACTCTTTGCCATGGTCTTAATGTCTTACATAATCTTTGTAAGATTACATATACCATTTCTATGAACTTTACTTAGAAAATTGCTCCTTGCTCATCAGCCTCCACTTAGATAGGATTCCAATTAGTTGTTCAAACATATCTTTATACGATTTTAGGACTTCTTACATTTTACTCTCTACCAAAAATTCCTTCTTACTTTATGTTATTTGAATAAAAATTCTTCATCTTTGATGTCTTCTCTTCAATACCACCCTTTTAGAAAATCTTTTAATCCACTATTTTATGAATTCCTATAAGCATCTATCTTTATCACAAATATAAAAACACAATAATACAAAGATCTACAAAGAAGAAAGAAATTTTATTTATAGGCCCACTACTCAGGTAGATATTATTGATGAATACCATTCTGCACACAGTATCTTTTAAGAGGAAAAGCACAGAAAATATACACAGATTTAATAGGCATATAATATTATACTAGATGGACATTTTGTTCATTACTTACATAATTCTACATTTTTGCAACCTACAGAAATAAAAATAAAAATCCTAAAAGACAATTTATAGAAATAAGAATCCATAAAAGCAAGTTTCTGTTTCAAGATACACACAAAGTTTGGTCTCATATTTAAATTTCTTTTAAGAATTTTTGCAGCTGGAGTGCCTGGGTGGTTCATTCGATTAAGCTTCCAATTCTTGGCTTCAGCTCACGTCATGATATCACAGTTTTGAGTTCTTGAGGCTACTTGCTAACAGCTCAGCTCACAGCCTGCTTGGGATTCTTTCTCTCCCCCTTTCTTTCTGCTTCTCCCCCGCTTTCTCTCTCTCTCTCTGTCTCTCTGTCTCTCCCTCTCTCTCTCTCTGTCTCTCTTTAAACAAATTTAAAAAACTAATGTTTTCTAAAAGTAGGGGTAGAGTATGTATAAATCTAAATATCAAGGAAATATGAAATAAGAAACGTCTGTATTCCAGTAACTTAAAAGATTCCGATTGGGGTAATTGACTTATTATATTCTTCAAAATTTCAACAATTTTATGGATACAATAGAGATAGTAAAAGAACCTAATTGGTAAGATATTTGTATGAAATAATTCTCAGCTCCCTGTTTTTCACAAAGTATGAAGTAACTATTGAATATTGTTTTTTAATAATTTTAATATATTATACATAGACACTAATGCTGCAATATTCCATATTTGTGTAAAATGTTTTAGAATTAATTTTTAATAAAATTATAGTTTATGAAAGTTAGCAATCCATATAAAAATAATAATGTACACATATATATGACTGTTATATATGCATTTAAGAATAAATGTACCACACTGGCATTCAAATTTTTTTATTTAAATTTATTTATTTATTTTGAGAGAGAGAGAGAGAGAGAATGAAGGAAAGAGAGTGGGGGAGGGGAGAGGAGGAGGCAGAAGAAAGAGAGAGAGAAAGAGAGAAAAAGAGAATCCCAAGTAGCTCCATGCCATCAGTGCAGAGCCCAGCATGGTGCTTGATCCCATGAATCATGAGATCATGACCTGAGGAGAAAACAAGAACCCGATGTTTGAGTGAGCCACCCAAGCATCCCCAAATTCTTTTATGAGAACTACAGGTGATAATGTGGGCTTGTGCTGAGTTTGAACACTTGTTAAACACTTTTGTTTAAGTATTTATTGATATATGCTAGATGATAGAAATGTGTCAAGCATTGAGACTTCAATGATGAGTTACATGGATATTATATTTGTAAAAATTGAGTCTCCCCATCCTAATGATTTTCTTATTCTTACTCAATTAACACATCATCTATATTTCTAAACTTATTTTAATGTTTTCAATCTTTCTTTTCTTTCTGTATCTCATTCTGTTTTTCATTCTTTATTCTGCACTTATTCTATAATCTAATTTAGTTACTCTCTTTTCATTATATCTGTTCACATTTCTAGAATTCTGTTTCGTTCTTTTTTGTATTTTTTAATGCTTATTTTTGAGAGAGAGAGAGAGAGAGAGATCACGAGTGGGGGAGGAGCAGAGAGAGAAAGAGACACAGACTCTGAAGCTGGCTCTGAGCTGTCACCACAGATCCCCATGTGGTGCTCAAACTCATGAGCTGTGAGATCATGACCTGAGCTGAACTTGGTTAGTTAACTGACTAAGCCACCCAGGGGCCCCTGTTTGGTTCTTTTTAAAATTCATTTGTCCTTTTCTCCTTTTGTTCTACTCTTGCCTTATATTTTTTAATTCATTTTCCCCATTAAATATTTAAAATGAATTTAATTTAAATTTCTGTTTGATTATTTCATAAAATATGATTTATGCTTCAGAACAATGGCATGATTATAACATCTCTTTAATAGTTCAATACCATGACTACAATCGGCAATTGCTATTAATATTCTCCAGATTCTTGGTATTGTAACTATGACCTTAGACTCAGATATTCTTAATCAGTTAGGTTCTGTATACTATGTATTAATATGTCATTTTCCCATTCCCAGGATCCCTAAAGTTAGACTAGAAAATTAATAAAACTTAACAATGGTCTGTGTGGTGGTTAATTTTATGTGTCAACTTGACTGGTCACCTGGTGCCTAGATTCAACATTATTTCTGGGGGTGGTTGTGAGAGTGTTTCCGGATAAGATTTGTATTTCAGTGAGTAGACTCAGTGGGTAGATTCACCAATGTGGGTGGGCGTCTTACAATCCATCGAAGTGTTGAATAGAACAAATGGCCAAGGAAGGAGAACTTTGCCCCTTTTTGCCCACATGATTCCAGCTTCCATCTTCAAAGTAGGGTTCACATCATTGGCTTTCCTGGTCTCAGGCCTTTGTATCAGACTGAATTACACTACCAGAGTTATTGTCTGTCCAGATTACAAAAAGCAGATAGTGTGAATTTTCAGCCTTATGTCATCAATTTCTCATAATAAATTCTGTTCCTCTGCTACAGAAGAGAAACACAATTCAGTTTTGGGTGTGTACCTTGTGCCCTGAAACTTTGTTCAGTGTATTTATTAGCTCTAGAGCTTTCTTGTGGATTCTTTTCCATATTTTATATATAGGATTATGCCATCTGTGAGTAAAGATTTTAAACAATTTCTTCATTTATAATTTGGATACCTTTATTTCTCTTGCTTGTCTAATTGCTCTGGGTAGAATTTCCAGCACAATGTTGAATACTAGGTATGGAAGAGGACATTCTAGTCATATTCTTCATCTTAAGGGGAAAGCTTTCAGTTTTTCAATATTGAGTATGATACTAGCTGTGGGTTTTTCACAAATGCCCTTTATGATGTGGAAGTTTTTTTTTCCCCTTAGGTTTCTGAGTTTTTCTATCACAAAATGTTGGATTTGTTTTCAAATTACTTCATAAGTTGAGATGATGATTTTTTTACTTCATTCCGTTAATGTGATACATTACATTGTATTAACCTTCTTATGTTGAATCACCCCTGCGATCTTGGAATAAATTCCACTTGCCCACGGTGTATAATAATTTTTGTATCCTATTGGATTTGATTTGCTAATGTTTTGTTGAGGATTTTTGACTCTATATTCCTTAGAAAAGTGTTTGTAAATTTCTTCTCCTGGATAATGCTGGCTTTATAGAAAGACTTAGGAAGAGTTTTCTCTTCCTCTAATGTTTTTGGAAAACGTTGAGAAGGATTGTTGTTAATTTTAATTTAAACGTTTAATAGAATTTTACCAGTGAAGCCATATGGTCCTGGACTTTTCTTTGCTGGGAATTTTTGTTAGTGATTCAATCTGTTTTAGGTCTGTTGAAATATTTTATTTCTTCTTAAGCCAACATGGGTAATTTTTGTATTTATCAGTTTTTTTCTATTTTATCTGCTATGCCTAATTTGCTGTCATGCAGATCTTTAAAATCTTTCAATAGTGTCCCACAAACCTGTCATCAGTTCCGTCTTTGTCATACTTTTTTCCCGTCTATGCTTCAGTTCAGGAAATTCTTATCAACCTGTCTTTGATTTCACTGATTCCATGTTCCGTGTTCTGCTCCATTCCAAATAAGTCCCAACAATGATGTCTTGGTTTCACATATTTACTTTTTCCATTATAGAATGTCCTTTTGTTTTTTTTTCAGAGATATTTTCTTTTTTGAAATGTATCCTTTTATTCACTCAGTCTAATATCATGTATTTATTTATTTTACTACTTCCATCAATTTGGCTCTCTTTTATCCTACTTGTGTTGTTCTATTTATTTCCGTTGATTCTGAATCTCAATTACTTTCTTCTTTATACATTAGCCTGTCTATATAAAATACCCTTGGCACCAAAGTTATGTTTTCTTTTTCTTTCCACAGAGAACGCAAGTGTCTTCTACTATTAGAAAAATAGAGTACTTAGATCGATTTGGAATTGAACTAGGTCAGGGCTGGGTTGTATATTTAGTTGACCTAAGTTCATTTATGGTTTTAAATGTCTTGATGATAAAATTGTTGGGTAATTGTCTCTGCCTCTTCAGCCCAGTACCCCATATACAAGTGTCTCCTAAGCACTCAACATCTTCAAGGGTGAGAACATCGGATGGGGAAAACAGTCATCCATTCTAATCTGCTCACAAGACCATTAAAACTTTCCTCGTTTTTTTTTCACCCACCGAGTTCTTTTATAGATGGCAATCTTGATCTTCCAAGAGTGCTCAGAATCACACATGCCCATAAACAGGAAAATTGCTCCTGCTTTCACTGTGTGCAATAGTGTGGTGCAAATATCCACATGCTAAACAGAAGCAGAACTCCTTTTACTTTTCTCATGTACATTTTTTCCCCATATTTTACCATCTCTGACAATGGGATACATCTGAAAACTTTGGTATTGAACAACTACTGATATTTGTCAGTCAGAACATAATGTATGTGCCATGCATGTATACAGTATACAAACTTGGCCATGGCTTTTCATATTTTTGACATTTCAATTGAATTATGTTATTGTTGTTATATATCTTATGTATTTAATTGCTTTTCAAATGTCTTTGAAAGGATGACATTATAAATTAGATTGAGATACTAAGTCATTTTAATTCAGAAAGGCTCTAAAACAGAGTAGGGGGCAATAACTTCTATTAGTGAAGCAAATAATCATTGTCAGAAAAATAATTACAATTTAGTAATTTATTTCACAGAAACAACCAAGTGCTTAATGAAAGCCAAGGACATTGCCTGCAAACAGATAAAACTTCATTATATTTTGTTATTGAGATATGCGCAAAAATATGGACTGTTAAAAACTGAGCAAAGAAGGTCAAGAAAGAAGAATTGACCACATCTCACAGAAGCAATGAAAAGTATTTTAAAGTAATGAGAGGCTGCTCACATATTGTTCAGTACTATCATTAAAACATGAATGTCAATTTGTCAGAGACTTCCTGTGTTTAAACAAAAGGGATTTAAAATTTAGTTATATATGAATTTACTGAAAGAAAGATGAAAGATGATTTTAAAAATAAGGAAGTACCAGCAACCAATTTATAGAATATGGGGTCAGTGCCTTGGAAAAGCATTCTGGAAAAAGAATAGATGGAGCTATATTTCAAGTCATGGTGTATCATTGGCAGTGTTTGGATTGTGCCAAAAAGGATTGTGTCAATAATCCTTTGATGCCACCAAAGATCCTATTATGTGGAAAAAGGTGTTATTGATGATAGTAAGTAGGAAATGACTTAGAAAAGCCAGTTTAAAATGTTGCCTTTTAAGGTATAAATGCACAGGAGTTATATGTTAAACAACTGTCTAACTGCATCTAAACAACTCAATAGAATAAAATAACAATTTTAAATAATAAAATATAGTGTTGAAGTTTAACCTATACACACTTTCTTTCTTGATGTATAAATTAATGTTAACTCTTCATATTTATAGCATTGAAGGGTTGATTACATACTGTATAAAATAACACATTAAATACCTAAAGAAGGTTTTCCCAACATCCTTGATAATATCAAGTTATCTATTAAATATATAATACTGTGCATATACATTCCATATTATCTTATACAGTTAAATTCCTGTTTTGAGCCATATTTAGTATTAATGTCCATCTCAACTAACTATATAACTTATATGGCCATAAGCTCTGTGATGGTAGAAACTAAGTGAAAATATTACCATTGTAGTGTCACCATATCATCACTATGATGTAGCACTTTTCTGGAACATTGCAGTTACTTTGTAAATGTGTATTTAATGAATGGATATGCACATTCTAGAAGTTTAAAGAAGATGGAAAGCCACTCAGACGGAGAGAAAAGTGAGAATAAAAATACATAATTTGGATAATTGACTAGAAATTGGGAAGCTATGGAGTTCAGAGCCTCTAGAAGATGTTGACATGATGATTAAAAGCCAAAATTAGGGAGAATGTGTAGAGAATGAGGTCTTAAAACAATATTTAATTTTTAATTCAGAAAATACAATTATTTCCTGAGAAGTAATATATATATGATGAATGTATCATTTTAAAATCTGTCTTCCCCAAAAATATTACTATCAAATTAAAATCATTAATCCGTACTCACATCACTATAAACATTACTTTATTATTGCCTCAAAATTCCTCAATAGTTTCACAATAGTTTAGTGATTATGTGATTCCATGGGGTGAATTGGCAGGAGGAGGATCTGTTCTGGCTTCTAAACGAGGTTTTCAGGGGCGCCTGGGTGACTCAGTCGGTTAAGCTTCCAACTTCAGCCCAGGTCATGATCTCACAGTTTGTGGGTTCGAGCCCCACTTCAGGATCTGTGCTGACAGCTAGCTCAGAGCCTGGAGTCTGTTTCAGATTCTGTGTCTCCCTCTCTCTCTGACCCTCCCTTGCTCACGCTGTCTCTCTCTCTCTTTCTCTCAGATATAAATAAAAAAAAATTTTTTAATTAAAAAAATAAAATGGAGGTTCTAAGATTGAGTCAAACATTTCCCTTTCTTATATGATGAATTACATTAAACTTAATTTTGTCCAAAACCATGATACATTTATGTGTCTGAATCAGCTCATATTTCATTTGTTCAGTAGGCTTTTAAATTTAATTCAACAAATATTTGTTTAATACTTATCTATCAAGCGCAGTATCAGGAACTGATGTTAAAATGGAAAACGAACAAGACAAAGGTTCTTATTTCATGGTCATTTTATATTCTTGTGATAAGTAAGACACCAATAATGTCATGTAAGTCATGGTACCTTTTATTAATGAAAGTGACCAATATCTGAGGAAGATAACTGGTAGGTTAGAATCTACTTTACTTAAAACTTATGCCAGGATAAGTCTTTCAATGAAATTTTAAATTTCAGCCATGATAAAGGATATAATGCAAAAAAGCTATAAGAAGAGCCAGGTATAGAGTTATTTCCAGCCTCACATGGGTAAATGTCCCAATACGAGAAAAGTCTAACACTTTCAAAGAACTTAAACAGATCTAGCTAGAGAACAATGAGCTGAAGAGACTATCACAGGTTAGGGAGAGGCGATAGCAAAACAGAGAGAATCAGGTGGTAAAGCCATCATAATGGATTAAAGTTCAGTAGCACTTCAGTTGCTACTTAATAGGAAAAAGTCTGAGAAGACTAAAATTTCCACCACCGAAGCATATTTAAGTGGAGAAAACTGTTTGAATACAGCAAATGTCTTCCAAGGCAGCCAGATGCCAATGAGAACAGAAGCTCATTGAGCCAAGTGGAATTTTTTGCATACCACTTTTCCTCTTGGGTATTTGCTGTTTCTTCTATGGATAAAAAGACTGATGAGAATCTGGACAGATAAAGGCTTCTAGGAGACAGAAGCCAGAATTGTTTAGGCAATCCAAGGGGAGATAAAAGTTGCAGTTTAAGGTTATCAAAGCAGCCAGGTCCTTAGTGACCAAGGTACAGGAGGTAACAGAATGCAAAGAAGTAAGCCTGATGATATTCAGTACCAGTTTTCCCCTTAAAAGAGTTAGCTGATTAAATTACAAAAACAAAAAGTTTAGAGAGTCTAGGATAGTTAAAGTAGCTAGAACTTTGCTATTGTGAACATGGAAGTAGTAGTTTGATGTCTAAGAATTATTTGATTATTAATTAGCTCATATACCATGTGGTTGTATATTGATTCATACAAACTCCTCTCTACAAAGACTTTCCCTGTAAGGCTTTCCTTAAGTGTAACTTACCTTACTACCTCATTCAAGATGATAACCTTTTCCTTCTGTGCTTTGATCTCTTCACAGCAATTAGCATTTTCTAATATACTATGTATTTCACATATTTGTTTATTACTTCTTTTCATCCATTAAGAGCTTTTGCTGGATTGTACTACTTCCTGGAAAAATTTGTGTCCTTCCTGGAACCTTAGAATGTGAACATTTTTAGAAATGGAGTCATAACAGATATAACTGGTTAAGTCAAGATTAGGTTGCACTGGAGTAGGGTAGATTATTAATTCAATATCTTTATAAGAACGGGAGGAAAGACACAAGTAAAATGTCATGTGAAGAAAGAGGCAGAGACTGGAGTTATGCTGTCATAAGTTAAGGCATGCTAATGATTGCCAGTGGCCACCAGAAGCTGGGAGAGACGCATGAAGCACAGTATTCGGAGACCCTAAGAAAGAATTTATCCTGCCAGCCTCCTGATTTCAGACTTCTGTCCTCCAGAACTGTGAAAGAATGCATTTCTGTTATTTTAAGCTACTCAAATTGTGGTACTTTGTTCCAGATGGCCTGAGAAACTAATAATACAGTTTAAGGGGCTGCCTGGGCCCCTGGGTGGCTCAGTCGGTTGAGCGTCTGACTTTGGCTCAGGTCATGATCTCACAATTCGTGGGTTTGAGCCCCACTTCAGGCTCTGTGACGACAGCTGGATCAGAGTCTGGAGTCTGCTTCAGATTCTATGTCTCCCCCTTTCTCTGACCCTCCCCTGCTCACGCTCGCTCTCTCTCTTTCTCTCTCTCAGAAATAAATAAAACATTAAAAAGAATAAATCTTCATTATT
Organism: Proteles cristata cristata; assembly: GCA_017311185.1. Lineage (NCBI taxonomy): Eukaryota > Metazoa > Chordata > Mammalia > Carnivora > Hyaenidae > Proteles > Proteles cristata. Next base: position 299,958 of record JAESUZ010002055.1, read on the forward strand.
AAAAAAAATACAGTGTAAGGTTCTTGACGGTGAAGATTTTTATCTTTTTTTTATTATTATTGCTGAAACACAATCTTCTGGTTATGGACTGTATTATTATATAGGTTTCACTTCTTGAAAGAGTGTCCCATAAATTTCCTGATAAAGTAGTCTTTTAAAATTTACACAATACCTAGGAACTATTTTTAGATGAGGTAAATATGTTTTGTTTCTTTGTCACATAGTTTAACGTTGGTATATAATTAAAATTAGAGTTTACATTTTTTCAATATGTCGTTTCTCTTCCTTCTTTCCCATTCCTCTCTCTCTTCCTTCTCCCTCCATTCCAGCCTTCCTTCCTTCTTTCCTTCCTTCCTTCCTTCTTCACTCTCTACTTCCATCTGTCTTTTATTTTTAACAAAACTAAGAAAGAGGAATTGACATTAAAATTATTAATGAACTATAATCTCTAGCACTTCTGATAATCTGCAGTATCAATCCTGAAATGTTTTCATAATTAGACAAAAAACATGTTAAGTACCACTTTACTCTTGTCAAATGGCTTTACCAATAACATTCTACTTAATGAAAAATCCAGAGTTTTAAGTTCATCACCATCTCAATTATGTTTTCAAGTAATATTAATTCTTACAGATTTGTTTTTTGAGTAAATGTTAGTGTTTATGTATTAATTACGTGACTATGCCATAGTTTATATTTTGAATTCCTATAAATCTTTCCCAGATCAAAATACACATTTTAAGAAGCTCAATATTTAATTTTTCACTTTTAATTTCAACACCTTGTTATCTAAAGTCTGTAAATGTCTTGTAAGAGGAATGGATATTTGTTCAGAAGTGTTCATCAGTGATAAAATCATCAGCTGATTTAAGTAGATTACACTTCATTTTACTTAACATTTAGGATAACTTTTTAAATTTCTCTTGTGTCGTGGTCTGCCAATATTCAATATAAACAACCAAATTTATCTTCAAGCACACTTAAAATTACCGTAGAAGCAATTGACCAAATATTTAAATTAGCCAACAGTGCACATTTAGCACACTTCTATTTTATCTGGCTAAGCTCACTCCACCTATTATGAGAAGCAAGTGCTTAGACATTATGTATGTTTAATTTAGTTTTTTGCTATTATTTTAGTTGCCCTGAAGCTGTACTGTGAAGATAAACTTTGAACATCCTGGTTCTACCTGATTTTTGTACTACCTTTTATGCTACAGAGATTTGCATTCATTATTATTGTAGAATGTCTATAGATTATCTCTGAATATCTAACATGTGCTTTTGACACATCATGGGTGTTAGATTTAATAGTCTTGGGAAGCACAAATTGTATTAAACTTTTATCAACTAAGGATATTCTCTATATAATAGAATAACTCAAAGCTCTGATAGCTAACATGACTTAATAAAGATTAAATCTTCACTTTAAGTTAAAAATAACTTTTATATTTTGAGTTAAGAAATTAAATACGTGGAAATAAACTTTCAGTAAACATCATCTATATTTGTTGCTTAGAGTTATACTTACTTATGTCTCTCATAACCTAAAGGATTCTTCATAAACATAAGTTTAAAGCATCTGTTTTTGAGGCGTCTGGGTGCTTCCGTTGGTTGGGTGTCCAATCTCGGCTCAGGTCATGATCTCCTGGTTTATGAGCTTGAGCCCTGCAACAGGCTCTGTGCTGACAGCTCAGAGCCTGGAGCCTGCTTCAGATTCTGTGTCTCCCTCTCTCTGACCCTACCCTGCTCATGCTGTGTGTGTCTCTCTCTCAGAAATTAATAAATATTTTTTAAAAATTTAAAGTATTTGTCTTCTTTAAAAATAGTTTTGTATTATAAATTCTGATTCTTCATAAGTAATAAATATCATTTTTATATTAAAGCATTTTTGAATTTTTTTGTTCATAAGCAAGTGATATTTGCATATTTAAATGCAAATCATATTACCATACTTTCAAGACTAATTTTTTTGGTATTAGTTTTTAAATAAAGTAATTCAAACATATCGCCTTATTATGTTCATTGACATTACTTCCCTCAATGAATTTTATGTTACTGAAATTCTTAAACTTTATGTGGATGAGGCCCGGAAAGCCTATGAGAAAGCTTAATGTGCTTCATTGGCTGATTAATTTCTGAAATTTCATGATAAGTGTAATTTCACTACAAGATATGACTTCCTTATAAATTAGTAATTACTTTTTAGGAATGAAGTGATATAATTTGATACATAGGACAAATTGGAAATTATGTATATCCATGCCTATTATACACATATAAAATGATGAAATAACACCGAAGCTACTTCTGTAGTGCTTTTTAATGGATTTAACTTTCTTTACATAAAGATGAAATCTCCCAATTTTTCCTCTTCTTTCTCACTCCCCTCTTAATCTTCATATTTCTCTTTTTTCCCCTTTGTTTTTAATCTCTTAGCATTTAAAAATTAGTCAGGATTAGCACAGGCATTGATGTCAGATAGCCCTGGGCTCTAGTCTTTTCTCCACCAATATTTATTGGTGTCAACTTGGAAAAGTGACTTTGTTCCTATAGGATTTGAAGTTCTATAAAATAGAAATCATTACAGATTTTAGCCCAAGGTTACTGGAGGAATATTGTAAAAATATAGGGAGAGTGTATATTAGACCCACACACATAGCATTAATGTATTAATGTAGATTGAATACATTGCATAGTAAAATTAGTATATTATAACACTTACAATGTGTTAACTAGGTTTCAGTACAACTTATCTGATATTGATGATTGTGCCAATGTGAGTAATCACATTATAGTATCTTCTGGGAGACAATAATGTGAAAAATACTCCACAGTTCAATGTTAATATTACCCTTTAGAGGCATTTATTATGACCTTCTTACAGATGGAGCTCAGAGAGAGATAAAGTGACTGCCTCATGTTATACAGGTATTAAAAAACAAAGCTGATTTTAATATTTATACTGTATTAAAAATACCATGTTCCACATAGTAAAGGATTTGTAATTGTTTTAAATTTAATAACATTTGGAGGATGAAGAAAAATCATATACATCTTGATGGAATATATTCCAAGACATTGTTGGGCTTTGGCCATGTTTTTAGTTCCGTGTGCTGTAGAGTATACGCAGACAGTCAAGTTGTTTACTTCCATGCTGAGGTGGATTAATGGAGTCACAGGAGCAGTAACAGGAAAGAAAGTTCCATTGGTGTATGGGCACCAGACACAGACCCATGGAAATGAGGTTCATACACAGGGCATAGTGTTTGAAAACAAGAGAGTGACAGCTGGAGCAGGAAAGGGATATTAGAAAGATGAAGGCAAAGATGGGGCACTTGGGTGGCTCCGGGGGTTAAGCATCCAACTCTTGATTTCGGCTCAGCCTGATCTCATGATTCGTGGGATCAGGTTCCATGTTGGGCTCTGTGCTGACAGCACGGAACCTGCTTAGGATTCGCTCTCTCCCTATTTACCCCTCACCCACTTGTTCTGTCAAAAACAAACAACAAACAAACAAAAAAATATAGTTTGTTCCCAGACAGATAAGTCACCTAGTGATGGGAATCCCAGGATCATTTTAAAATCAGATATCCAAAAAGACAAGTATACATTTGGAGTTTAAAAAAGGCTTTTAGATGTTAGCAGGGATTATACTACATGGTGGAGGACACTCTCTTTCTTTTTGAGGGACAATGGCTTGAATTTAGGAAGTACTAGAAATAACTGGAACACTTGATCCACATGAAGAAGGGAGCATGAACATGGGTAAATGAGGCCATAAATAGATTGACAGAATCAAAGCAATAGATGGACATCATGTGAACTGACCAGATATGGAGCTAGCTAAAGTTCCTTGATTTACCCTTCCCTGAGCCAGTCTTTGGCCTGAAATTGAGCCTATCCACACAGCTACTTTGCTTCATGCTCAGACTATATTAACTAATTAAGGAACACATTGTTCATTCATTGTTTTTTTTATTCACTTATTCATTCACTTATTTACAAATATGTATTGAATAACTTCTTTCAGTCAGGCATTGATTTCCACACCAGGAACTTATAAATGAATTAAATGCAGTACTTGATTTTAGGAAGCTTATTATTTAATGAGATATTCAGAGATGTAAACAAATCATTACAATATACTATGATGTATTTAAGTAAAAGTTTTCAGGAAAACTAACTTAATCCAGACTTCAGGATTGCCATGTTATTTGGAGAGGATGAGGTCTAACTTGCCGTGAGAGTAAATTAGCAGCTTTCTACTTGAAAGGTCTAGAGAAGGCAACCTTTGAAACCATCTAGAAATAAGAGTACACTTATCTAGGAACTACAAGATGTGAAGTAAGACTTGATAATGGTTTGCTAAAGATCAGAGTACGGGTATTGGTAAAATACAATGATAAAGAACCAAAAAAAAGGCCTACTAACCATACAAGTTAGCTTTCAATCTATCTGAAAGCAAGGGGAAGTACATAAGATATGAGTTTTGCAAGGTTGGCATGACTGATATGTGAAAGATAAACTGAAAAAGGATAGGATTGAGGAAGCAGAGCAAGCAGCATTCAGTTATAGCCTAACTGACATTTAGAGGAGATGCCAGTAAATGAAATAGAAAGATAGGTGATTGACGGATGATTGATAGACAGACAGACAGATGCTATCTGTCCTCTGTGCTGAGAAAAATAGGGACCCATTCCTTCCATAACCACGATATAAATACTTGAGCCTCAGACAACCTACTTGTCAAAAATAATTTCACCAACACCTTTTACCTAGCAATTTGTGAGAATTTTCAAAGGTTTAGCCTCATATGTGTTCAGAAAAAAAACTTTTCAGGTTATTAGCAGGCTTTCTCATCTTCCACAAACTTGATGTTTTTGTCGTTAGCCAACAACCTAATTCCAGCAACCTTCTCTGTAACTACTATTACTGTCTGTCTGAAACCAGAGGGGAGACTGCCCCCTTCTGTACTTCTCAGTACAATCAGAAGTCTCTCCTAATTCTCCAAAGCACAAACTGATAACTGCATGTACATTTTCATGAGTATTTTCTTACAGTCCAACGATAACGAGGCGCCGTGGCACACGGACCAGTAGACCAAGGTCAGCATGCATAAGAATTGTTAAACGAACATGGAGAGCTTGTTAAAACGTACATGCCCAGATCCATTCTTGGCAGTTTTGATTCACTGGGGCTACAGTGGACTCGAACATGGTACATTGCTAATAAGCTTCCAGGTAATGATGATAATTCTAGTCCCCAGAACTTACTCTGTATAACAAAGTATATATAACAGTATATATATAACTCTATATGCAGAGTATATATAACTGACTCTCTATAACAGATATAGAACTGCCCAAGCGAAACCATAACCTTAGGTCTCTTAAAAGACCTTGTCCTCTTACTTTTATCTGCCTTTAAATTGCTGATCCCTCTTCTAAATGTAACTGAACCTCTCTATTTTTTAAAGTCCTGGTGTGGGGAGGGGAAGAACAATCCCTTGTCTTGGGAGCTTTCCTCTCATTCCATGCAAAGAAGGTATCCTCAAATCCTCACATATTGCCCAAGATTAATATTTAATAAAGATGAATACTGATGGAATATTTAATTTCCTTTAGGAAAACTTCTAAAAGATATGGTCATCCGTACTATTTGTATTCCTTTTATTTCAGTATTTGTTAATACTTGCATAGGACCTTCTATGTGCTAAACACCATATAAAGATGGATTCATTTAATATGTATAAATTTATCATAAGGTATACAATGCTATTAACCCTTCAGTACAAATATGGAAACTGAAGTACAGAGTTTAAGTAAATTTCTCATCCTCAAACAGCTAATTACAGAGAATGTGGTCTAGGTATAGACTCCATCCTTCTAGCCACTATTTTGCGTTCTCTCTCCATTTTGCTCTACAGCCGCTCAGAATGTGTATTATTTTACCTTTTCATGTCTCCCTTGTTTGTACTAGAAGGTAACTGTTAAGTTGTGCAGAAGTTAGGATGGCAATGGTACAGCTAACAGGAATCAAAATGTTAGAACAAGAAGAATAAAGCCACAAGTGCAACTTGCATCTTACTGTGCTTCTGGCATTATAAATGCTCATCTTTTCTTTGAAAGGGATCATTGTGACATAGGGAATAGAAAGGAAGGCTGATCCCAGCTTCAGTCAAATGAACACACATAAGGTCAGAGAATAAATTAGAAATCATCTCTAGAAAAAAAGAAGGAATACCTCGGGGCTGGGTCGGAATCAAAATAGGAAGAAATAGCACAGAACAGAATAAACAGGAATTTTGATAGAGATTATATGAATCTGTACATTGCTTTAGGTTAAAATGGGCATTTTAACAATATCAATTTGTCCAATCCACAAGAATGAAATAGTTTTTTCCATTTATTTGTGTCTTCTCCAATTTCTTAATGTCTTGTAGTTTTCAATATAAACGTCTTTCACCTCCTTGGCTAAATTTATTCCTAGATATTTTATTCCTTTTCATACAATTTTAAATGGGGCTGGTTTTTAAATTTCTCCTTCTGATAGTTCATTTATTAGTACATAAAAGCACAACAAATTTTTAGGTATTGTTTTTATATACTGCAACTTTACTGTAATCATCATTTAGTTCTGACAGTTTTTTGATGGAGTCTTCAGAGTAATTTCGATATGTAATATGTCATCTGCAGATAGCAGCAGTTTTACTTATTTCTTTCTAATATGGATGTCTTTTATTTGTTTTTCTTGCCTAATTTATTGGCCTAGGACTCCAGTGCTATGTAAAATCAAGGTGGACAGAATGGCCATCCTTGTCTTATTCCTGACATTAAAGGGAAAAGCTTTTGGTTTTTCACCATTGAGTACATGTTGGCTGTGTGATTGTCATATATAGCTTTTATTGTGCTGAAGTATAAATTTTTTTATTTTATCTAGAGTTTTACCTCTTAACAGTGTATCCTCTAAGGACTGATTTTTCAGGGTTTTTTCTTATTTTGTAAATTTTACTATACAGTTTCTCTTGGTTAATATTTCTATGGAATACATTGTTTGTAATTTTTACTTACAATCTGAGTGTATATTTGGGAATGTATTTCCAGTCTGAAGATGTCTTTTTCTTAATTTTTTGTAATCTTTTAGGTATTTCTGAGAGAGAGAGGAGAGAGAGAGAAAGAGAGAGAGAGAGAGAGAGAGAGAGAGAGACAGCATGAACAGGGGAGGTTCAGAGAGAGAAGGAGATACAGAATCTGAAACAGGCTCCAGGCTCTGAGCTGGCTGTCAGCTCAGAGCCCAACGCGGGGCTCAAACCCACAAACCACGAGATCATGACCTTAGCCAAAGTCAGATCCTTAACCAACTGAGCCACCCTGGTGCCCCTGAAAATGTCTTTTTATAGAGAATTTACAGTATGTCTTTAAAGTACTGATTTATAATTATCCATCACTATTTGAAGGCAAGTAATTAGTTTAGATAAACGGTGAGAGCCAAGATGCAAAATATGACCCTTAAGAAAGATCTTAAAAGTTCATCTGGCTTTTTTGTTAATACCAAGATTTCACAGCCAGACTTTGAATACCAAGGGTTCAGATGATGAAAAATCCATTAATTTAGTTTTAGTTTACTGTTTTAGTACATGATTCTTCTTTGATTAACAGTTTCGTATTTCTATCTCCTTTGCGCTTTTTTTTGGATTAAATATTTTTTTGCTGCTGTAGAGCTTATTATGGAATTAGTGCTAATTTTTTTGTTATTAGTCTATGAGGTTGAGAGATTTTTCTTCTATCTTTAGGTTTCTGAGAAGTGGTTTGTTGGCTTTTTTTTTTTTTCTAATTATGAATGTTTTGAATTTTGTCAAATACTTTTTCTGTCTTTTTAAGAAATGGATATCATATATAATTTTTTCTTTTATTTATCACTAAGTGATAAATTACATTGAATAATTTTCAAAGGTGAAAAATAACCTTTGCATCTCAGATAAATCCAACTTGCAAAGTTACATTATATTTTCTCTATATAGCTGGAATTAATGTGTTATATCTTTCCCTTTTGTGTAGTTTCATGTCAGAGTTATGTTGGCCTAATAAGTTAGCTTTTCTCTTTCTACCTGTATTATTTAAAAAAAAATTTATGTATTATTTAATTCTTCAAAATTTTAAAAAATTCATGAATGAAGTAACGTGAAACTGGTTTTCTTCGACAAGTTGTTTTTAATATTTAATTTCTTCAATCACTATGGTGGTATTCAGATTTTCTAATTTTTCATGGTGTTCCCTTCGATTGTCTTTTCTACTTCCTCGGTCAGTCTAGCTAAAAGTTTGTCAGTTTAATTGTACTTTTCAAAAACTAACTTTTCATTGCCTGTGTGTCTATGTGTTTTAAATTCCCTTGATTCATTTGCTTTCCAGTTTATTAATTTCTGCTTCTATAATTATTACCTGCTTTCTGCTGAATTTGGCTAAATATGCTCATCTTTCTCTAGTTTCTTAAGGAAACCTTGGTCATTATTTTACCTTTTCTCTTTTCTAATATAAATATTTATAGCTACAAATTTTTTTCAATCATTTCCTTAGCCATATCCTACAAATTTTGATGGGTTTTGCTTTTAATTTCTTCTTAAAATATTTTCTAATTTTATTTACAATTTTCTCTTTAATCCATAGATTATTCAGAATTTTGTGGCTTAATATCCAATTATTTTAAAATTTTTTGGACAGTAGTTCTTTATAGGTTTCTAATGCAATTCTGGCCTCCCAAAGATGCCCATGCCATAATCCCTAAGACCTTTGAATGTATTAATTTACATGGCAAAAGTGATTTTGGTAATGTGATTAAGGTTAAAAATTTGGATATGATGAAATTATCCTAGATTATACAGGTGGGCACAGTTTAATGACCTGACTCCTTACTTCTGAGAAACTTTCCAAGCTAGTCAAAGAGTTGAAAGACTGGGAGAGAGTTAGATCATTTGGCATGAAAAGGACTCAAATTGCCTTTGGACTTTAAGAATGCCTGAGCAGGGCATAAGCCAAGCAATGCAGTGTCTTCTAGAAACTTGGAATGACCCTCAGATGACAGCAAGAACATGGGAACTTCTTTTCTACAACCACAAATAACTATATCCTGCCAACAACCTGAATAAGCAGAAATGAATTCTCCCTTAGAACTCCAGAAAATAATTCAATCTTGCTGATACCTTGATTTTAGTCCAGTGATATCTGTCCCAGCCTTCTGAATAACAGGTATGTAAGTCAGTAAATATGTACTGTTTTGTAGTTTGTAATTTGTTATGGGGGCAACAGAAAATGAATTCATCTTGAATTTGTAACTTACGTTTTTATCTTATTACAGTCTACCTTCAAATGATATAATAGCACTTTATATATAATAAGACCCTTCATTTGTACTCTTTCTGCACTTTGTCCTATTTTTGTCATTTATTCTACTTCAACATGTTTTAAACTTATGACATATTTTAATATTTCATTTCTGTTCAATCCATTTTCTTACTTACTTTTCATATTGTCATATTCAAGTTCACTCTTCTTTTGTATTCAGGATTTATCTAATATTTTCGTAAGCCTTTCCAGTGAGTTTACAGTTTTAAGTATCTTTTTTCTTTTATTATAGATCTCCTATTGATTCTTTTAAAATATAATTTCCACTTTTCTTTAACACTTTCTTTCCTTTTATGCTTTTATATTATTGAACAAATTTTACAGACATTAGAATAGTAAAAATCTTGGTCATTTCATTCTATTGTCTCTATCACTTCTTAGTTTTCCTATCAACTCATTTTCTTTTCTTTTTTTTTTTTATAAGTTTTGCATCTTTGCATTGGCAATGATTTATGATTGAATGATTTATGAGTTGTGAACATAATGCTATTGAATGCTTGGACTCTTTGCCTTCCTTAATAGTTTGGTTTTGTTCCAGCAGGTAGCCAAAGCCCCATGGACCTTATTTTGTAGCATATTTTAAAACTTTGTTCATGCATGTGTTGAGCATCCCTTAAGCCTAGATTAGTACTGCCCCTAAAGCAGAGCCTTTCTTTAGATATTACTGAATGCCCATCTTGTTCAACAATGTCTCTCATTGCTATGGACTGAATAGCATTCTCCCAAAATTCATGTCCATCTGAAATTCCAGAAGGTGACTTTATTTGTAAATAGTCTTTGAAGGTGTAATTAGTTAAGGATCGTAAGATTATTAAACTCTGGATGAAGGTGGACCTTAAATTCAATGACTGGCATCAGAAGAGGAGAAGATACAGAGAAGAATGCCATGGTGAAGACAGAGGCATAAAGACAGAGACAGAGGCAAATTGCAATGATATAGCTATGAGTCAAGGTGTGTCAAGGATTTCCGGGAGCCACTTACAGATAAAGAAAATGAGGGACTCTTTCTTAGAGTTATCAGAAGCATGGTGCAGATGGATATCTTGACTTTGGACTTCTGGTCTCCATAACTGTGAGAAAATCAGTTCCTGATGTTCAAAGCCATTAAGTTGGTGGTAATTTATTATGGCAACCGGAGGAAATTAATACAATCTTCCATCTCAATAAGGCACATGATGCTCGGGATACGTGGATCACAGATGAATTGAGCTAAGCCTTCGTGAATTTCTGGCCCAAAACTTGTGAGCAAAATACTGTAGTTGTTTTAAGCCTTAAGTTTTGGGATAAACTTGTTTTTTAGCATTAGATGACTACAGCAAAATTTCATACCTGAAAGTGAGTTACTTCCATACCAATAGCATATCACATATAGCACTGACTTTAGGATGAGACAGCAGGCAGAAGTGGAAAGGACTTTGAGGAGATTGTTAGTGGAGGTTGGAGAAGGACCGTGAGCCAAATGTTAGTGGAGGTTGGAAAAAAAGGATGCTTGTAATAGCAGAACATTTTATTTGAAAAATAGAAAGGGTCCCGAATTGGCTTGCAGAAATGTTAAATCTGAACAGGTTGTTGGAAGAATGGCCTGGATTCACCTCAGTGCCTGTGGTAAAATATGATAAATGAAGATAAACCTTGTAAAGGAATGTTCAGTTTTTAAGCAGAACTTAAAACAATCTGACCAAGAGAGCAAGACATTCTCTTGAAAGTCATGACATCAAGCAAATACCAAACCCAAAGCTTAAAGATCCAGTGTAAAGGCAAAGAACAAGAATAGAATGCTAAAGTGTCCTCGGACTACCAAAGATTTTAGGTGGAATCCCATGGACCGTCTCAGCTACATAAAGCTTTCTCAGTATCATTAGAGTGTTATACCTTATAGTTAGCTCTGTTAATAATAAACCTTCTAAGAGTCTTTAAAGGTGCCATATTGTGGATAGATTTTTAGGGGACCAAAGTAGAGAAAGGCTTTGTTTGAATTGATTTGTATGCTTGGTTTTTTTTTTTTTTTTTTCCTAATAGAGCCCATTATAAGTCAATTGACATATAGGTAGCTTCTAATATTTTAAAGGCAATGCATAAGAAAATTGGACTGAACATGAGAGAGGCTTTTTGAAATCAAAAGAGATTTTGTACCCACAACCTGTTACCGATAAGGTGCAGACTGAAATATTATATACCTGGGGAAAAAAGGAATTGTTCTTATTAAAGGGAGACAGAGAATGAAAGAAAGAGCACAGGAAACAGAGCCAAAAGCTGTGGCAAATCATTTCCAGAAGAAGAACAGGGTTCAAATGAAGGAATTGACAATATAACATGCTGGGCTGGAACTGAGAACCACTATGTATCAGTAAATTTGAAGATTTCTTTCTTTTTTTTTTTTTTTTTGAGTAGGATCATCAGTAGTCTCAAACTCAAGTTGATATATCCATTTCAAAATTAACATTCTCACAGTTTTCTATTATTATAAAAATCTATTTTCAAAAAAGATTTTTGGGACATCTGGGTGACTTAGTCAGTTAAGCATCCGGCTCTTAATTTCAGCTCAGGCCATGGTCTCACAGTTCAAGGGTTTGAGCCCCATGTTGGACTCTGTGTTGACAGCATGGAGCCTGCTTGGGATTCTCTATCTCCCCCCACCCCCGCCCCGCTCCCGCTCCTACACTTTCTGCATTCCTTCTCCCTCTAAAATAAATAAACAGACTTGAAAAAAGAAATTACCTTAATTACCTTAATTCATGTATTTGATTCTGTTATAAGAAGCATAAATAAAACCTCTAATACTATTCCTTGATTCTAGAAATAAAGTTCCTTGGTGAAATTTATTTTTCTGCCATTGCTTTTGTGTGGAGAAAATATCCTCATTAAAAAAAAAAAAAAAACTACTGTATTCTAAAGTTACTTGAAAAAAATTTTTCTATGTGGTTACTTTTTCGATTTGATTTAGAGTTAGGTATATTGACTTCTGTGTATAGTTTTACGATTTGCTTTTATTAATGTTATTGATTCTTATTGATTAATGTTAATAAGTTATTTGCATGGCTCGAAATCAAAGTTATGTTTAAAAAATTCAGACGTCTTAAATCCCATTCCTATTTTCTCCATTCAGTTTCTATTCAAAACCATTAGAGAATCATTTTGGTTAGTCTCTGGTTTGGTTTTCTGTATCGTGATAACTTAAGGTGAAAATAAAATTTGATACTTTAAAATATATATTTAAATAATTTAAAATATTTCAAATTCTATTCTTGATTATTTATTTTTAAATTAATATTGCAGGGGCATCTGGATGGCTCAGTCAGTGCAGAATATGGCTCTTGATCACCCACATTGGGTGCAGAGCTAACTTAAATAAATAGTTAAGAGGGGAGGGGGGTGATGGGCATGGGGGAGGACACTTGTTGGGATGAGTACTGGGTGTTATATGTAAACCAACTTGACAATAATCTATCTTAAAAATAAATAAATAAATGAGTCAAGGATTCTCAACCATGGCAAAAAAAAGTTAAAAAATAAAATGAATACAATTAATGTTATAATATTAATATTAAATATTAATATTGTAGTTAAAAATAAAATGGATACAATTAATGTTAGAGTACTAATATTACATATTAACATTTCACTTTAATATTTAAAATAGCATTTTATTCTGTGTGCATGTGCTTGTGTATACATAAATATGTACGTGTACATGCACATGTTATTTAGCAAAATTAGAACATCCGTATCTACATAAATATATACTTAGATATATATCTTGTTTTCTAAAGGGGATTAGTAGGTGATAAATAAAGTAAATATTTTGCCATGGCTTCTCATGAGCTAACACTATAAGAATCCCATTTTTGTGATTGCATGTTGTGAGGATAACAGTCACTACTTCTTTCATATCTAAACCTATAAGATAACTAGTCTGAAGTTTTCATTTTTAAAGATCTGCTTCCAGGAAAACATATTGTTTGAAAACCATGTCATTAAGGATTTCATCAGAAAGTTAAAAAAAAAAAAACACTTCAGAAATTTAAGGACAATAATTTTTTATCAAATGATGATGATCTCCTTAAATATGTGATATATATATGTATATGTATATATATGTATATATATATATGCAGTTACTTAAATATATATAAATATATATGTTTTTACTGTATTAAAAACAAAACTGAAAAATTTTAAATATTTTATTCACTTAAAAACAACAAAAATAGGGATACCTAGATGATTCAGTCAGTTAGGTGTCTAACATTTGGTTTTGGCTCAGGTCATGATCACACAGTTCATGAAATTGAGCCCTGTGTAGGGCTCTGAGCTGAGAGTGTGGAGGCTGCTTGGGATCTCTCACTTCCTTTTTCTGCTCTTCCTTCCCCATGCTCTATCTCAAAATAAATAAATAAACTTAAAAAAAATTATGTGTCAGCATAAAAACATATTTTTAAATGAATAACTGCGTTTTCCAAATCCAAAAAAATTAAAGGAATAATGATAAGAGTGACATTGCTCTACATTTTGCATGTCTTTTTAATGTCTGACAAATAGCAACTCAAAAAAAGGAGGAGTATTATAATAATTTTCAGGTAATTGTTAATATCTTTGGTACCACACCACAAGGTAACAAAAGGTAGTTTAGTAACGTTTAGCTGTCATGTTGAATCTGATAATATAACAATGAGCATTATCTACTCTTACACATTAAAATTGATTGGACTAATTTGAACTTGAACTTTGAAAGGTCTTTTGCCCATATGTACTTTTGTGTCTCCATTCATTGGTCATTTAGAATGTATTGGTTCCCCGAGTTACAGAGATGCTCTGAAATTTGACACATATAATTATTTAATATAAAAATACTGCCAGTCTCATTAAATGTTTCTTTAGTATTATGAATCTGTCAAAGTCATAGTGGCAGCTACACGCTTTATAGAATTATATTATTCCTCAAAGGTTGGGTTTTACAATCAACAGCAAATACTGTCAGGTTTTTGGAGGTGGATGGCTTACTTTGCTCATTTTTAAAAAACTGCCTAACACCCAAATCTGATAGCTCTATTTGTCACTCATTCTTTCATATAAAGCTGGTGTTTTATGGGCGAAAAAAAAAAGCAGCTACTTGAGCTTGTTAACTCAATCACAAGAATGCTTTCCCTAAAAACAATCATTGCAATTTTATAAGTACTTATCTTTGGTCACACAGAATATTTCTGTAAAGTACTTCTGAATCAAGATGTAAGAAAGTAAATAATGTCATTGCTTCATCAGGGAAATGCATGAAACTGGATCCTTCTCACCCTCCCGCCGATGAGTTCATGGTGGTGCAGAATATGCACTACTAATCCAGTGTAGAAAGACTGCCTTTGGGGCGCCTGGGTGGCTCAGTTGGTTAAGTGTCCGACTTCAGCTCAGGTCATATCTCACAGTTTGTGGGTTTGAGCCCCGCATCAGGCTTTGTGCTGACAGCCAGCTCAGAGCCTGGAACCTGTTTCAGATTCTGTGTCTCCCTCTCTCTCTGATCCTCCCCTGTTCATGCTGTCCCTCTCTTTCAGAAATAAATAAAACATAAAGAAAAAAAAGAGAGAGACTGCCTTTATTAATGTCAAGACCTAAGCAGTTTTATCCCCGATTTCATGACAATTTTATAAAAGTCAACATAGTGAAAAAGACAAATATTGTCTTATTGTTAGTATGAAAATGATCTTGACCTTTTAAAACGCCTGAAAGTGTCTCAGGTAACTCCAGGGATGCTTAAATCTCATTATGAGATCCCATGACTCACTGATTATATTTCTGTGTCTGTATGTACTTGTGTGTGTGTGTGTGTGCATGTGCGTGTTGGAAATCCAGTTTTTCATATGTAACACACTTCCTAATTTCAAATAAATATCACCTTATTTGATTTATATGTGGCTTAAAGTCTCACACATGTTGTCATTTTTAATTTAATCACTGTCAGTTTAAGCTGACAATGATTTGTAGATATCAGTTAATTTGTCCTTTGCCAAATATTTCTAATCTGTAAAAACTTAACTGCCTATGACCAGCTTGAAAGTGTTACTTATCAGCATTCCACTTGCAGAAATTGCTGTTTTTTAAAATAATTTAGAATTCATGAAAGCAAGTTGAATTTCAAATTGTCAAGGTTTCTGCTTGAAAAAAATTAAATTATTGACTAGCTTTACTGTATTAACTTCATAACTCTCTTCTCAAAGTTATTGGCTTATATTTCATTCTGTTGTATTATTGTTGTATTTATTAACATGAAGTGAATCAGTGGAGAACATTTTTATACTATTTTAAACAAAATGCTTATGAGAATTAAATCCTTGAGTATATATTCTCTCTCTATATTTCTATCAGTCTGTGAAGAAGCATCATTGATTTTCATTTTATTTTGTTTCTTATTAGTATTATGGTTCTAAAAACAGATGGTTCAATTGAATAAATACATAAGAAGAGAGTTCAGGAGAACCTTATTCTGTTGTCCTATCAATGTTGATCACAAGTTGTTTCTGCATGAAATATTTATCTCCCTATTTTCCCCTAAGTAAACACAAATTTGGAATGCTAATGCTAAATTTTGAAAGCTAATGGGAAACATGGAGGAATTTTTATTACATGATTGTTTTTCACATTATTATCTATTTAACGATTTTTTGTTGTTGTTAATGAGTCATTCAGTCATATTTAAAAGCTCTTCATGAACAATTATATTCTAGGATTTTAGAATCTAAAGACTGGTCTCCAGAAAAGATTTAGAATAAGCTTTCTGCTATTTTACTTTAATAGTCATATGTTTTAATAAGTACCATTTATAATATTATGGTTTGGTATAGCCTGAAAGAAAAGTGTTCCCTAAGACGTTGCTCATAAATTTGTAAACACCTTTATTTGCACTCTATAGTACAGTGAAGGTATTCAAAATAATTTTAATTTTATGTTTAAATTTATATACATTCTCAGTTTATATCTAATGCTGATAATAATAATGTAATGCTGATAATTTATGATGTTTATTTTAGATATTAATCCCCTATCTGACACCTAATTTGCAAATACTTTCTCCCCTTCTATAGGTGGTTGCCTTGTTACTCTGCTGATTGCTTCTTTCTCTGTGCGGAGCATTTGAGTTTGATGTAGTCCCACTTGTTTATTCTTCTTTTTGCCTGTGCTGTTGGTGTTGTATGTAGAAAATCATTGCCAAGATCAAATGTCAAAGAAATTTTTCCTGTGTTTTCTCCCTCGAATTTTAATGTTTCAGTCCTTACGTTTAAGTATCTAAGTATTTGACCCATTTTGACTTTCATTTTGTGAGTGGTGTAAGATTAGGGGACTATTTTCATTCTTCTGTATCTTGTTTTCCCACCACCCTTTATTGAAGAGGATATACTTTTGCCATTAAGTATTCTTGCCTCCATTGTAAAATATGAGTGGACTGTATATGCATGAGTTTATTTCTGGGCTCTCTAGTCTATTTCATTGATCATTATGTCTGTTGTTATGTCAGTAGCATGCCATTTTGATGACTATCGTTTTGTAGAATTGAAATTAGGAAGTGTGATGCCTTCAACCTTGTTCTTTCTCAAGATTGCTTTGGTTAGTCAAGATTTTTTACAGTTCCATATGAATTTCTGTGTTGTCTTTTCTATTTCTGTGAAATTTGCTATTGGAATTTCAATAAAGATTGGATTGAATCTGTAGATTAGATCACTTTGTGTAATATCAGCATTTTAACAGTATTAATTCTTCTAATCTGTGAACACAGGATATCTTTCAATTTATTTGTGTCTTCTTTGATTTCTTTTATATAATGTTTTGTTTCTTTCAGAGTAGATATTTCACCTCCTTAGTTAAATTTATTTTATTGTTTGGATGCTGCTGTAAAGGGATTGTCTCTTTTTGGATAGTTTGTTGTTAGTTGTTAAGGTATAGAAATGCAATTGCTTATTGTATGGTGATTTTTATATTCTGAAACTTGACTGAATTCATTTATTAGTTCTAACATTTTATTGATGGAATTTTTAGGGTTTTCTTTATACAGGATCATGCTATCTACAGAGACACTTTTACCTCTTCATTTCTGATTTGGACGCATTTTATTTCTTTTTCTTGCCTAATTGCCCTTGTTAGGACTTTCAGTACTAGGTTCTTTAA
The DNA here is from genome assembly GCA_017311185.1 of Proteles cristata cristata. Classification (NCBI taxonomy): domain Eukaryota; kingdom Metazoa; phylum Chordata; class Mammalia; order Carnivora; family Hyaenidae; genus Proteles; species Proteles cristata. The sequence goes on from JAESUZ010002055.1 coordinate 317,507, forward strand.
GAGTGGTGAGAGAATTCCTTATTCCTAATTTTAGAGGAAATGCTTTCAGTGTTTCAGTGTCCAGTATGATGTTTATTGTGGATTTACTGTAAATGGCCTATGTTATGTTGAGATATGATTCTTCTATGCTCAGTTTGTTTAGAGCTTCTTTCAAGAGTGTTGAATCTATTTCTGCATCTATTGGGGAGTCATATGATTTTTATTCTTCATTTCAACATTTTGCAAATGTATACTAGTAATTTGAAAGAATTTTCAAGTTTACTGTTGAAACATTTTATCTTTTTAATGTTTATTTATTTATTTTGAGGGGGGTGAAGGGTAGAGAGAGTGGGAAAGAGCAAATCCCAAGAGGGCTCCATGGGGTCAGTGTGGAGTCTGACACAAGGTTCAGTCCCACGAACGTGAGATCATGATCTGAGCCCAAACCAAGAGTCAGATGCTTAGCCAACTGAGCCTCTCAGGCACCCCCAGTTGATTTTTTTAATAAAGGAATCCTGAAAAATCCTCAAAGGGGATCCTGTATATTTGCTACTAATGGATGTTCACTTAGAGCAAGAAAAATGTTAATACTTTACTTTATAAAGTCTCTAAGAAGAGAATTGTTGGAAATTAACCAAGTATCCATATTACAAAACACTGAAGAATTTTATTGTGAACCAAAGTATCAAATATGAAAAGAGTCAATAAATGAAACTCAAAATATTATACATACTTTGAAATTATGTCATTTGATTATTAATTAGTTTACTCTAGAGTGACACATTACAATATTCACACAGGACAAATGTTTTAAACACAGCAAAAGATACTGACTGAATTAAAGAATAATGCATTACCATAGAATAGATAGATCATTTTTATGGAATAAAAAAATTTCCAGTCAAATAAACCAAAGTTGCAAACAGTTTCTTGGTTTGAAACAGAAGAAATTAGCATCCTTAAATGTATTAACCAGAGTTGGCAAAGTGTTTTAACCTACCTCTATTATTATGCAATAATTATTTAAAAATAAAAGTCATTATATTATGCTCAGCAGCACAATTTTAAGCTCTGGGGCATCTGGGTGGCTCATTTGGTTCAGCATCTGACTCTTGGTTTCAGCTCAGGTCATGTTCTCATGGTTATGAGATTGAGTCCCATGTCAGGCCCCATGCTGGGCATGGAGCCTACTTAGAATTTTCACTCTCCCTCTCTCTCTGTCCCTCTCCTGCTTGCACACAGGGGCTCTCTAATACTCTCACTCTCAAAATAAATAAACTTTAAAAAAAGAATTTGAAGGTCCGGTATGATTTAACATAAACATAAATTTAATAAGCATAACTATGATTTTATTATTCTGCATTACTCTGGTGATATTAAGACCATTAATGCTCTCAATCGTCCACTTAGGCAATGAGTATATCAAAAATATAAACATTAAAATCACCAGCTTTCGTATGACAAAAGAGGTGAAAACATCTTTGAAAAAGACAGATTCTGCTAACACATTGTAAGATGAATTGAAAATTTGAACATGAGATGAAATGAAATGTGAAATGCTCATTCTTTTTGTTTAACTGATACAGAGTTAAATATAACATGCACATGAGATTTTTAGAAGAATCAGAGTTACATAAATGTTAAAACATATTCCCTCTTGCTTCTCCTGACAAAGCTCATTACTACTATGTTGAGAACATTTATTTTTGAAAATAATTTCTTCAAAAGTGGATCCACAGACAGAAGATCTTTTCTAGACTTTAAGAAAGGATAAGGAAGTAAATGGGAAGGAAAAAAAAGACATTCCAAGAGAGGCATATGAAAGTCAAAATGCTTTATAAAAGTTAGGTTTCTGGATCTAGTGTTAGGAAAGTTTTATGGGTTTCAGGGGACTTTTCTTCAGCCAAAAATGTAGTGGCCTTAGACTTCAAGTCTCTAAACTGAGAAGAAAGAGATTTAATAAAACTTACATTCTTCTTTCACAGATCTTGAGACATTTAATGTGTGTGTGTGTGTGTGTGTGTGTGTGTGTGTGTGTGTGTGTGTATTTCAAGAATTCTTAAAGGACACACATAAGAAATCAAGCAAAATGGGAGGAAAATAGATATTGACTTAGAAAAAAATTTAGTGTTTAAGTAAACTTACAATGTTGCCTTTGTCTACTAGCAGCAGGGTACTGATAGCATGGTTTGGAATAACAAACACTTTATGAAGTTTATTCCTTAACAAGAACAACAAAAAAAGACCAATGCGAAATGACCAATTGGGTCACTGCTGTAAAATTTGAATTAAAGGCAAGCTATAGATAGTGCTCAACACAGTTATCCATGTGAGCACTAAGGATAGAGAAAGAGTGAGTTCTGAGCAAATTAAAGGGACTCTGGGGAAATGATCAAGGAGAAATGGACATAGGTCATATTCTCTTAAAACTTTTTCATTAAAGCAAGGGACTTTTGCAAGAAAAATCTATATTTGAGAGACTAAAAAATACTTGTCCTTGAACTTAATATTTCAACAATGAAATTGGAAGAAGAAAAAGTTTTAACTTGGCAACTGAAAAAATCCATGAAATTCTGCTTCAGAGATACAGCATTAAAAAGCAATTTTGAATTTAAGAATCAGTGTAGTTGAATTCTCCCATGACTTAAACACCTTAGACAAATGCATCTATAAACTCCTATTTGTCTACAGAGTAATCTTCTTGGAATTGAATTAAATAAACTGGAGATGATTTAACACACTTTTGGCAAAATTTTGAATGATTTGAAGACTAAAGAATAACTTATTTACCTGAATATTTCTAGTGACTTCAATGTATTGAACGGATAAAAATTATTACTTTATTATTGTATATACATTATTATTATTTACTATATTCTAGGCCCTAGAAATGTAACTAACGAAAACACTTTTCTTGGAGCCCTATAATCAGAAACAGCATAGCACAGTGGAATTATCATGATCTTTTTTCTTTTTAATGTTTATATACTTATTTTGATAGAGGGAGAAAGATGTGTGCCCATTGCACGCATGGGTCAGAGAGGGGCAAAGGGAGAAGGAGACCGAGTATCTGGAGCAGGCTCCACACTAACAGCAGAGACTTGAACATGCAACTCAAACCCACAAACTGTGAGATCATTACCTGATCTGAAGTCAGATGCTTAGCTTACTAAACCACGGAGGTGCCCCTAATTACAATGATCTTTGAAATTAAAAGAACCTGAATTCTAATATCTTTTCAAAAGCAAAATATATATGAAAGTACTGATTCACCTAAACTCACTGAGACTTAGTTTTCCTTTCAATAAATTGGAGACAACCATATGTATCTTTCAAAGTGGTATAGGGATTACGTAGAAAACTCTCTTGCACATAATTACTATACCAATGCTATTTAATGAAACTGCAGTTGGCTTTTACTAGATTGTGAACATTTTTAAATAGGAACCATCCAATCTTTTATTAACCCAGTGTCTAAAACATTTGAAGAGTATAGAAATTATTTGAACTTAATTAAGCACCGCACGCATTTGTTGAATTCAATTATTCACTCCAGCTTGGTTTTGCATATTACTGGAATACTGAAAACTAAGTAAACAAGCTCAAAACAAACAGACTCCAAATGCCATGAAATCTTGACAATACAGCAAACACTAAAAATTACTTACATAAATGTACTTTGATTATTCTAACCCCTTTCCTTGTTTAACTACAAAAACACTGCAAGGGATTGGTGTAACAGTATTACCAATAACTCTATTCACCTCTAAGTCCCTGATTTCCAAAGAGCCAAACCCATTACCGCATTAAGTTTACAATTAAATAATTATGTATCTCTTAGAGGAGGGTTGGTTGGAGATGATTTCCTATCACTCTTAGAAATGTATTATTTTCCTGTCTGGAAACAGAGATAATTATGGATAAATTGCATTCCTGGTCCTGATATTTAGTCTCTATTCTCCAAGAGTCTTATCTGTGTATTATCTGGGAAACTTTCAAAAGTTGCTTTGCTTTCCTTCAGGTCAATTGAATAAAAATTTCTAGAATATAGGGCGCTGATATCAAAAGTTTCACAGATTGTTCCAATGGACAACAAAGGGGACTGACAAAATCTTGCTTTTTCAGTTATCTCCATTTCTTTAGATGAGCTCAAGATCACCTGGAGAGGTACTATAGTAACGGTTGCTGTCATAACTAAGATTAATAACATTGACCTTAGTTACTACCTGGTAACTGAACACTAAGTCTTTACTTCCAGTTGAGTCTCATGGTTTGCCTGCCTGACCTTAGTTTTCACGGCATTCCACTGAACAATGTACCAGTCACAATATCAGTGTTATGACTTTCATTGAAGTTGGTGACCTGAAAGTAACAGGTACACTAGAGTTCCCAGGAAGACACGTGTGTGCCAGGGGCTTTCCCACAATGGTGAAGGTTTTAGGAACCAGTTGACTTGGAACATGTCAGGATATGTCCTTAATGGTAAAGGAAGAGTTTTTGTATCTCATACTTCCTACTAGCAAAGATGTCCAACAGTCTAAGAGTAAGTAACTGGATTTTAGAGGAAGCATGATGGCACTTGAAAATAGTTCTGAAGTTCATTCATCAGTTGAGGTTCAGTCATCTGCTTCTACAAAAGCAGAATTTGTAGCATATGTAGGTTAGGGCAAAGAGATCTTTCCACTTTTTCTATATAGCCTATCATATACAATTATTTAAGATGCCTCTGGTGGATAAAAATACTTTGTAGAATTTCTAGTAAATCCTTACAGAAGAGATATATGAAGATCTCAATGAAATAGAGCATGTCTTATAGGCAGATTGGTGTGACTCATTAGCATTAGCTGAAACTACACAGTTGCCTCAGTATAGCCACATTCTGAGGTATACCTAAAGAGATGTGGTGAAAGGAAATCTTCTCAGTGGGTAGAACTGCAAGTGGTAAAAGTGCTATTTAATTTGTATAAGTGGAATGTGGCCTGACCTGGGGATATTCACTGACTCCTCTGCATAAGGAAATGGATTGGCTCTAGTTCAAGAAGAGTCTGAAAGGAACAAGAAAAGATAATTCAGTGTCATGGGGTCCGGATAAATTTCATGTGGAGAGAACCTGTGGACATTAGGAAAAGTATATAAAGTTTTTGTGTGTCACATTAATGCTTTCCAGAAAATATCCACTCCAGAGAATGGTCTTGTCAACGCAGTGGACATGTTAACTCCTTCTAGCAAATCAACCATTCTCCCTCCTCAACAACTATAGTCCTAGAGCACAGGACTTGTGAAGAAAGTGGCCAAGATAGCAGATGCTGCTCTTTGTAAACCCAAAAGCATCCATTTCTTCCCATTAAACCTCATTTAGCTAAAATAACTGCTCTAAGATTTCTACTTGTCAGCAGCAGAAACTGAGACCCGATTCTGCCACTTTCCCTCATGGAAAACTGCTAGAGACCCGTGATGAGTTTATTACACCTGATTTCTTTCATGTCGGTGGGAGAAGTAATTTTCCTTAACAAAATAAATATATGCTATAGACATGGGTTCGGCTTCCTTGTGCACTCAGCCTCCACCTACATCAGTACTTGTAGAATGCCTAACGAACTGACTTAGTTTCCCATACAAGTTGGCATGAAACAAAGGGATGCATTTTATAGCAAAGAAGGAGTGATAGCAATGAGTGTATGAGTACTCTCCAATATTCACTCCAATATGTTCTAGCACCCCAGCACTGAGCAGTGACCAATATCTGGTTTGTGTTTGGGAGGATTCAGAGTCTGGAAACCAAAGGGTATGACTGAATCATCACCATTCGCAGTGCAAAGCTTGTGCAAACACTTTGTGCTTCTCATCTCCACAACCTTAGGTCTTATGGGGAAGACAACCTAGTTGCTTTTTGGTAAAGTGTCCTTCCAGGGGAAATCATGATAATTACATTGAACTAGAAGAAACAAATGCAACCTTCCCATCTTTAATTCTCTAGCCAGACTAGTATGCAAAGAAAGGAATTATGGTACACGCTGGAGAAAATAACTTTAAATACCGTCAGTGTTTAAGTATACTGCTAATAGTAGGAGCAGGGAGGAATATTTCCAGAACTTAAACAATGTTCTCAGGTATGTTTTGGTACTTTTTATGCCTTGAAGTAAGGATGAAGAGGTAAATGGCAGTGAGCAAAAGCAGATAGAAGTCTGGGTCATCTCAACCGAGAGGTTGGCAGAGGTGGGGTGATGAATAACATTTAAGTTCTTGTCCTAGCAATGATTGCAGATTAGTTTGCTCATCCTTTTTAGTCTTTCAAGAGAATACAACTGGCCTTGATGTTGAAGGATTGCACTTGTACAAACCCTCTTAGGAAAGAAATGAGGACCTCTTGTTCTCATACAACATTCACATATTCTAAAAGAATGTGAATAAATACAAGCCCAAGGTGAAGCTATGATTCATTCAGGATATGCATCATCTTGGGTTCTGAATGCTTACTGTCCTCTATTGCCTAAATGCCACTACATAGGGCTCACACAACTTCAGCATCTAAAGAGCCAGGTACTAATCAAGGATCTGTGCATTCTGTCATCTGATGTTGGGAGGTCTCTCTGTCTTTTCATACATTGGGCAAGAATTGTGGACGAGCAGGCTACCCAGAGGCATCCAAGGGTAGTTATCCATGGATTGGGCCTTACCAAAAGTTTCTAGGGATCTGTGAGTTAAATTTTTCACTGGTCTTCCATTTAGATAGACAGTTCTAAAATCTAGTCAGTTCATTTTGCCTGTGTGGAAATGTGGTCTGAGACCGAGAAATCAGTCGTTAATTTATTACCAAAAAAACCCAAACACACACACATACACACATTTTCCCTTGTGTGTTCTTTATTGGTTTCTGCCCTTTTTTTTACTCTGCCTTCCAGGAGATCATGTGCCTCCAGAGAGTCTCAACTTGCAAGTTTTTCCTCAGGTTCTATTTTCTAAAGAAAACATCAATCATTCACTTTCTCAAAAAATATTTATTCATGAACAAATTGTAATCCAAATAATAACATAGATCAAAGAAATAGTTAAAAATGTACCTTGTGATTACTTATTGTATTAATTGGTTTAAAGCAGCTAATATACCTCTATTTAATCCAAAAATTTAGGAAATCAGTCCTCTATAATTAAGATATTTTGTTTTTCCTCTTCTTAAGAATCTATATGCATTTTAGGACCTCACTCTTTTTTTCTCTCTCTCTTTTTCAAAATAAGACCACATCCCCCTTTCTTGCATTAATCACTAGGAGAAAAAAAATAGAAGCCCCAAAACACTGAATTCCTGTGGTAAGGTCACCTCTCCTTTGTAACCTTAACATGCACAACCCCATCACTACTGAGTCTATTAGTAATAATTACTGTCTTTTCCTAACAGTTGTTAACTAAGGGGTGCAATATTCATTACTTGGGAACAGGGTTTCTTGGAAGCAAGGTTTCAGGCCTTTTCTTCCTTAGCTGGTCAGAGTTTCTGTCAGGGCAGTGACTATCATGGGCCTGTCTAGTATAATCTGGCTTTTTGTGGGATGGCGCCAGGATAGGCCTCCAACTTTCCCAATAGCTGACCTTGACTTCTGCTTTGCTGTCCTCCTGGTACCCTGTTAGAACCTAAAAAATTGCCTACTTTAATTCTTGGAGTGAGGTTGGTGTCTTCTGTAATCTTCATGGCTGTTTCCAGACTATTCTTTTTCTCTCCTCTATATAAACTTTAGGTTTGAATTTTATGACATTAAAATATTTTAAGTGACATAATCTATTATTCCCAGAGTCACTTTTTTTTATTCCTTCAAGTCTCTAGGTTCTGATTTATAATCACTCTCTCAATTGGTAAGCTTATTAACATCATTTGTGATTTCAGTTTCTATCTAGATTCCTGAGTAAGCAGGCATCTCAGTTCTGTGTACAGCCAGATAATAATAGTTTCATCCCTTCTCTCACTTCATCCGTTTACTGCTTTGGTCATGCCCGAGACTTGTCATTATTGATAAATGAAACTTCATGATTTTGATTTCTAGCATTCGACTTGCTAAGGCAGTGTTCTAGCCCATCCAGAAGTAAATAAAAATAAGGAAAGATATAACGACTTGAGGTAAAAACAAAATCAAAACAGAAACAAAATTAGCATTGTTCCTGATGGGGTTCTTGAGCAAACAGCTAAGAAAGAATTCTTGAGACATCTTTTGGTTCAAAAAGATAATTTCATTAAAGCACAGGGACAGGACCCATGGGCAGAAAGAGCTGCACTGGGGTTGTGAGAAGGGACTGATTATATACTTTTAAGTTAATGGGAGTTAGGGATAGTGTAAGTGTCTAAGAAATTGAAAGCAAGGCTTTCAGGACCTTGAGGGGTTACTACTGTTAAGAAAGTGTTACTCTTAGTCCCATAAATCAAAAACATTAAGGAAGTAAGGCAGCTATAAGTTGCTTGAAGAAGGTCACACCCTGCATGTTTCAGGTGTCTATCAGTGGGCTGCAAGCTGTAAGGAGATTTAATTTATGTTACATTTCTCTTGCCTTTATTTTCCTCATCATTTTTCCCCCTGAACAACTTTGACCCTTAAATCTTTAAGACTGTTAAAGGCAGAAGGTCTCATCTTCTATAGCTTCTTCCTGCTAAGTAAGGGCATAGAGATGTCTCTATCAATGGGTCAAGGTCAGTCAGTTGAGAATTTAATAGAAGTTAAGAAAAATGAAAGATTCTTGAATGCTGAGAACAAGCTGAGGGCTGATGGGAATGGGGAAGAGGAGTAGGGGGTGACGGGCATGGAGGAAGGCACTTATTGGGATGAGCACTGGGTGTTATATGTAAACCAACTTGACAATAAACTATTTAAGAAAAAAAAAAGAAAAGTGAAAGCATCTGTATCTAGAGTTGATAGGATATGGGAGTCTCCCTGAGTAGAAAGGATTATCTGTTGGCTTGAAGTTGTAGCAGTGAAGGAGTCTTGGCACCAGATGGAGAGATATGGGAGAAAACAGCAAAAACAGTCTTAAAATAAAAAGAAAAAGAAGCCCAAATATGAGTCCTTTGATAGCTGACAAAAACATTTCTTAAGTCCCGGAGTTTAACCAATCATTAAAGGAAAGAGAGAGATAATTTATTTTAATTTATTTTAATTTTTAAATTTACTTTTGAGAGAGAGAGACTGAGAAAGACTAGGGGAAGGGTAAAGAGAGGGAGGGAGACACAGAATCTGAACCAGGCTCCAGGTTCTGAGCTGTCAGCACAGATCCCAACATGGGGCTCCAACCCATGAGATCATAACCTGAGCTAAAGTCAGACGCTTAACCAACTGAGCCACCCCGGTGTTCCAGAGAAAGAGAAATAATTTAAAGCATCAGTTTGAGTATTTGTCAGTTAGAAACTCAGAAATATTTTTGTGATATTCTGGAGTGTATACACAGCATTCTTTTTTTTATGAGAACATAAGCTCCACCTTGTACAGCAGTTAAATTAGCTAATGGCATTTTATTTTGTAGAATTGTTTAATGCATTTGAGTTATTTTATTGTTTAATAATCTAATGTTATTTGAGAATCATTTAAGGCCTTGATTGTGTAGTAGGTGATATTAAGCTTCATATAGGCTCTGTGTTACTTAATAAGCAATCAGGTAATTAACAAGAGGCACTTTTATAGAAATGAGAAAAATATAGGTTAATGATTAGAACAAATTACAAACGCAGGCTCTGCCAGTATGCCACTGGGAAGATTTCTAGATGTCAGGTTTGAATCATGCTCAGATGGAGTGGAACAGGCAGAAGGAACCAGATGGGTTTTTCTTGTTTGTAATTCAAATGTCTGTGGTGATTCTTTGAATGGCTCATAGAATAACAGAGACAAAAATTGCCAAATATGAGTTTTGTAGCAATTTGACAATTTTTCTGAAGTTTACCTCAAGTTGCCTAGTTTAGGCAAACAATAAAGAATAAATTTGAAGACAATTAGAACTAGAGTTTAATATCCAAAAGTGTGCATTATTGAAACGTCACTTTTCTCCCTAATAACCCTCATTTCAGAGAGAGCCAAATCAAGACTCATTCATTTGTAGAACAAGCCCAGTTTTAACAAACTCAGACTAATTATTTACATAAGCTCAGTAAGACCAGCAATTGGCCATATAGATCTTTTAAAATTCTCCTTGCTGGAATTTTTTGTAAGGAATCTAGATTGAACTATTAGTATCTTCTCCAGGCCGGAAGCCAAACCAAGTACTTACCATCAGATATATCTGTAGATTTGGGCAAGTTCCTTTCCAGAGGTCCCAAAGATATCCTGAGGTTCCTGCACCTACCAGGAAGTGGCATTATTTACTCACTTTGTAAAGCTGCTGGGAACTCTATAAGAAGGTACCAGGTCAACATTTCCAAGGGGCATTATGGCTCCATGTTTCATAAAGTCAACCTCAGTTTCTTAAAGCTGTTTGGTCATATCTGAATCTATGCATGGCTCTCTCAAATATGACATTCCAGTCAAAGCCTTGGTAAAATAATCAGTATTGCCAGTGGTGACCTTTTGTAAGGAGAATAGATTCCTATTGAACTTAAGTGAATAACTGTAATTTTCATGAAAGAAAGAATTATTTATTGAGATCTTTTGAGTTTCAGAGGGTGCAGATAGAAAAGTTAAATCTTTTAGTTTGTTCACAAATGAATATTTTATATTTCTGCATGTTATAGATATTTTAAGAGAAAGTTTCCTTAATCTGGAAGAGCAAGCATTAGAGAAATAGCAATATATCCAACAAGAGTCACAAAACTATAATCTGCCTCCATTTACTTAATCCTGTGTTACTAATTCTTGTTCAATTGGAATGCAGCATTTTAATTCCGGATATTTTTACCCATTTGTTTTATGATCTTGAAAATGTCAAATACCTGTACTTGTCCTAAAAGTCCTTTTTATAGATCTCCTTGAACAAGGAACCTATTTTGTAAGAGCAGCAGAACAACAACTATAAATGACCAAAGACTAAAGAATAGACATGGTCAACAATCTGATATGAGTTCATTATGATGCAATTAACAAGGAAATTCAGGTTGTCTCTGTGACACATAACACTTTGATGATCAGAATATCAAGTGATTGATCTTATGCCAAAATATATTAAAACTTTAGGAATAATATCTCTATATTTTAGCAGTTATAGCATTTACCCAAGCAATACAACCTAAGGTTTACCATTATTTGTTTAACAGGGCTTTCCAAGTAACATACCAAATAAAAAGGCCCTTTTGATCAAAAAGAGTTTATTTACAGTTTAAATCCTGGGAAGTTTGTAAAAATCTTAGAAGGTTATAAAACACATTCTAAATAGGATTATAGATCATTACAAATCTTAATTATTTATTTAACCAAAGTGGCAATAAGAGATTCTATGGGCAAATATGTAAGGTTGTAGAGTTGTTAACAAAACTTAGCTCCTTTAACAATGAGAAGTTTTAGCTAAGTAATCGAAGACCTGATAAAGAAAAATCAAAAAGCTTTGGGTTTCCTGGCAGACAAAAGAGAAAACACTTTTGTTTACATTTTTTTAAATCAAGAACAGATCAACAACCCAAGAAAATCTTTTCAAGAGAGAAAAGCATAATTTTAATCTTATACCAATGTATTTTAAAAATCTGTTTACTTCACCTTAATTGCTCCTAACCACATATAAAATTCCTTTCCAAAAAATTCCCTTTAATGACCTTTTACAACTTTTCCTTGCATTCAGATTTTGTCCAAAGCCATTTCTCTCTAAGCAACTAGTCTCATTTAGAAAAAATTACTTTCTTTTACCTTTAAAAAAATGTATTTTAATTTCCTATATTTTCCTAACATATCTACTACTTTTCTACATACAGAGTTGTTTTCCTTATTTCCATCACTCTTAATTACATTTAGCAGAGTTTTAACTCTTAGAAACCTTAGTCTTTAGTGAAAACTAGATAGTAACCAATTGTGAACTGTTACATCAGAATTCCTTAGGTGGAAATTTTATGAATCAACTAACTACAAAGCAGGTTTTCCAACAGATCCAAATATCCTTAGTTTCTCTGCAACAAGTTAAAAACATAAATCTATATTTAATAATCATTGTCTAGAATTTTATCTAAAATCCTTAAATGCTATTTTAATAATTACCCATGAAAACTTTAAGAGAGACAAAGTGAACCACTATGTTAAGTCATATTTTTCTGACAAATTGTAGCAGAGATATTCATGAGCTTATCTGATCTTCAGTAAACGTAGGTAGAAAAAGTCTCACATATTTAATGCTTATCAGGCTAAAGACATGTCTATCTTAATTAAACCAACAAACTTAAATTACTTTAAATAACAAATATGTTCCACTCAGGTTCACTCAAAAGTCCAGCAATTTGTTCACCGTTGTGAATTTTTACCTGAGACATTGGTGGGGAAATCTGAAGTGGGTGGTATAAGTCGAAGGGGGTGCTCTTTTCTCACTCATAGTAAGGTGAGGAGGAGTAGCTGATGGTGCCAGAGGCATGGAAGGTGTCCAGCCACACCAAAGGTGGTACAGAAACAGGAGGAGGGGGAGAGGAAGGCAGAAGTGAGGGGTCTCCAAGAAAGCTGGAGGTGGGTAAAATCCAGTGGACAGAGGAAGAGATCTCCCAGTTCTAAAGCCTGTCAGCTCAGACAGATGAGCAGAGGCAGATTTTTTTTTCACCAACTAAAAATGGGAAGTCCATGTCAGGTCAGAAAAGACAGGGAAATTTTCTGAAACAAAAGGAGTTTGGGCAGCTGTTTTGGAATATTCTTTAAACTCTCTATCCCAAAGTAGACCAACCAAAGACAATTGGCTCCAATTACCATAGTCATTAACCAGGAAATGAATGAGGGAGAAGCCCCCACATACAGCTATAGTAACCTGAGTCTATTAGGAAGGAGGAACAGTAAGAGAGAGTGTCAGAGTTCCCTTCAGTACGGAAGGTCTGTGTTTCCTCCAACAACTTGGGTTTATTTGGTGGAGGAGGCCTGTTTAGACAATCATCCAATATATCAGGAGGAAGTTTATCAGTCTGGTTAGTGGTCAAACATATTCTGAAAGAGCCCTTCAGTTCTGGATCCTGATCTAGGGCTATGAAATCCTGGACGTTAGGCCAGTCCATTTTCCCTGTTTCTTGCCGAAGAGATCTGATAGATCCTATTTAAGCCATGCAGTGTTACAGAAGATTAGTCCGTTTCTAAATTTTGCAACATGAATCGATTCCAGTGGGCTAAAAGGCATCCCAAGGGAGAGTCCTTGAGGACTGAAGAATAAGATCCCATGTTCCTAGAAAAGTAGAGAAGATCTATTATTGAAAATCTCCCGCCCGACCCCCACTCCTGGGTGGCATCCCTTGCAGGATATGTCAGTGGTTCCTGGTGTTAAAGTGACTGGAGATGTCCCTGAAACAAAATTACTAGGAAGACCCACCAGTCACTATGGGCCCCTAAGAAGGGATGCTAGAGTCCTTTCACTTTCTTATTGCAACCTAGGCTACAAATGAGTGCCTGGCATATGACCAAAATACTGTCCCATGCCATGCCTTGAAAGCCATTCTGTAAAAGACCATCCTGTACAAGGCTATGCCTTAGTTTACCTTGTCTTGAGGAGCATGCCATGGAGGCCATGCCTGAGTTTCCTTGAAGACTGTACCATTTTTTTTCAAACCCATGGAAAACACTAGAAAAGTTTTACAAGGGGGAATTACCTAATTCTGAATTTAAGTAGTTAGTAGAGGGCATTGAAAGAAAACAGTCAAGATAGAAATCGACCATGATCTATGTGACATTTCAACACATATAGTCTTTAGAGCCAACTTCCCAAGGAAACAGTCCCCATTTGGGTTTTAATTCAGTCAGGTAATGGTTTCAACGGGCTCCCAGTGGAGGTCCCTCAGCCAGAAGCAGCTAGACCAGAGATGTTGAGGGGATCACATTAGACCAATGTGAAGAAAACCTCACATGGGATTCTTAAGATTGGCAGTCATGCTGGTCATTTTATATGGCTGTCCCTGCCCAAGACAGACAACTTGGCATAAGAACAGGAATAATGATGGCATCAAGCTTCTGGGTCCTATTACCATTCTGGCCTGGGTACTAACTTCCCACCAAAAGGCTTCTCTTCCCCATAGAGTACTAGAGGATTGCAGCCCAACCAGTCCCCATGAAAATGTTCCAATGAGACCATACCTCTTGAAAAGCCTGTGAAATGAGAGTAAAGGAAGAAAAGAGAAAGTACTCACCAAGTTTTCACCAAGGCTCAGAGTCCAAATGAAAAGACTTGAAGCCCCACATAAAGACACCAAACTGATGGGGATCCTGAGCAAACATCTAAGAAAGAATTCTTGAGACATCTTTGGTGCGAAAAGTTGGTTTTTATTAAGGCATGGGCCCGTGGGCAGAAAGAGCTGCACTGGGGTTCTAAAGAGTGACCGATTATATACTTTTAAGTTAGTGGGAGTTAAGGATAATTTAAGTCTCTAAGGAATTTGAAAGCAAGGCTTTCAGGACCTTAAAGGACTAGCTACGGTTAAAATAAGGTTACTTTTAGTCTTTAATAAATCAAAGACATTAAGGAAGTAAGGCAGCTATAAGCTGCTTGAGGAAGGTCATGCTCTGCATGTTCCAGATGGCTATCAGTGGGCTGCAAGCTTCAAGGAGGTTTCGTTTATGTTACATTTATTTCTCTTGACTTTTTTTTCCCTCATCAATCCCAGAGGATGCCATTTTGTTCATAGAAAATCCAAGATAAAATCTACTAATAAATTGCTAGAATTAATAGGAAATTTAGGCTATTGGTTATGTGATTTTAAAAATAATCAATTTATATTCTTGCCATTGGTAAGAGTAATTAGAAAATACAGTAAAAGTAATGCATTTTTATAATAACATAAACGTAAATATTTACAAAGAAATTTTTAACAATTTACGAAGGAAGTTTGTGAAGAAAGCATAGTTTTATGAAAAGACATTTTGCCTCCGTGAACTGGGAGGCAATAATGTAAAAAAATGTTAATTTCTCCCACATTTATCAAAGTAACTTTCTTTACGTTGTAGATCTCATAAAATCTGTCCATCTTGTTTCTACTTAAATTTGAACTCAAATTAGTCAGAAGGCCAGAATTCTACTAAAAACTGAAAAAAAAATGTGGTTTTGAGAAAATAACTAGTAGATAACCAGATGACCTGGAGTTAGACACCAGGATTATGATCATGAGAATTTTATCACTGGTGAAAAATACAACTCCTTGGGAAGAACAGTAGATCTACTACTAATATTTGCTAATATTGTAATGTCTTCCTTTACACTTTTTTAAAAAAATAATCAGTTCAGGATGGTAAGAAATTACATCCATTTTTGTCATGTTTCATTTACGTTGCTATGGAATATACATGCAGGGAAAATAAAGCATTAAGTGATACTGGTTTTAATTTACCATAGTATAACTTGGTGTAGATGGATGATGCATTATTTAAATAGATAGCATAAATGAATATTTCCATTCCTAAAATGGGGACAAACTCCATATATAATCTACAATTTTTAATATTGTAAATGACCAAGTCATTCCTTGGCCAGTTTCTACTCTCTATCAATATTAGGATGTGGCATCCTAATAAATCATTTCTGAGACACTGCTCTGAAGAAATCCTATAGTGTCAGGATGATTGTGATAAAAGCCGGCCTTGTGATGGTACATTGGCCTGACTCAAACACACACATTTAGAGCATACTTGTAAGAAAATTAGAAAGGCTTTTTAAAGGACCCAAGTCAGCAACGTGCATAGATGATAAGGGATACTTCATGTCCAATTGCTGTACAATTATTCATGCAAACAATGGCTTAGTAGAGGGATAACTGTAGAAGGGTCATTGATGAAAAGTTCTCTATAGTGTGTTTTCTGAATGAGTCATATTTAATGTTTTTTTCATTTTAAAGATTACCAAGAAAAAAGGACTAGAAAAATATTCACTCAGAATATTTCTTAAGGCCTCAAAATTTCTAGTACCTAGGAAGTCTACTATATATAAGATAAAGGTTGACTCATAATTTTTGTTTCTTCTGCAATATTTAAACCAGTGAGTAAATCATTTGTCAGTGGCAAAGTCATGATTCAAGTAGTGGTCAATCTAAATCTGAAGCCAATACTTGAAATTATTACTCCCTAAAACCTGTCAGCAGGGTCATGTAAAGAAACTGAAATTGTTTTTGTTTTGTTCTTCCCACTGGTATTCTTTATTGGTGCAATTTCTTTTTTTTTTTTTTTAATATTTTTATTTATTTCTAGGAGAGAAAGAGAGAGACAGCGCGAGCAGGGGAAGGTCAGAGAGAGAGGGAGACACAGACTCTGAAATAGGCTCCAGGCTCTGAGCCGGCAATCAGCACAGAGCCCGACGGGGGCTCGAACCCATGAACCGAGAGATCATGACCTAAGCGAAAGTCGGACGTTTAACATGCCACCCAGGGGCCCCTATTGGGCGATTTCTGGAGGACATTATTAAATCAATTATCTCAACTTACTAGAAACTCAACTACTTGCTTGATGAACTTCTTGGAATATAATAAATATCTTCTATTTTTAAGTAGCCTTCTTGAGTGGTAAGAATTAGGGGAATATTCGCATGTTATCTTTTCCTCTTAGATGTCCCATCCCTCTAGAGATACTGCTAGCAAGACTAAAGGGTAAGAAATTAAGGAATTTTTGCCAGTTTGCTGAGAGGTTGATGCTAACCAACCTCATAGTAGATCCATTCCCTCCATTTTTCTGATAAGTGCTTGCTTTTTGGTTGACTGAATTCCAGCAAAGTCAGAAACTATAAAATGAACACTTAAGCATTAATTAATACATATATTTTTGCTCTCCAGAATTTAAACTGAAATTTTTTTGTAA
Source organism: Proteles cristata cristata (assembly GCA_017311185.1). NCBI lineage: Eukaryota > Metazoa > Chordata > Mammalia > Carnivora > Hyaenidae > Proteles > Proteles cristata. The sequence goes on from JAESUZ010002055.1 coordinate 334,387, forward strand.
ATAAACTTATCATTTTTTTCTTTTTCAATATCAGATATTAATTTTAATGTTTCAAGTTGGGTATTCTTTTTTCCACTGTAAGAGAAATCTCTTACATTTTTGATAAGTTGGTCCTAAATTTCTATAAATATATTAAAATATTATTGTGCTTTTTAGTATTATCATAGGATGTAGGATATTCACCAGGATTTATAGATAAGTGTAGAATTATCTCCAGAGGATAAGGAAAGAGACAAAGACTGGATACCTTTTTCAGTTTACCTGTTCTTCTGCTTAAGATGTTCCCTATTTTGTGTTCAGAACTAACTAGTCCAAATGTTTATACTGTCTTTGTGGCAGTTATTTTTGTTAGCCCTTATCTTTAGACTTATCTATGTCTTCCACTCATGTCCTTGGTAGTCTCCACACACAGCAGACAGAAATGTTAAAATGTTAAGTGAAACTGTATGAGTGTCCGTGGCTCATGATCCCCCACTGGTTCCTATGTTGCTCAGGTTAAAGCAAATACTCTATGGTGACCACAGAGCCCCACGTGATCTCCTATATCTCTAACTCCATATCCTATGATACATTCCCTTGCCTTCAGCATACCAGGAACAGTCCCCACTTCTGCTTTCATTATTCAAAGTCAACATTTTCCTCAGCGCCTATGCCCTTGCCGTTCCTTCGACCAGGGATATGATGTAAAAGAAACTTGGTAAATGTTTTCTGTAATCAAGCACTACTGATCACATGTCATGAAACAAAAAACACTTTTCTAAATGAGCAATTAAAAAAATGAATTTTCACAAACTATACTAGGGAAAAGACTGAATTATTTTTCTCTCTTTCAAGGCAATTCTATAAATATTTTAACTGGAATAAAACATTTGCAAGAGGTGTTTTATTGGTCCAATATACAAGGAGTAGACAGTCAAAACTGTACAGAATAAGTATTATTAAGATGCTTCAGACAGTTAATTACAAATATTGTAAATATAAATTATATCTCCATACAAATCTATTCATAAAATTTAAATTCATAAATATAGTATGTTACTATTCTGGATTTTGACATGTCTGTGGTTTCCAGCTTACTTAAATTTATAAGTGACTGTGATTTATTTTTTCTATCTAAATATTGCTTACTTTCGTGACTAATTTTGTGTTATTGTTCTTGGAAGGAATTTCTGTAATTGCACAAACTTCCAATCCCATGACCTTGAGACCTACCCTGTTGTTGCCCACACAGAGGTGCTACCAATCCCTTCAGTTCTTTTTTAATCAAGATTCCTGAACAGCCTAAGTAAAAAACGACCCCTTCTTACTTGTGTGTTTTCTATCTCACCCCTCATTCTCTTTTTCTGTTACTTTTATATTTGAAAATCCTATAAATCCAATCGGTGGCATATTATTGGAATTGAAGCTGAAAAATACTTTCATAAACTGTGTAAAACTCACTCACAGATAAAAGACATGAAAGAAGCCCCAGCTCTTCTAGCCATATTTGTTTCCAAGAAAAAAATGAACACGAAGTAAACCTACCATCTGTTTGTTCCCTTAAACCTTACTGTCCATATTTTGCTATATTTGGTACAATAGACACATGTATGGTTAAGATTTTAGAGACAACATATTTATCTTTTTCTTCTTTGTAATAGCGCCTTTCCTAATAATTGCCAATCATGTCTTCATATTTCTCCAATTACTTTCAGAGGGCACAGAGTTCTAGTCAAAAAGATGACATTTTTTTTCAATGAAATGATGTGTATACTATTTTGCCCTTGGTTATGAGGCACTTACATGGTCACATTAATCAAGCCCAATTACCCAGTATACTTCAGAAAAGTTTTCATGCTAAGCCTCCCAAAGAGAGAGAGCTAAAGGAAACAGAAATTCATTCAGTGGTAATATATTAAATGTTTGCTTTTAATTAAATTTTGTGTCATTTAACATTTGAGGAATGAAAAATGCCATTGCCAGTATAAATCAATAATAATAAATAATTTTTTATTCTCTCACAGAATGCTTACTGCTATATTAAATAAATGTGAACTAGAAATAAAAGCTTAAAAACACATTTTGCCATTTAGAGTAAAATCAATCCAGCTAGCCAATGAGGAAAAAGGTTTTTTTTATACTGTTTATTACAGTTGTCTAACAAAATTCTGGTTTTAGAATTTGACTTAGTGTTTATAAGCAATTAAAATGTTTCCATGATATCATATTATACTGATGTTTTATAATGCCCTCTTAAAACAATAGTTCAACTATAACACGGTGCCTAGCTATGTCTTATGTTTAAAACTCATGTTGAGAATTTTATGCTTATATTTATTTTTTTATTGGTTTGCACTATTTTTCTTACTTCTTCTTGTACTATATACATTGTTGAACTTTACCAAAGCTCTTGATTTTAGAAAACAGCCATGGTTAGAGAATCCCCCTCCCACCACCCTGTGTGTTCCAGAAAATGGCTCACTACAAAGAACCACCCACATTCATAAGATTTGGATAAAACTTTACCTGGGGCAAGGCCAGACATGTTTCCTCTAAATTCCTATTTGTCACCTTATAAGTTATTAGATGAACTGTTTTGCCACTAGTTATCAGTCAGAACTAAAACCAAAGTTAAGGATCTCCTTCCCCTAGAACCCCTGAACTTTGGTCCACCCTCAAACTGACTCAGCTCAGAGCCTTTCCATAAGGGCCACTCCGGAGCCAGTGTCTCAGCATAAAACATTTTTTCATCTAATCTCCAGTTATACTTTACCCCTCAACCCCTAGTTCTTTCTAGCCTTGTTTACTCTCTATAAAGGAAAACCCCTTTGCCCAACTCTTGTGACACCAACGGATTGTATTTCAGAGTGTTCTTATTGTTCCTTTTCAAATGAGGTCTCTCCTTATCCAAGTCTGCCTGTATTATTAATTTAACTTTATATAACATATTTACATTAGAATTCTGGGAAGGTATGTGATATGTGATGTCAACCTTAAAAGTAAAACAGCTAGTGCTTTATTCACGAATAGTAGGGGAATTGCAATTTGAGACATGCAAGATATGGCAAAACCATAGGCAAGCCTGGCGATCAAAGGAGTGGAATATCACATTATCAAGAAAAAAAAGGAAGTTGTGAAGAGTTGCTTTCAATGAAAATCCACTGGAAGAAAAGGAGAGTTCAAGGTGGTAAGAGTTTCCGGTTGGGTGAGTCGTTGTCTGTGCTTGTTGCTAGGTGAGGAGAAATTCTTCCTTCCTGGTACTTCCTTCCTAAGCACCCTTCTTCCTGTAGGGAATGTGGTACGTCCTCTCTTGCTGGGGTCTGCAGCTGAGGAGCAGTGGTAGTGTGTAACCGCTTTTCCTCTGGCCTCCCAAATCCATTTCAAGCGAGGTTTCCTATATTCAGTTTTACAGCGGGGACTGAAAGTTCTCATACAATCTTTACATCTTTTATGTAAATTTCTTGAAAATAAAAAGTTATGCGGTGCCTGGGTGGCTTAGTCGGTTAAGCGTCCGACTTTCGCTTCGGTCATGATCTCGCGGTTCGTGGGTTCGGCCCCGCGTCGGGCTCTGTGCTGACTGCCAGCTCGGAGCCTGGAGCCTATTTCAGTCTGTGACTCCCTCTCTCTCTGACCCTCTCCTGCTCTGTCTCTCTCTCTCTCTTCTAGAAAAAAAAAAAAAAGTTAAAGAAACCAACGTACATTTTCCAGTGTATACATTATAGACCTCTTGGAACGTTGATAATTACTGAGGAAAAAAATACCGGAAAGTCACTTTAAAACTTGGCTCTTGATATTTAGTCATTATCTGTGTGAAGACATTGATGAGCAGAGCAGTTGTAAGCAGGCTTCCGGGAAAATCTCACCTTAGTTTTGGACACATTCGTATTACTTGTTCTCTTTTCCACATGACAATAACCCATGATTGCTTCCACCCCTCTTCAGAAATTGCTTTTGACTGACAACTTTAGAGCATCTTGTATTCACAAAATAGTAAAATTTGAAAGGTAATATTTTAAAAACAAACTGACCATATATGTGTAGTAAAAATGGTAAACAAAAATGGAGTTCGATTTTTTTTTATATATGGACAAGGGATATATTTGTTCAAAAGAATGTATAGCACTAAGATTTGTTTTTCTTTTTGTTTTACTTTTTGACTCAATATATCACATACCCATCTTTTAATTACTAAGGAGTGAATTCTTTACTCTTTCTGAATACAAATATTGTTTTCCTGGGACTTTTCTGGTATATTCTCGTTTTCTTCCTGCTGGTTTTTTTTTTTTTTTTGACACTCTTTGTCTGATGCTAGATCTTTCTCCTTGTTCTTTCTCTCAGCCCTAAACAGCTCCATTTTCACACAAACTATACATCAATGTCATCTTCTCCTGCCATTGTATTTTCTGTATTCTCACATCCTAGGATCTTTCTTTTTCTTTTAGGACATATTTAGTATTGTTTTACACATACATGTTGTGGCATTTTAAAAATGATTTTTTACGGTAGGAATGCAATTTGGTACAGCCATTTTGGAAGACATTTTAACATTGTAGGGGAGGACAAATAATTTTCTTCTATGCTTCATTGCCCTTGGCTGAGACCTGTTATGTAAAAAAGATAGACTAAGTACAAGAAAAAAAATTCTTAACTGCATATATTTGTGCACACAGAAGAAAGAGCATAAATATGAGACTCAAAAAGAGTGACCAAATGATTGAGGCTTAAATACCATCTTGAGCTCAGAAAAGGATAGTGCTCTGGCACTTCAAATGGAAGAAATACAATTCATGAAGGAGAGAAGAGGAAATGTTTAGTAAACAAAGTTTGTCCTATCATGTAGAGAAGTCTCTTGGGTGGAAAAGTGGTATCTGATACTTGCTCTCTTCCCAATACAGGCCCCCTTTCAAATTTCCTGTACAAAAAACACTCACTTCTATTCTGTTTTCAGAACTTCTGTGTCTGTGGTTTCTCAAAAGAATCAACTGAAAATAATCCCATACCAAATAGCCATTTTGGGGATGGCATATTCTACTACCTTTCCTTAGTTTCTTACACAATTAAACATACTCTTCCATCTCACCACATAATGCAGCAATCATGCTTTTCAGTATTTACCTCAAAGAACTGAAAACTGTGTCCAAACAGCAGTCTTCACACAGAAGTTTATAGGAATTTTTTTTATAACTATCAAAGCTTGAAGCAAACAAGGTGTCCTTCGGAAGGAGAATGGATAAACTGTGGCATATTCGGACATAAGAATATTATGCAGCACTAAAAAGAAATGCACTAAAAACCCATGACAACACATGGAAGAAGCTTAGATAGGTACAAGCAATGAAAGAAGCCCGTCTGAAAAGGCCACATATTGTAGGAGTCCAACTCCCCTCATTCCCCCTCATCTGAAACCCCTTTCCGAGGTTTCAGTCCCGGAGCCAAACCTTCCTGATGTATAGTCAGAAAGTTAGTAATAGCCAAATGCTGGGTCTCAATGCCTATGTCACACATCTCAATTCATCTCATTACATAGGCATTTTAACATCTCATATCATCATAAGAAAAAGTATGAGTACAATACAGTAAGATACTATGAAAGAGAAAGAGAGGGAGAGATCACATCCATTACACATCTTATTAGAATATTCTCTTTTATTATTAGTTATTATTCTTAATCTTTTCAAGTTCTTAATTTATAAGTTAAACTTGATCATAGATATGTATGTGGAGAAAAAACAGTATATAGAGGGTCTGTTCTATCTGTGCTTTCAAGAATCTACTGGGGGTCTTGTAACATACCCCCAAGATAAGGGAAGAGTACTGTAAATAAAATTTTGGAAAAGGTGAAACTATGGAGACAGTAAAAGATCAGTGGTTGCCAGGGGTTCATAAGGAGAAAGGGCTGAATAGGCAGAGATCAGAGGATTTTAGGGCAGTGAAAATGTTGTGTATGAATCTATAATGATGGATACTTGTCATTACACGTTCGTCCAAACCCATAGGATGTACAGCACTAAGAGTGAGCCTGCAGGTAAACTATGGACTTTGGGCAATAATGATATGTCAGTGTGGTTTTGTCAATTTTACCAAAGGTACCACGGTAGCGTAGACTGTCAATTATAGGAGAGACTGTGCATGTGTGAGGGCAGGGCGTATGTGGGGAAATATCTGTACTTTCCTCCAAGTTTTGCTGTGAACTTAAAACTATTATAAAATTGTCTTTAAATATGAAAAAAATCAACTATTTTTAAAGCAATAGAACTAGCAAAAAGTTCCAACCACTGCTATGATTGTAGAATTTGTATTCCATGTATTTCTTAGCTCTATAGTTTGCTTTGAAACGTAGGTGGTTTTGTTACTGTTGTTGTTCAGAACACATGCAGTAGATGTTCAGAAATTTTCGTTAATACAAGCCAGATAAAAATGTTCATTATAAAAGGAATTTAGAGGAGTCGTTTAAATTGGAAAAGCTTTCAAATGCCACATACAGTTTACATGAAATTGTAAAAAGTGATTTATATTTTGTTATTGTTACATCACTACCCACTTTATTTTCTTAAGAAAATAGAATGATCATAATAGCAGAAGATCTACAGGCTTGTGACTGGCAGACAAGAGGCAAGTTGACGATAAAAATATGAAGTGAAAAGCAAATGGAATGCTTGAGGCTCAGTCCAAATAATACCCAAAGTGAGAGATTTCAGAAAACATTATTTAATACAGGCAGGCCTGGGTTGAGAGCCTCAAGAGGTATGCTTTTATGTCAGGCTTGTGGTACTTCTCGAGGGAATTCCCTAGGAAACGTAACAGTATTTTAAAGCCTAAACTGGCAGTCATTTCACTCAAGTGCCCCTAAACCCCTAAGAGAGAGGGGAACTTTTAGGAATCAACGTGTGGTATGCGTAGGTAGTGGAAGGAACCAGAGGAATTAAAACTTATTCAAGACAGTCTAGCCCTTGATCATTGCTCAATATATGCTTCTAATAAAATATCAACAATTAAATTCCATAACATCTTTGTGGGACATCAAAGCTTATAGGAAAAAGGCAAGAGGTTGTCTAGCCAATGAAGTGTAGTAGAATCTGCCACCAAAATGCCCCTTCCGCTCACCCAGCCTTAGGCCTGTACTAACAGTTCTGCACATGAGCACATGCTGAAATGCACCACTTTGTCATGTTGATTATTATGAGCTATAGCAACTGAAAAACAGCAAGTGCAAGGAGAGGCTTTCTCCAAACTCCCTTTTTCTGCCTAAAGACAGATCATCCAAAAGATTCATCAACCAGAGAAAACTGACTTTTCAGCACAGGAGAGACTAGATGTCTGCACCACACCCCGACGAACTGTCCCAATCTCTTCTACCTCCCATCTATTCTAACAGGGCCTTTTTATCTTCTCTGAAAATCAAACACTCTTCCCTGAGAGGCCTACATCCCTCTGCCTGTTAAGATGGTATTTAAGCCAGAATTCAAAGCCACCTCAGGGAGTTACTCGTTTTCCCCTGCTAACACCCATGTAGAGATGAGGTTCTACATTAACAAACTTCTGTTTTGTGCTTTTGCTTTTGTTTTCTCTTGTTAAGCTGTCTTTTATTATGGTTCTTTATGAAAAGAACTCACAAAAGTAGAGAAAAATTATTTCTCCTTTCCTATACCATCAATCGTATTTAAAATCTAAAATTCTAAAAGTTTATTCACCATTTAAAATGAAATGTATAAGAAAGTAGAGGATATGAGAAAAGTGAAACACATATACCAGAGAGTAATTTTTAACCATACAAACAGAATATTAAGTACCGTTGAAACGTTGAAACGAAGAATTGGAGTGAGCCATTTTTATATTTCTAAGAGATGCAAGCTGAATAAAGTAATGTGAAACTATTAAATGAGATGACCTGACCTGCTAAAAGCAATTTAAATCTCACTAAAGGAAACATTCAGCACTTTTCACATGTAGATGGAAAGAGTTGTCTTCCAAAGGGTCAGTTTTGTTACAAAGACTAAAACATATGGGGGAATATCAGAAAATTGCCCTTTGGATACTTAATGGAGAGCATTATAAATGACCTTGTGCCTAGCGAATTGAGTCTGAAAAGATTCAATCAGCTTGCACTGGTGAGCATAATACAATTTTTTTTTAATTTTAATACTTAGTTATTTTCAGCCAGAAGGCAATTATTTTTTTCCTGGTAGAGTGGGCATTTTGTGGATCCTGTTTTAATTTGTAACTCCAGAATATAGAAGTTTTTTGAATTCCAAACTTGGCCAAAACCTGTCATGAATAAATACACTGATATATTTATCCTAAATATACTATAGCTTATACTAAGAGATATATATGATGCAAAATTGTTTTGCCTTCTGTCAAGTAATATATTGATGGTCTATAATTCAAGTTATCAGAAAGAAGTAGTGTTCATTAAAAATGTATTCTAAGGGAAAGGTAAAATAATGAGCTGTAGTTGTAAAATACATAATATAGTGACTTAGGAAAAGAATCAGAAGAAAAATAAGAGCAACAGTAATGAAAGCATGTCTTGACAAATACCTATTTCATAATGGATCTGTAAAGCTAATTGTGAAAGCATTCTCAATCTAAACAAAAACAGCAAATATCAAACATTGGGTTTCTCTATTTTATATATTCTCATATCTTATATATGGCAAGGGATGCATTTGATATACATTTACCCCTCTGAGACATGTCTAGCTCTTTCAACTTCAAGTGTGCATTCTAGATTATGGTTCTAAAAGTGTTTACTGTTTTGAGCTGATTTATGTGATATCTTAAAACAAATGTCAGTTTATTCAGAGTACTAGACTATAACCTCTGTTAAGGGCAAAGAATTTTGTGCATATCCAGGAGATCTGAGATACAGGAGGCATTCAATATTTGTTGGTAGAATGTAAACAATATATGAATCAATTTTAAAATATTAAAGACTGTCTTATAATATTAATGTTTCTATTTTTACTCTGAGAGCTCATCTGAGAAGATATATCATCATGTAATAATAGAAAATCTGAACTAGGTTGGTTTCACTGATAATTATTAACTATGGGACATTGGGCAAGTCACAGAGCCATTTGAATTTCAGTTTCTTCATTTCTAAAATGTAGTTCGTATTGTTTTTTAAATTTTATTCTGTCTTCTCTGGTTATTATGGGCATATGTATAAAGTTACACTTTAACCACAAGCTCCAATATTTTCTGGAGAAGATATTCAATTTGAAGATCTTTGAAATTAAAGCTTATAGTACAAAATTTTTACAAATCTTCATTGTTTATTGCACAGAATAACTATACTTATGTGCTATGTAAAGTTTCTTTTTACCAGCTGTATTTCCTGGTATAATTCTGGATGTAGTTATTTATAAAAAACTATGCTTGCTTAGCGTGTCTTTTAATGTTTGCCTGAGATTCAACAGGATGTTTTAAAACTAATTAATTTTATATACTTCCCCACGTTTTGCCTCAACTTGGCTCTAATGTGTTTGATAGCAGTACCACAGTTTGAAGAAATAATGACATATAAAACTCTAGTGTTATTATTCTACCAAGTTGTTGTTTAGTACAGTTTATTAAAAAAACTAACATTTCAGTTCCTGAAGTAACCTATGTAACTTTACACCCATAAGCTTTTCCTACATGATTTTTTGCATGCATAAGTAGATAGAGACAAGTACATATTAACTCTCTTAGTTCTTTAAGTGACTGTATTCTTCATAAAGCATTGCAATTTTTTTTTATGAACTGCTATCCTGTTTGATTCTTAAAGGCTTCCATACATAATAAACTTCTTTATTCCAAAATTTAAGCATGCATTTATGGGAGTTCAATGGAAGGGAAGATAAATGTCTATATTGTAAGAACAAACTTACTCTATCTCAATATAGCCTTAAACTCATTGAGCTGAACAAAAATATCTTCTCCTTCCTATGTTGGTGGTGAAGCTCTTGGAGGTTTGGAGGGGGTTTCATTGTTGGAGTGCTGGCTAAAACAGTACGTTTGACTAATAACTATTCATATAATTATATTTGTTGAGTATCTTCTGCAAGCCAAGCACAGGGCTAGCTGATAGGAGTAGATTGATGAATGAAAGAAACCTGATCCCTGCCTCAAATGGTAACCCACAGTTTCCTGTGAAAGACAAATAGTGGGCAAAGAATTAAACAACTAGCTGTAATTGTAATAAACTCTATAAATGACAATATAAGATGCTTAGAAAATGAGTATCAGGAACATGTGGCCTAGTCTTCATAGGAGAGAAAATTTTCCTGGAAAAGTGGCACATAAATTAAGATTTGGATTAATTCTTATTTTGTGATAGAGATTATTATAGATGCTTCTTTTTAGGTAATATGTCATTTTCTTCCTCAGTTTTAATTGTTCTTTTATCCAAATTTAGTTAAACAATCTTAAAGTATTATTTAAGTATTTTTATGTATTATTAAACCTTTAAGGATGTTATAATACTTCAAAAAAACATTAAAACCTCCATTCTCAGGAGCCAAGAAAAGAAAATAAAAAAAATAATAATAAAGGAGGGGCACCTGGGTGGCTCAGTCGGTTAAGCGTCCGACTTCGGCTCAGGTCATGATCTCATGGTTCATGGGTTCCAGCCCTGTGTAGGGCTCTGTGCTGACAGCTAGCTTAGAGCCTGTTTTGGATTCTGTATCTCTCTCTCTCTCTCTCTCTCACTCTCTTTCTGACCCGAGTTAAAAAAAAAAGAAGTCAGATAAACTGCACCAGATTTGGTGTATCATTACAGTGATGGTCTTGGGAAATATCCTATACCTGATTGTGAATCTAGAGTGTTAACCAATACAATAATTCAATGATAATAATGAGCAGAAAGACCTTATAAATTTACTAACTGACTGATTTAAATGTGTGTCCCACCGGGGCCCTGGGTGGCTCAGGTGGTTAGGTATCTGACTCTTGATTTTGGCTCAGGTCATGATCTCATGACTTGGGAATTTGAGTCCTGCGTGGGGCTCTGTGCTGATGGCACGGACCTTGCTCGGGATTCTTTCCCTCCCCGTTCTTTACCTCTCTCTCTCACACACAAAAATAAATGAATAAACATAAAAAATGTGTGCACCATTAACTTTACATAACATTTAATATTAATTTTTCCTCTTTATCCTCAAAATTGAATCTAGTTCCTGAAACTTGTACATTGTATCTGTTTATATACTCTGTTTACAAATTGTTCCTTGCAGAAAACATACATTTTCTGCTATTTTAAGTGGATCATATAGTTGTACTGTCTTTGGATTTATTTGTGAGTGGTTTATGATGTGTTTGACAGTTTATATCATTAAGACCATATGTAGATTTCATGTACTTAAAATGATAAAATAAAATATTAATTCTTTATTTTATTTATCTAATTAATTATTTTATCACATGGATTTATTGTATTCATTAAGAATTTGAACTCATTAAGTATGAATACAATTCAGTTAACATTAGGACAATTTGCAAATCAAATTGTTTTATTTCATTTGCTTTATATTTAAGAATTTCAACGTAGAAAGCACTGGTGAGAAGCTTAAATTTTAAATTTAATTATTTGTTATTATTTTAGAACAATCCAACAGAAATACAAAACAGATATTTTTTTTTAATTTTGGAAGCCTTAACATAATGAATAGCTCTTGCTGATGGACATGAATGACTAAAAATGGTTTCTCAAGTAAGTACAGCAGTTAGGTGAGAAGACAGGAATAGTCTTGAAGCACATTTGCATCTGGATGGAGAAAAAAATTGATTCATATTCTCTGCACTTGTTCTAATTCCTCATTTTCTCCTCATCCTATATGAGGTTGATTAAATTATGCCCTAGTGACAAATAGTCTCTTTAAGCTGTCATTCATGTAATGGAATGAAATAGCCCTAATAAGGGATAGGGGTGATTCGTCATCTTCTCCAAACACCCATTTGTGTGACGGGTTATCCCATAGGATCTGCACGCTTGGGAGTCCTTGTGACGGAGGAAAAGCGCAGGCTGGGAAAAGGTACTGGTGGATTAATCCTAGGTGCTGACAGAGCACTGGTAGAGAATATCAACATACATGGTCAGGCTCTGTTGAAACCCTAAGATAGAGAAAGTCTCTGATCAAACAGTCCATGTTTGAGGGCTCTGCTTCCAGACCAATGGACTGGGAACACTGCTTTATGAGTCAAAGTCATTTGCATGGACTTGATGGATTCAGAGCTTAATTAAAAACATCCTTAAGATAATAAATAGGATAAAAGGAACATAAAGAAATAGATAAAATGAGGGGAGTTTCTAAAATCAATGGCAAATTTTGATGACCTATTATGGTCTCTGATACAAGGCCAAGAGATTTTTAAATCAAATTAATTGTCATTGAGTGTGTACCATATACAAACAATGATAATAAGCATATTTCCATACAACAAACAAACAAACAAAAAGCATGAACACTCTTGGAGTTTATGACCTGCTGAAGGAAGCTGACTTACAGACTCATAGTTATGGTAGAGGCAGAACTAGAGAGATTTATGCAGAGGCCATAAGCATCCATGCTTATAGGAAGTATGTCTGTTTGGTCATCAGTGTATCTCTAGGACCTAGCACTCTGTGGATTTACAGTGATACTCGTTGAGTTAAAATGAAGATATCTAGACACATTGTGATACCAAACTTTAAATGCCATGCTAAGTAGTAAAGCAGGGCTGAGGATGGATATTAAGACATGGTATTTTTTCATCTTTTGAATATACAGTCAATTCAGTGGTGGCTTCTGAAGTCTTGGCCTACACTGCCGAACCTTCATTTATGTCTGTTGTGCAGGACACTGCATTCCATGTTGACACACGTCTTCTTCCTATTATGTGATGTCACCACAGTAATCCCTGGAGCCACTGATAGCCTAGAGCTGACTTCTTTCATTTGTGATTTCATAATACCTCTCCTTTACCATATTGGGCTACACACTTTAAGATACCTCATAAAAATTCTAATTTATCTATCAATATAACAATTTTACTAAGAGCCTCATTTTTGTTAGGTCCGATTGTTCAAGCAAATGTTCTTGAGCGGAGACTGGGAGAAAAGCGAAGTGACAGAATCTGAGCCATGCAGAGCAAGACAATCGGAAAGGATGTTCCTTTGCATCCTCTTTGGTCTGGGGCCCTTCCCTTTCGGGTTTGTTGTTGTTGTTGTTTATTCATTCATTCATTCATTCATTCAAATATTCATTTATTCATTTCACATTTCCAGGACAAAAATTATTTATCTTGTCACCGTGGATGGCCTATAGATGGTCCATAAACACTTTGAAAGATGCATAAAGATTAATACAAATATTTTATGAGGAAGAGTGTATAAGGATATTATAAGTTTTTCAGGATTTCTGTGATTCAAACTTTAAGAAGTAAAAGGAAGAAAGGAAGAAAAAAGGAAGAAAGGAATGGAGGGGAGGTCAAGAAAAGAAAACAGCCACAGAATATATGAAAGCCAATAAAGGATAAATATTTTAAAATACGATGTGTTCAGTTATAGCAAGTATCTCCAAGTTTTAGATAAATCTAAAGTAAGAAGTTTATTTGTGAAATTTAAACCAATTTCAGCCAAAGGAGAGAGGAATTTCATTGAAAGGAATTTTAAAATGTAAGTTATTAAATCACTTAAAGATATCCCTTTAGTTCCTTTTTATTATTCAGAAATGGTTCAGTTATGATCAGATAATTCTCATTTTATGTATAAGAAAACAGCATTTTAGAAGAGCTTAGAGACGTATTCAGGATGTATATGAAAATGTAAAGCCATAAATAGAACTCTAGTCATGTAACCATTAATTCCTTATTCATATCGTTACAGCTGTCATCCTGTTATTATAATTAAATTTGGCTCAATCATATTTTTCTTTGGTTTAATTTACTTTTCTTAAATTCATAGTAACTTTCACTATTGAGAATGTGCACCAAGAAAGAGTCTACTTTGTTGGCTGTTCCCATACGAACAGAATGCTTCTTTGATAAAGCAGAACAAATCAAAAGGGAAAAAAAGCACGATTTGATCAATGTACACTTGGGAGAAGTTCACAGTGCACAAATATAACTTTAAACCAGGTATTCAAACTGGTACAAATGAAACCTCAGTAGCATTCACTCCATTGAAGATAAAAATCAATAAAATATGTTTAATCTGGAAGAACTGTGCCTCTGATTGTATTACTTCAAAAGGTGTTGAAATTATGCAGAAGCAACAGTTTCATACATTTTTAAACTATTTTCAGAAGTTATCATGCTCTGGGATTATCTGTTCTTCTTCAGGTTTTTTGAATCATTACCCAAAATGTTTAATAGTCTTCATCTTTCATCCTTCTGCCAATACAGTTACTTTATCACATAGTTAGACATCTGCTCCCGGCATGGCTTTCCTCATGGGTAAGCCACCACCTGAAAATTAACAGTAACAGGTAGCCCATCTTCATTTAAAAACAAAAATCTCCTCATTCCTTGTGACAAAATGCTTGGATTCCATTAAATCATTTACTCAGATTAAACACGGCTACAAATGAATACTGATGGGCACATTTATAAATCATTTGCTCACTAGCATGAAAGAATATATATATTTTTTCCTGAAAATGTGTCTTTTATAAGAATTAGAAGTCCTGGCATATGTGGAGAACGAGGTTGGAAGTTATTTCAAGGTTAAGTGTGTTTTTGAAAGCTATGATGTATCACACACACACACACACACACACACACACACACACACACACGATGTTCACAAGACATGGCACGGAAAACAAAATGAAAATAAAAACAGAATATGAAAGAATGTTTTCATATATTATTATCAAATTAATGATATCTTATTATCATTTTTTAAAAAAAAATCCAGTCTCCCCAAACTCCAAGAATTCATTTCTTAAGAGCAATAAACAGTATCAACACTATGGAAATAAGCAAAAAGTCAAGCATACAACAGACTTTGGATACACCCAATATGTCAGCTTTAATCCATTTTTATACAACTTGTCTATTTAATTAATACACAAGATTTTTCAGAAGCTACAGAGTTTACAGTCCATGTACCCTCGCATTCTTCAGGACAAGACTACAACACTGGTGCATACCCCATTCTTTTTCTACTTCACGGTTACCTTTATTTGGGTGTAATATCAGGCCAGAAGGCTTTGATCACAAGTCATAGAAGAACCGAGTAACAGAAACTGAGGCTTTTCTCGTATAGGGAAGGAAAAACAGTTTCCCCCCCACGCTTTTGAATTCTTAGCTGAGATACCTATAATAAAAGCCAGATTAACAAGACAAAAACAAACAGAAGTTTGTTAACACCTATATCTCATATATACACGGGTGATTGTGGGAGCCCGACAGTGACCACACGAAAGCGTGGTTAGGGACGCGGGGATGTGCCTGCACACGGGGCTCCCTGCCTGGGCAGATCATGCCTGCAAATGGGGTGCTCTGCCAGGAGGCCTGCACACAATATCCAAGTTTAATGGTCCGCTCGCAAACGAGGGAACATGCCCTCCTGAGAAGTAAGGAGGAGGCTGGAATTGTGAGCAGGCCTCTTAGTAAACATGTTGTGGTCGCTTCCTCCCTTTGCTCCCCCCTGTCCTTGAAATGTGTTTGGCTACTTGCCCTTAATTGGTAAAGGAATGTATCTTGTAGGTTTCAGTTTGTATCCAGTTACCGGGTATAAAATAAACCGCAATAGGGGCTTGAGTAGAATTGTTCCTCTGGCCGGAGTTGTGTCTGTGTCTGTCTTTTGTGTGTGTCTTGTCCTTTGTGTCATTTCGTCCGCAACATCTGGCGCCCAACGTGGGGCAGAGGGCGAACGAAACCGAAAGGGTGAGTACCCCTCGGGGATTGTAGGTCCAAGGCAGGGGAACTTTCGGGAAAATTATGGGGAATTCCCCATCAGCAAAGGCACAATACATGGAGCTAGTCAAAGGACTTCTCCACTCCATCGGGGTGAAGGTATCTAGTCACCGTTTATCTGAGTTATTTCGCCTTGTGGAGCAGCATTGTTATGGGTTTAAGTGCCAACCCAAAGTACAATTAAACTTAAAGGAATGGAAATTAATACAGAAGGAATTACAGCAACAGCATCAGAAGGGTAACATAATCCCTTTGAAATTGTGGACTCTATGTAGTGCTATCACTCAAGCACTTGCACTGCATTCTGCAATTAAGGAGTTGGTGGGAAGAGGAAGCCTGAAAGCAGGCTCAAATTAATGAGGGACAGAACCCTCCTCGTCCCCTGGAGGATAAATTGATGGGAGAGAGACAATTTCAAGCCTTGAGAGAACAGGCTCAATTTTCCGACCAGGATTTACAGCAGCGCCAGGTATTTCTTAGGGCTTGGCGCCATGTTGTACCTACTGGCCACGCTCAGCCTTCTTTTACAAAAAACTTTACAAGGACCCAATGAACCCTATACTGATTTTCTTGCTAGATTGCGGGTGGCTGTTGAGCGGGATGTTGGACGTGATGAAATCTCAGAGATACTTTTGCAGACACTTGCTTTTGAAAATGCAAACCCGGAATGTAAACGTGTTTTCGGCCCTTTAAAAGGGCAGGGAGCTTCTATAGCCGAATATATTAGAGCTTGTTCAGGAGCGGGGGGAACTGAACATAATGCTGCTGTTTTTGCTACTGCTTTGGCTCAGGCTAGGAAGCCCTCCAAGGGTGGAAATTGTTAAAACAATGCCGGGGCTCAATTGTCTACACCTCCCACTCCTCAAGTAACCCCTTTGTTTTCCAACAACCCTTAGAGATGACTGCTGCATCAGGAATAGCTAAACCTTTAATGGTGTCAGATTTACTCTCTGCAACTTCAGGGAGTGCGGCTGCTGATTTACCTCTCGCTGAAAATGTTCTCTTTTGTCTCCGGGAGGTGGCATTTATAAATTAAGAACAAACATATTTGGCCCATTGCCTAAAGGCACCTTTGGTTTAATACTGGGCCGCAGCAGCGCAGCTTTAAGAGGCCTTACCATCATTCCTGGAGTTATAGACTCTGATTTTGTTGGAGAAATTTTAATCATGGTTTCTACTTATGTTACACTTTCACTATTGGCTGGAGAACGTATAGCACAAACATTTATCTTATCTTCTCTTTCCCATGGGGGCTTCTGTAACCATTCCATTGGAAAACTAGTGGCCACTGCTCAAGTTCCTCGAGCACTCCCATTTTTGTTATTAAGAAAAAATGAGGTAAATCAACTTATCATCTGGATCCTTAAATGCACATGTGCTTCTGTCTGGGGGGTTAAATGAAAAGC
This sequence comes from Proteles cristata cristata, assembly GCA_017311185.1. Taxonomy (NCBI): domain Eukaryota; kingdom Metazoa; phylum Chordata; class Mammalia; order Carnivora; family Hyaenidae; genus Proteles; species Proteles cristata. Next base: position 351,657 of record JAESUZ010002055.1, read on the forward strand.
TGGACGCAGCTATTTCTCTCCCCCAGGGCACACCGAAACGTCGGTTGGCCCTTCAGCAAACTCATAAACCTGTTTTGTGACCACTTCTGTATCTGTTTTGTCCTGTTTATCATTGTCATTGTTAGTCTTACCTGTAGAATTACTGTGAGAAGGAATATAGTAACCTCTAGTATATATATAGATGTGAATATGCAATTCGGTCTGGCTTGCCTGCTGGGTTTGATTCTGTGGCTCCACGGGTGGGCGCCCTTAAGGTCCCAAAAAGCCTCTGGAGTCTGACTGTGCCTGTCTGCGATTTTGTGGTAAACGGCATACAGTCTATGGTGGCATCGGAATAGTTTCCAAAGCTGAGACCACTACAGCTAAGCATCCCTTAAGTTCTTTTGGGACATGACCAAACTGACATCTGACCGGTCTCCTCATTATAGAGGGCACCCCCAACCCTTTGTCTGTCTTTGTGACACTGCCTCACGACAAGAGTGCCCAACCAATATCCGGAAAAACCTCATGAAGGGGACCTTATTGGTCTGGCTGAAATAAATTTAGACTGAAGGGGATGTTAACTCTCTCCTGTTCCTCTTTCTAGTAAATGTTGAGGGCTTCTCATTCTTTTCCCAGATTAATGGCTATAATTGAAGCCACCTATGGCTGGTTTATCTCGGGACGGGGACTTTAAGGAATATTCCCAAGCAGCTGCCGAAACTCCTTTTGTTTCGGGGAAGTTCCTTGTCTTCTCCAGACTGATATAGACTGCCTAACAAACCTTAGGTCTTCTCCTCTAAGCTCACAAAATTTAAAACTGCTAATACTTTCTCTGCCTCCTGCTGTCAACTTGCCTCTTCTGCCTTCCCCATTCGTTTTGCTCTGTGCAGCCTGCTGAGCTGTGGGCTATTTACTTAGTTTTGCAAGACTTTCCTCAACTCCCTGTTAACATTGTTTCGGATTCTCGGTATGCTGTTCTACTCTTGTTTGCAGCTTCCTCAGGTTTCACTGCCTGTAACTCTTAAAACAGATATTGATGGGGCGCCTGGGTGGCTTAGTCGGTTAAGCGTCCGACTTTCGCTTAGGTCATGATCTCGCGGTTCGTGGGTTCGAGCCCCGCGTCGGGCTCTGTGCTGACTGCCAGCTCAGAGCCTGGAGCCTGTTTCAGTCTGTGACTGCCTCTCTCTCTGACCCTCCCCTGCTCACACTGTCTCCCTCTCTCTCCTGGAAATAAATAAAAACATTTAAAAAAAAAAACAGATATTGACAAGTTGTTTTATCAGGTATAACGATCACTTCTGCTGGCGTTCAGAGTTAATTTTCTTTTCCCATATCCGTGCACATTCTGCCCATCCTGGACCCTTGTCATTCGGAAATGCTGCAATTGATGCATTACTTTATCCTATAGAAGCAGCAAAACAAGAGCATCGTCTGCAACACACTAACTCTAAAGGATTAAAAAAAAAATCTTCTTGTTCGCTCTTGTTCTATTTGTGCAACTTTTACCTTACCATTTACCCCACCAGGTGTCAACATAAGAGGATTGCAAGCAAATCAGGTATGGCAAATGGATATAATCTTCATTTCATCCTTTGGACAACAAAAATGCGTCCATCATACTATAGATACATGCACACATTTCCAATGGGCTATTGCATTACATTCTGAAAAGGCTGACGCTGTTATTACTCATTTATTATTTTGTTTTGCAGTTATGGGGGTCCCAATTGAATTGAAAACATAATACACCCGCCTACCAATCTGCAAAATTAGCTCATTTTTTATCCCAATATCATGTAATTCATACTTTTGGTATCCCTTATAATAGTCAAGGACAAGCTATTATTGAAAGGGCTAATCGTACTTTACGTGAGTATGTTGAAAAAATAAAAAAGGGGGAACAGGAGAGATTTATGAAACCAAAAGACATCTTGAATCAAACCTTACTAACTTTAAATTTTCTGAATATTTGGAGCAAAGAAAATCTATCAGCAAGCAGAATTGCATTTTCAAAGGAAAGAAGAGGAGAAGATGGCTGTGGTTACCTGTTAGGTAATGTATGCGCAAGCGATAGAATATACTTATTGGGCTTATGTTCCTAATCCTTCTCTTGTGAGAGTTGTCTCTTGGGGTGAACCTGAAGTACAGGTATGCACCAATGAAACTGCATTCTTCCCACCACCCGCGTGTGGAGGAATTAAGCATTTGCATCATCATAATAATCAATATATGCATTCTTCCCACCATCCGCGTGTGGAGAAATTAAGCATTTACATCATCATAATAATCAATATAAGTAATGTTACTCTTGCAGTGGAGGGTCTCCCCTTGTGCATCGGAGGACATTCCTTTTGCCTCTCTACAAGGAGGCATAATCATCACTCTTATAATACCTGGGGATAACATATAATAATTATCATCCTGCTGTCTTTACTGTACTTGTTTCCACCAGGGGATTCAACACCTCTACGACACTGATGAGTCACCATCCTAACACCTTTATACCATTATGCCCTTCTAATTTTTTTATTCCTTCTCTAGAATCTTTGGAATGGGAAAGATGCCGAAGTCATCGGCCTTTTAAGGTCATGAATTATTCTGGATTTGTTATTATATTGGAGCCCTGATCATGGTTAAATTTTGGAAAAATGGTCTAACAAAACTTTCAAATGGTATCGAATTAATGGTACTTTAATGGGTAACGGTAATGAAACCGTAAAATGGCAACAGTTTGCACTCGTCCCCCTAAATTGCAATTGTTAGGGTATCCCCACTTTCAAGGGAATATTTGGAAATTATGGGCAGTTTCAGGGAATCTCACTATATGGTCAGGAAACTATACTTTGGATAAGACTGACAGTTCAGGTCCCTTTCATGTTAACTTGCATGTTAATAAATCCTATTCTGCTACGGCTTGTCTAAAAATACCCCTTTGCATTGCTGTATGGGAATTGGACTTGGAATGCTACAGAAGGATCTATATCATGTAATCATTGTAATTTGACACAATGTGTAAGTCAGTTATGGTGGAAAAGTTTTGAAACACAAATTGATAACTCTAATTTTTCATTGGTGATTGTTAAAACTCGAACCGAAGTATGGTTGCCTGTAAATTTGACAAGACCTTGGTCGGACTCTTTTGCTGTATCTCATTTGGTGACTGCTATACAAACTTTGCTTCACCGGTCCCGACGCCTGCTTGGAATAATCATAGCTTCCGTCCTTGCAGTGACTGCAGTTACTGCAACCGCTGCCGTGGCTGGACTTGCTTTGCATCAAGGATTCTAAACAGCAGACTTTGTACGGGAATGGCATAAAGACTCTCATTGCTTATGGCAACAACAACGAGATCTGGATGCACAACTTGCAACTGATGTACTCAGTCTTCAACATACTGTTTCATGGCTTGAGGATCAATTAACTGTCTTCTCCACAAAAAGAGTATTGAAATGTGATTGGAACTCCTCTCAATTATGTATAACATCTGTGCCTTTCAACATGAGTGAGGGTTGGGAAAAGGTGAAACAGTCATTAACAGGGCATCAAAACCTAACTAAGGAAATTATGGAGTTAGAGCAGCAAATTTTGTCTACATTCAGCAAAACACTACCTGACATTACTGGGTCCAATCTGTTAAGGGATTTACAGAAAGGGATGAATAATTTGAACCCTCTTGGACATGTGTCTGCCCTAATTGGAACTGTTCTCGTGAATACTTTATTCATAATACTTTTATGCTGTGTTATTATTTTAGTCTTCCAGTGTTGGCGAAGAAGGCAACAACTAAAAAAGGATAGACAATGCGTTCTCACCACCTTACAGTTTGCTACCGCTTCTCAGAAAAAAGGGGGAGATGTGGGAGCCCGACAGTGACCACACGAAAGCGTGGTTAGGGACGCGGGGATGTGCCTGCACACGGGGCTCCCTGCCTGGGCAGATCATGCCTGCAAACGGGGTGCTCTGCCAGGAGGCCTGCACACAATATCCAAGTTTAATGGTCCGCTCGCAAACGAGGGAACATGCCCTCCTTAGAAATAAGGAGGAGGCTGGAATTGTGAGCAGGCCTCTTAGTAAGCATGTTGTGGTCGCTTCCTCCCTTTGCTCCCCCGTCCTTGAAATGTGTTTGGCTACTTGCCCTTAATTGGTAAAGGAATGCATCTTGTAGGTTTCAGTTTGTATCCAGTTACCGGGTATAAAATAAACCGCAAGAGGGGCTTGCTTAGAATTGTTCCTCTGGCCGGAGTTGTGTCTCTGTCTTTTGTGTGTGTCTTGTCCTTTGTGTCATTTCGTCCGCAACAGGTGATCTCCAGAGAAAATATGTGTAACTCTCTGAATTGACTTACATTTAGGTTTAAATATCATCTTAATTAGAACCGGGGGAGTGTGGGAGACATAGACCCCTTGGGGGGTCTTAAATTATTTTTAAGAGAGACAATACACCCTTAGGAAAGCAGATGGGAGATATGATGGTTTGTGACAAAGTCTGTCTATGTGTGGTGTCCATTTCTGGTCAACTAGAAGCAGATTATGATGAGAGTCAGTCTTCCCTGGTTGATGAAACTCTTGAGAAGGGGTTTTATGACAACCGAGTTTGCTTTTGGAAGATCTGTTTTTAGGCAGATAAGGGGAGATAAGAGAAAGCCACTTGTTGCATTTTTTAAAGTGCCTACGGCTCAAAATAATCAGTACCCCCAAGCAGTACACTCTGGGGGTGGGTGATACATTTTGCTATCTTTCACTCACACAAAATTTGCGGACAGTTGTTTCTAGTTTGGATGCAGCAGTCTTGTGAAGTAGTTAAGGTACCAGATACCCTGTGTGTGTTTATTCTGAAATCCTCAGACGTGGCATTTTGTCCTATTATTTCACGATCACACAAACATTGTAATTATCCTCTGTTATTGTGTGTTATCGTGTGTTCAAAAAGAAGAAGCAAAGTGGACAGCAGAAATTAGTCATCCTCATGATATGTCTGCTATTAGAAAGCAATAGCTTCCCTTGGGGCGCCTGGGTGGCTTAGTTGGTTAAGCGTCCGACTTTCACTTAGGTCATGATCTCGCAGTTCGTGGGTTTGAGCCCCGCGTCGGGCTCTGTGCTGACTGCCAGCTCAGAGCCTGGAGCCTGTTTCAGAGTCTGTGACTCCCTCTCTCTCTGACCCTCCCCTGCTCATGCTGTCTCTCTCTCTCTCTCCTAGAAATAAATAAAACATTAAAAAAAGAAAGAAAGAAAGCAATAGCTTCCCTATAAACCACTCTCTATGCTCTGCAGATTTCCCTTTATGCTGTGATTGCCAGAACTTGGTCACATGGGCACCCCTGGCTCTAAGGGAAACTGAATATGTGAATATCTGGTAGAGGAGAATAGGCTTACTATAATTGCTCAAGATTCATTAAGATATATCCCTGTGTTGAGGGATTTACTGGCCCTCAACAAAACTGAGCTTTAGTTGGCAAGGAAAGAGAGAGAGAGAGAAAAGCTGATAGTGTTTACCACAAATGAATGTAATTATTTAGAGGAAACTAATGGTTTTCCATGTTAAATATTTGTTATATATTACTCTGTTCTCTTGAAATCAATATAAAATATGAATAAGCATACTGTATCTGTCAAATTTCAATGGTAAATAAAGCAGACCTAGTATTGAGGCTATAGTGTTCTACCATAGCACTCCCTTGCATTCCTTCATGGAGTTTTATTTCTCTGTGATGAGGAGAGATCTGGATATATGCATTTCAACCAAGAAAGGAGAATGATATGTATTTGCACCTACAATTTGGCAGCCAGCAGGATAGTAACTTTAACATATGTTTCACATTTAATTCTCAAAATAATAAGTTAGACATTTATGAGCATATACATTTTGCATAGCAATAAGCTGAGATTCAGAAATGTTAAGTAATTCATCCTTATGTAATGTTTTATGAGTAAAAACATCAACAGAAACTTAGAAGAACTTTAATACATGATTTCTTCTCACATCATTTGGAACACTTTCATATCACTGTGCCAGATTTCACATTAATAGAGATCATTTCCACATCACACTTTTAATGATGTCTGCTAAATAATTAAGGTACGATTGGGTGCTGGTGCATAAACACACAAAATATGCCCATTTGTTCATTCATATAATAACTGACTTTGAGCAGGTAGTAGACTGTGTTAAACACTCAAAATACTAAAAGCAATAAAATATTTGGTAAAATCCCTTTTCTAAGAGGCCTTCAAGTTAGAGAGATAGACAAAGGGCACTGCCATTTTTCATAAATATTATGGAAGAGATGTTCATATGGTAGCATCAAAATAATGAGAGCGCCTCCTAAGCCTGCCATGGAGGCTTAGTTATTTACATATCTGAACAGAGTCAGCGATGTGTGTGGCATGGATGGGGGGGGCATGGAGTTAGTGGTGGGACAGGGTCCTAGAGAGGCATGTCCCTGGCAATGGCAAGAATATTTGAAAACAGTAAGAAGCTGGAGATTACATGGTCTAGATACCAAGAAACATTAGAACTTAAGTACAACTCAAGAATAAATAGTACAAATAGAAATATGAGTACGGGCACGCATAGACGATCTAATACGCTGTGTAGAGACTTTGGACTTCTATTTTTCAAGGCATGTAAAATCACAGGGGTGCACTCTACTATACTGGTTTATTAGCTAGATTACTCTTGGTGTAGAGTAGAAAATGGAAAATGGATATATGGTTAATAAGAATATAGGCAGAGAGACCAGTTGCAAAAAACATAGATAAAAGCTGTTGAAAATGAGATGTGTGGGGGCACCTCGGTGGCTCAGTGACTTAAGCGTCCAACTTCAGCTCAGGTCACGATCTTAGGACTTGTGAGGTCAAGCTCCCGTTTCAGGCTCTGTGCTGACAGCTCAAAGCCTGGAGCCTGTTTTGGATTCTGTATCTCCCTCTCTCTGCTCCTCTCCTGCTCATGTTCTGTCTCTCTCTGTCTCAATAATAAATAAAACATTAAACAGTTTTTAAAAAGGAAATGAGATGTGTGGATGGATTTGGAGAGGGTAAAATGTCTAGATATATGAGACTACTTACGCAACTCTATTATGTTTATAATTATTACCATTTTAAAATATGCGTTATATATGTGTTTATAACTTTATATTCTAGCACTGCTGTTGCTCTTGCATTAGCCCTAGCTCAGTGTTCCTTCTCAGGATCCTATGAGTGACTGTAATACAAGCAGTCACAACTCCATATGTTCTGAAAAATTCTTAGCCTTTGACTCTTATAATGTTGTATTTCCCTCATTCTTTCAGTCTGAAATTCTTGCTCAACAACTATTTGACAGAGACATTATAAGACTTTCTAAGCCGACAGTAGATTTTCATAAGTGTACTGTGATAAGCATTGAACTTCCAAAATTATTTTTTAATTGTCAAGCTGGTAACTCTTGAGAGTGGTGTATATTTTGAGAATTTCTATTCTTCCCCTTTAAGACATATTAGGTCCCGTAGAATTTGGAGAGATGTCTAGAATTTGGAGAGATTTTTAGACTGGGGAAATGGTTTACATATATTAGATTGTGCTATCAGTGTGGTCATCCATTTTTTTCTACTTGGGTCTGAGACCAAGTGTTAGTTCGGATTTAGTGTTGAATGTATGGGTTCTTCTATAACCACATATTCATATTTATAAAAGTAATTCACAAAATATCAAGTTTACAAATATCATGTAATCAAGATATATACAGATTTTTCTACTCGAAATGAATAATATCAATCCACACAATTATTATAATGAAATATGGCTTAAATGGTAGCCTTCAGAAAAGAGCTTCCAAGTGCAATTACTTGCTATCCATCAGCACCACTACTCAGCACCACTGCCATGCGCTTCCCCAAGCCATATGGTCACCTGACATGATTTTACTTTTGTGAGTCCCAGGCCCCTTTACCTCTTCTTGAGATTTCTGTAATTTTCTGCAACCATAAGAAGTTTGACATGGTTTTCTTTTTAGCTCTACTATGCTTGCATATAGTCTTTTGGTTTTCTGGGTTGCTCAGGGCCTAAGAGCTAGCAAAAAGCATCCCCAGTGCCCACATTCCCCACTCCCTACACTCATACCACATGTATTTTCCTTGAAAGCCTATAGAGCCAGGGGCAGTTTCCAACCACTGAATTAAGTCCTCTGTAATAGCCACTATTCTCTAGTAGTACCTGACAGAAAGTCAATGCAAACTAGCTCAAGTTCAAAATGAGATTTATTGGTGCACATATCCAGGAAGGGCAGAGGTGATACTGAGGTTGAATGGAACTGGGAAACTGAATGTCTTCAGGATTCTCTCTGCATTAGTCTTTTATGATTTCCTTCCGAGGTTATTTTAGCTGTGTTTTAGAGCAGTCAGGGCTATCTGCATGAGGGATATGTTGCTGGTAGTTCTGAATTCACACTAACAATTTCATGGCCTGTCAGGAAAAACTTTTCCGTCTAGTTGTACTCAGTAAAACCTTGGAGAATGAATCAAGTGTTCTAGTTTGTATCATGTTCATTTCCTGAATTTGAGAAATGGTTGGCATTTTTTTAACATAATAAGAATGGAGGACATGTGAGACAAACCACATAAACAAGTTCACATATGTGTCCTTACATGCATTCAAGAAATCTCCAGTTCCATATTTCCAGAAGTTATCAGAGCTTCTATCTCATTACCATATGTTCTCTGGCTTGGTTTTCATCTTACATTTACCTTTTGCATGCTGTATTGCAAGTATCATAAAGGCTGTCTGTGGTGTGGGAACTTGCTTCAATAAAGTGTACCTTTCGGGAGTACTGCTCTTAATATTATTGCTTCCTTGGACAGTCCCTCTCTTTTACTCTATCATGTGTTACAGTGTCTTCCACCTAAATACAAAAGAGAATTCACTTTTGCCTACTGTCTTATTACTGACATTTCTACACGAAAGGGTGCTATTCACCTAGACTATGAAGTAACTGATTTCCCCATGAGTTCAAATATCATCAAACATTTGTCCATTGTTTAAATTTGCAGTAGAAGATTATAATTAGCTCCAAATGTTGGATATTTAAGCTTTACATTGAACGTTCTTAGCCTTCAATACTCATTATACTCAAAGTAAGTTAAACAGTTATTTTACTTATTGCCCAATACTGGGTCTCTGATTCTTATAATATGCTCAGGCCTAAAATTTTTTTCCCCCAATATTTCTTCATTTTCATAAGGGATCAAGGAACAGCTAATACCATTGGGAAATTCTACTAAGGCTGTGTTCATTTTTCTGTATATCTGAACACTCAATGAAATCCTGGGGATTTAAACATGTGTAGTGTTTTTGGCTTCATTTTATTAGCAGCCTCAATATTTTCCAATGGCACTCTAAAGCTAATAATAACTCAAAGAATATATCTGTTCTGGAATATTTGTTTTCTCTATTACTATCATTTTCCTACTTAATAGTTTAGCTTTTGGTAATTAGTACATGGTGAAGATGTGCACCATATAATTATTCAAAAAAGTTCTGGATTAGGACCTCAAATATACGTATATAAAGTTTTATGACACAAAGATTAGATATTTACTTACTATTTATTTTGAGAAATTAGCCTCTCCAAAAATGTCAAATATTGACAAAGGTCAACAGGTGTATGAAAGGTATTCAACATCACAGCTCATCAAGGAAATGCAAACTGAAACCATAATGAGCTATCACCTCCTACCTGTTAGGATGACTATTATCAGAAAGATAATAGATAACAAATGGTGGCAAGGATGAAGAGAAAGAATTCTTATACACTGTTAATAGGAATGTGAATTGGTACCACCACTATGCAAAGGTGTATGGAGGTTCCTCAAGAAAGTGGAATAAAATTGCTATGTGATCCTGTGATATCAATTAGAGTATACATCTAAAGGAAATAAAATGTTTTCAAGAGACATCTCTTGTGTTGAAGAGATATCTCTACTCCCATGTTCCTTTCACTTGTTCACAACAGTTATGGTGTGGAAACAACCTAAGAATCCTAAGGATCTGTTTATGGATATATCAAAGAAGAAAACATATATATATATGCATATATAATAAAATGTTATTCAGCCTTTAAAAAAAAGAATATCTTGTCATTTGTGACAACATGGGTTAACCTGGTACGCATTATGCTAGGTGAAATAAGCCAGACAGGGGAAGATAAATACTGCATGGTGTTGGTTATGCGCAGAATCTTTTTTTTAAAAAAAGACAAAGAAGGTAAATAGATGACGTGTTGGACATGTTAATTAACTCTCTGGAGAAAATCCTTTCATAGTGTATGGATGTATCAAATCATCATTTCGTAAATTTTAAATATGTTATAATTTTATTTGTCAAATATACCCCAAGAATGCTGTAAAAATTAAAGAAACTAAACAGCAAAAAAAATGTATGGCAGGTAAATTTGGAGAATTTTATACCTAAAATATCTTCACTTTACCTTAATATCTGATCAATGACTTAGCTGCTGAGTATTCTGGGGGTAGTAGGTCAGAGGAGGCTAAGCATGTCTGACCACCTATCTGTGTGAAAAACGGGTTTTCCTTGTTCACGTGGAAACAGGAAATGATGGAGACCTGTGGGACGCCTAACCAACAGCTACAGAGTGCTTGCAGGAAGGCTTGTGGAACAGGTAGGTCTGGAACATTGACATGATCTTTGTTGTTCTTAATCTGTCACTTCTATGTTTTAGTTTTCTCTCTTTAATGATTTAGAAACCTTTTATTTTCGTCCTACATTTGTGTTGATTGACGTAGGCTCAAATGCAGCACAAAATAGCATAATTGGTGATTGGAGGGCATATTGGTTAAGAACTTGGAAGGCGGAATCAGGGTTTCCGGATCTGAATCTCAATTGCCACGTGCTCGGTTGTACGAAGTTTGACAATTTATATAATGTCTCCAAGCCTCAATTATTCACCTGGAAAATGAGGATAACAGTAATTTTCTCATAGTATTGTTGCAAGATTTGCATATGAAATAGAATTATTTATAAAATATTTAGTACAGTGCTGAGCGCAAACTAAAGTGCTCTAAGTATTACCTACTATTATCATTTATAAAACAGTCTAGTCAGAGATTGAGGAGATTGACAGAATCACTGTGAATCACTGTGAATTAAAACTGTGAATTTTTTGGAGTTCTCATTATTCTATTTGCTAATATTATAAGAGCCCATAGCCATAACCTAGCTAGGTAGCATCCAAGATTTTTTCCTTTTTTTGAATGGTGACATTAATTGAAACACTGCTGTGAACACTCTTGTCGGTATTTGATGTGGAATAATAAGAAATGAATAGACCATTTCGAATGTTTGAACCAAATATACCTCCAGATAACTACATTAGACATATATTGCAAGCAAACTGTAGAATTTCATGACTAGTATCATGGAAAAACTATGAGACTGGTTTTTAACTGCCCGTCATTATATGGCTCTTTTTCAAGGAAATTGAAGACTGACAACCTTGTTTCCATCTGGAAACATCTAACATCTGTGGTTGTAAACATCAAAACACAGCTGTTGTAGCTCTGAGTAACCACTCCAATTTATTTATTTTTGACTTAAAAAAATCTTCAGTTTTCATCAAACATCACAGTTGTTAAGCCATGTTCTTACAGCAGGAGGAAAAACAATTACGAGAAATCACTGTATCAAACATTTAAGAACAATACTCTTTCTTCTGTTTAATTTAATAGAGATACAATCGCCCATCAATTAAAAAATGTATTTTGTTGTGGGTGTGCCTTCTTTTGGGAACCACAGAATTTAAAGCTACCAGGATGTCAGAGATCCTGAGTACATTTTATGGTTAGACTATTATAAAACGTTTTCAGTGGGGAAAATTGGGCTACTCAAAGTGAGGCAGGAAGTGCAAGAAATACCTTATAGAAATAGAATAGAAAAACCTTATTCTTTTCTGTTTTTGCATATAATACATGGGTGTTTCACATTAACTTTAGTAAGATAACTTTTTACTAAAAAATAAGTGCATATTGGTGAAATACTGAGTTTTCGTTGTATATGATTCTAAAAATGATTTCATATGAAGAATAATATGTTAAAGTTAATTCTCATACATTATACGTGTGGATAATATAAATAACACCAAAATTTGAATTATTTTTACAACTCTTAATCATAGTATCAATTCCCTTTCAGCCAGATTAGCTCCCTTAACTGCTCGTTCCCCATCAGCAGCCAGTGAGATGGGGAAAAATGTCCTTCAGCTATTTCTTCCAGGGTGCCCACTGGGTTTGATTTCCAGCTCTCCCATTAAAGCCCCGGAAGGTGTGAGGTTTCTGATTTCTCACTGTATGCACTGCTTCTACATTTAAAGCCAGGCTCTTGGGATGGATTCCTTGTTTGGACTTCCTATCTGCTTAGCTTCAGTCTAGCTTGCAGTCCTCTCAGGCTCTGGGCTCCGCAGTCTGCAGACAGGCACCACCACATCCGGGGCCCCGCCTAAATCCGTTTCCAGGCTCTAGGCTGCCTACTGGCATTTGTCTGGAAGGGAGAAATGGGTAAACTTTTCTTAACTTGAAGAACTTGAGATCTTCTGGTTGTTTCCCTATTTAGGACACAATTGAATAGTGATACCAATCCAGAAATTCCAGGTTCTGATCACCAGCATTATTGATTTAGAAACGTGCAGGAATTATTTGCAAATTTTACAATGTGGTTTAAGCCTCTGTCCTATCCTTTGAAGCGCTTAAGAAACCAAGTTTAAAGCCAGAAAGTTTTGTCCTATGGTGCAAGAGTGCCTCCCAGCGGCAGAAAGTTAAGGTGCATTGGGTAGCGCTGAAGATTAAATGTCACGCTAAGGTCACCTGAGTGCCACTAGTATCTTGGCAGTAGTTATTCCTGACACAACTAATATCAGAGAAATTTATATGTAATCTAATAACATTTACCCTCATCTCATATTTTTAACTGTGATTTTTTTAGCATAGGAAATGAGAATAATATGTTCTGCATAGCTAGTCTCAATCTTTATCTATAAGATTTAGACAATAGTAATCTTTATCTGTAAGATTTAGACAATAGTATTTCCTAACTCATAAGATTATTGTAATAAATTAAATGCATTAGAATGCATATACAAGTGTCTAGTATATATAATGTTAAATTTATAATATATAGCGTATTATGTGTTGTATAAAATGTGTTGTATGCACTAAATTGTATGATATATAGTATATATTCCATGTATAAAGATATAATATATTACATACAATGTATAGTTATGATATGTTCAATTTGTAATATGGAATATAATATTTAACATATAATTGATAATATTATCATGAACCGCAAAATGTACTTTTTCCTCCATTCTGACTGACATTGTGCTACAAAAAGTTTTATCTTTTCTTTGAGAGATGTCCAAGACAGCTGTCCATCAGCAGAGATAGATTCAGTTACCCTACAAATTATGGAGCTTTTTTGGCGTCTTAACATGGGAATTAAGTGGCATTATTGTGACTTTCTTGTATAACTAAAGATCCCAGGTGGAAGCCCAATGTTCTAAAATGGCAAAGATCCAGAGCCCTTCCTCTCCTTATCAGCATTCTGGCAGACCAAAGGAATCTTCTCAAATCTGTTGGAGACATGAGGCACCCCCTGTTTCCCAGCTGTGGCCACGGAAGAATGAAAATATCTGAGGCTACTTGTCTTTACCTATTGCCCAGTGACAGCAATAATGCAGGAGACAGCTGGACTGAGCCATTATGCTGTCTGTATTGACTCAAGTTTGACACTAACACATGGATAACCAGTTTGTGAAAGTCCAACTCAGCCTTCCCAGGTGTTACACTTGCTCTTATTTTATACAAAATTCCAGTTCTCAGTTCTAAAATCAGTTTCTGTGACCAAGTAAAGTAGCTATTCTCTGATTTAGGGAAAATTGAATTGCTGTTTTGGATTGAGACTATACCACTGGATTAATACTTTCTTGATGTGGTAGATTTTGATGCTTGACAAGTTATTTTGTGAATTTTGGAACCGGAGAATCACATCATAGGAATATGATTATCTCATTCTGTAGACTAATACTCGGTCACACCCTAGAACTTAGCTTGTGTTGAGCCCTAATTTGGCTCACAGTTCTGAATTCCAATAGATTGAAATAATCCTATTAATTATATTTTAAGAGTTTTATATTACAAGCCATTTGATTTTATTGGCCTATGTGGGTATTTTACTTTCATCAGAAACTCTAAAGCAAAAAGAAATACATGGATTTTTGTCTTAGGACATTTAGAAGTTACTGCCAAATCTCTGTTTAACAAAAGAGGATGGAAAACTTATGAGAGTAATAAAAATAAAATTATAAAACATATCCTTCATTTTAATCATGTATTTTACTTGAAAAAATATGTTTGTTTTATTGGAATAAGTTGCTGTCATTAATTTAATTTCAAATATTGAAAATGTATTATTGATAGGTCTTTCTTCTATAAAGCTGATTCAATAATTTAAAAAAAAACAGAAAATGAAATAGAAGGTTTCTCTTTTCAAAAAAATATTTGCCTTACAAAGAATTCACTTTGTACTTCACTATAATAAAGGATCTAGCCTTTAATTTAATATTCTTTGTAGTAATTTAATAAATATATACTATAGTTTCCCATTCTGTACACCGAAGAGCAGTGATGTGTGAAATTGAAATAGATGTTGGGTATTAAATAACAATCCATGATATACTTCGCAAAGAACAGAAAGAAATAATATTTGTTGAATGCTTACATGGTGCCACATAAATAGCAGTGCCATTTAAAGCTCACAACAACCTCTATAGAACATGTTATTATCTCAGACTTACAGTGAAAAAAACCCTAAAATTCAAGGAATGCAACTTAGTCCAAGGTCAGTCAGGAAATTTGATATGGATGAAGATTCTCATCATCTGTCCACTACACCCTTCTATTTTATATCAGAAGGCACTATTCTTTTCTAAGATAGAGGCACAAAGGACAATAATAAGTAAAGTGTTAGGTGTGTAGTGACAACGTGTTGCCAGTAGGTGCTTATGTCGGTCACATGTTGGGGAAAATTTGGTTGTAATAAAGATAGGTTCCCAAATATCAAGCAATTAATTTGGATGCTACTTCCACAGGAGCAATGAGAAAAATTTGACCTTGGAATTCAATTTTTGAATTTACTAACTAGTCAAATGAATGCCTTCTAGCTTACTAGTTAAGATATTAAATACTCAAGCCAGTCTTCCCTGGTTTAAATCCCAATTCTACCACATACTGCATGTATAATTCACTTAAAGATGTGTGGAGATTATGAAGGGTATGTTTTTATTCATAAAAATGTAAAACCTCTATTTGCTAGATGGTAAGAATATACATGTTATCTACAATTAATACGTTCATATTTTATACTTGGAGAAAATACGCTCTGGTTTTGATTCTTAGGTGAAATGTGTTTAATATAATCATAGTTCTACAAAATAGTGAATTTTATTTTAGGCTTGGCTTCAAGAAAGAAAATATCTCCAAAACTGTACCATGAAACGGAGAACACAACAAAGTAGATAACACAGTACATCAGAAATCATAGATCCAATAAAAATATTAAATGTGTAAGAAGGAAGCTGTAGGAATAAACAAGTAATAAATAAATTTTAGGATATATATTGAAGACATTAAGAGTAATTCATATAGAATAGCTGGTTAGGAGAGAAGTAGTATTATAAAGAATACCAAAAATAAACTTTGACCATTAACAGGTGAAAAAGTCTGAGAGTTTAGAAATTTAGGAGGAGAGCAATATTTCACAAATGTAGATGTGGAAAAAGATAAGGAACAAGGAGGAGGTGATTAGCAGAATTACAATAATGAAAAAGATAGTGCCATCCAGATGACTGTATTTGAGCCATAGTACCAACTGGCAGGAGAAATGCTTTTCATGAAAGAATATTTAAAAAGATGTTTGAAACTTAATCAGAACTGTGCAATAACACATATTTACATTTTATGCTCAAATTAAATTTTGATAAAATTTATAGTGAAGAGGTCAATTATATCAGGACTCTTGAAAAGTTTGAGATCTTATCATTTGCAAACTAACATATTTATAAATCTTTTGGATCAGAGAGGAAAAAAATACAGAAAAACTAGTAGAGTATCAGCATATATGCACTGGTTACCCTATTCACAATGTCCATGGAGTAATTCGATGGGCCCAGGAGCAGGTCCCCCACCTTCCTGGGAGTTTTGGAATAGCTGAGAAACTCAGGGTCAAAAATTCACTGGTTTTGAGCAAGCGACCTACAGTGGAGCACGCAACAAATAAGTGAGTCTACCTTCCCATGGAGAGCAAGCAGCTCTCATTCTAGTTATCTTGACCTACTAGACGTCTATGTAACCAGGCACAGAACTGTTCAGTATCGGAAGACAGAGAAGCCTGGCCATCTGGCATGCTCCCCAAGAATGTTCAGAGCCCATGGTGGATTGTCTCTCCAAACAAATCATGTTCAGTAATTTTTGGGAGACTTTCTGAGCCCACTAGTCAAGAGGGCTCCTGGTGAGGTTAAAACAAGTTGCACGGTCTCTTGCCATCAGACGACGACCGATATCCACACCCACTCAATTATTTCTGCCTGAGCACCGACCCCCAAGGTACCTTGTTGATCAGTATCGAGAGTGACTTGTCCCCTTATTCTGGCCCTGGTACGATAATTGCACCTTGTGAAGGAACTTATTGTGGGAACTTCCTCTTTTATGATTATGGGAACAGACATCGTGTCTCTGGCAGGTCCTGTTTCCCTCCATACTTTCCCTTGAGCTATGAACAGGCTAATGACCCTTACTCATAAAAGACTGACCTTTACGTGTACAATTCTGTTTCTACCGTTGCATTAGTCCAAGAGGTTCATATAGCTCAACATGTAAATGAGCTAACCAAAAATGTCTCCCATGCCCGAGGTATTCAAGAAATCATAAAACTAGACACAAAGGTAAATGCACTCGAAGAGGCTATTCTATGTATTGGAAAGGAGCTAAACTCTTGAAAGGTATGGTGGGCTCTCCGGTGCCATAAAGAATATAACTGGAAAATGAAGTCTTGCCCAGGGACAAAGAGCCTAATTTAAAGAGAAGGAACAGATAAGGGTAGAACATAAGTTACTACATATACCTTTGCTAACTGGTGATGTGTAGCAGTCACATCCCTAAGGTCTACATTACATTTCACAAACACTTTCCCTTACCCTGGCAGCTGTGATGAGGATTGATAAGAGTATCTACAACTTAACCTATGACTTACTCTTAGCGTTATTAAAATGTGTATGTTGGGGCACCTGAATGGCTCAGTTGGTTAAGCGTCCAACTTCAACTCAGGTCATGATCTTGCAGTTTGTGAGTTTGAGCCCCGCGTCAGGCTCTGTACTGACAGCTCAGAACCTGGAGCCTGCTTCAGATTCTGTGTCTCCCTCTCACTCTGCGCCTCCGCTGCACATACTCTGTTTCTCTCTCTCTCAAAAATAAATAAACATTAAAAAATTTTTAAATAAAAACTGAATAAATAAAATGTGTATGTTATCCTGTTTTTCACTAAGAACACCTGTTATTTTCTTAGTTACTCAACCTCACTCTAATTGGGGCAGTTCTGCAAGAATACTTCTGTAAAACCTATTTCTGTACATTTTCCAAAAACATCTTATTATAGAGAACTATCCATTGTAAAAATTCCATTTTCTGATGCCATGTTAATGTTTGATCTATAAAGACACCAAAACCGACAGGAGGGAGATGCCTACCTGGTGATCAGAAAGAATCTCGGGGCTCTCTCACTCCCTTTCTCTCTGACACCATCCATCCTTCAGGGACCCTGGACCTGGCCAGAGCTGGACTCTGGGAAGTACTTACTTTTATTACCTTTGTGAAATAGGGAGTTAAAGGCCCCTCAAATAGTTGTCATAGCGATGCATCAGCATTGATAAAACCTACAGCTAAGAGTCTTATTCACAGCAGGGAAAATAGGGAGAAAACCACCAATCCTCCAAATTTGATTTAACGGAGGCTTATTTTTCCTTTGGTGAACTACCTATTACACAGAAAAAAAATCCTTAGCGTTAGCATAATTCAATAGTCAAAATGATTATGCAAAATCAAACAGTGGCCCTAATCATATTCTAATGACTTATTCTTGTTCTTATTTTACTACATATGTTCTAAGATTTAGGCAGAGGCTGGATCTGTATTCATATTCTATGAAGAAGTAAAGCTTTTACAAATATGCCAACTATTAATCTTCAAGGCCCAAAGTAATGTGAACATTTCCCATTGTCTTCTTCCTTTTCATTCTTTGTGATTTCTTAAAAATACACAGTATCAAATTTCAGTACACATCCTTCCTACATCCCTTATAATTGAAATATGTACTATTTAATCATACTGAATGTCACATCTATGAGCTCAGCTATAGTACAAATTGTGTGCCAGTTATTTATGTGAAGGTAATACATTCAGTAAGAATCACTCACTCTCGTCATAGAAATTTACTTATTTTGTTTATAAAGATTATAAATGCAAATGTATATA
The DNA here is from genome assembly GCA_017311185.1 of Proteles cristata cristata. NCBI lineage: Eukaryota > Metazoa > Chordata > Mammalia > Carnivora > Hyaenidae > Proteles > Proteles cristata. The sequence goes on from JAESUZ010002055.1 coordinate 370,208, forward strand.
TTTAAATAAGCACATATGTCACTATAGGATAATTTTAGAGCTTAAAGAATATAATTCATAAATAAAATATCCAATTTTGAGAAAACATTTATGAGTTTATTGTGAATTATGACTCCAAGGGAGGTAGAAAATACAAATTTTTGTGAAATTATGTAAATAATGCCAGGTCATAAATTGTATTGCTTTATTGGTATATTTGCATAAGTTGCAAATATCATTGTCATTTATGATGAAAAACAATGAAACAATAAAATAATATAATAACTCCAAACATTTTCTGTGTGAGTCCTACTTCAATTTTTGTTCATGGATATATATCATAACAGATAACATAAGTCATAACAACAGATATCATTGAGAACTTAACTATTGCTTACGCAGGTAGATAGATACATGAGAAATCTGGGATTAAAAATCCATGTTTTCTATATGCTTAAATACATCTTAAAAATACATATTACACATGGAAAAATATATATTTACTATATACTTACATGGATGGTAAAAATATAGTCTATTAATATTTATGGTAATAGTAAAATTACTATTCAAAGTAATAGTATAAACTATTGATAGTATCAATAATACTAATAATTTATATTAATTCTTTAGAATAATAAACTAGAAAACATTTTATATTATGTTTTATTTTAATATAAAATGTAAACTTGAAATTTATAGTAATATCAATAGGAATTATAATATTTAAAATCTGAGTGTTTTTTCCCCAAATTTGACACTCCCCCTTCCCCATCAAGAAACAGTCATTGACTTAGAAGTATACTTAGAGCAATCCCTTGTACAATAGAGGTGTTACACAGATATTGAAAGGGAACTACACAATAGTAATGATAGATGAAAAAGAAATTATCTTAATGGTTAAAATGTTTCTGGGTGTTCCTCACATTTCTTGATTGATTGACTTAAGTTCTTAATCATAACAACTTTTCCATAATATTTAAGAAATGCTTCCCGGTAGTAACTGCCAAAATGTAAAAATGATGTGTTGGTCATATTATTCTGCCTTATAAATGGATTTATATTATATAACTGGGTATTTTAATATGAATTATTTTATTAACATATTCACTTATGGTATAATTATATGACTATAATATTATCAATGCCGTTTATATTATTACATTAAATATTATCTGTTTATACTAGGACTATTGTATTTATATTATCCAGGATTTATTTATTTATTCATTTATTTATTTCCAGGATATATGTAAACTGTAATACAGTATACTATTACATTACAATAGTTTATTATATCAGTAATAAAAACTTATTAAAAACCAAGTAGCTTTGATCATTTAATATGCCAAATAATTTTAGAGAAAAACAGTATTAATGTTGAAGTTTAGAAAATTTACATTGTTACAATTGCACATCATGTAATATTCTTAGGATAATGTTTTGCAAATTTGGAAGTTAAGGAAGCTATAGAATAGCACATCATGTTGTTTAGTGAGATTTATTGTTGTGAGATTTATTGAAATTGCATTTAGAGAATAGTGATTCTTTTACTAAAAATGTAATGATTTCTAATGTAATATATTCTATCTGAAAATCAAATCATTGCTGTATAAAACAGAGAAAACAATCCTAGTCTTTTGAAATGAAAAGTATTGACATAATATATTGGAATGATTTCTTTCATTTAATGGAAATTAAAATACAGCACATTAAAATAAAAATGACTGTTTCCAGAAGCAGAGTACATAACAATGTTCGCCTTAACAAACAAGTACCAGGGCCCTAAACACATACCAGGACTCTTTGTAATCTTCTTAATATGCCTATGGATTAGAAAATCTATACATGATTACTCTCTCTACTGACAAACAAGAAAAAACAAAAAATAAAAAGAGATGGTTGAAAATACAAATGGCTATTATTTCAAAATGGCATTGAATCCAAATATGCTAATGAAACAACAGAAATAGATGTTACTGGGCCTAAATTTGCACCTTATTTAAGCCATTATGATTATTCCTGTTTTTCTATCATGTGGCAATCTGTAAGTATGCATAAAGAAAATATTGTTATGTCCCAATTAAAAAATAATGTGTTCTATTTGTTAGTTAGCCTGGTAGAGGAAGTTAGTTTTTGAATATTCATAGGTTCCTTCAATGGACTACATGTATATTCCTAATTTCCAAATAATTTTAACATTCTATATTATATTAAATACTAGATATGTATTATACTGAATTTTATATTTTAATGATTTAAAAGGTACTTATCTCAAAACTATCATTTCAAAATTGCACTCTTACTCTGGATATGTCCTATAGGATTCACTATTTGGAGATCTTTTGCACATGAGCAGTTTTAACTGTCACCTCCATATGCAATATTTCTCATCAGTATATTCTGTCTTGATCTATTACAAGCCTATACCTGCATTTCTAACTGCCAAGAATTCTAACACCTAAAATTTAATATAAATTCCTAAAATGACAATCATCATTATTATCCTATAAAATATGTTCTCCATGAAATTTGATCAAAGATGTCATTTTAAGTTGATCTTTGAAGACCAAGAGGTGTACAGCAAAGTGGAAGAGAGTTGAAAAGATATTTAAAAATGGATAAAAACAGAATTACAAAGATAGATGGGATAAAGCAGGTATTAAAAATAAGTGGAAAATGTAGGGGCGCCTGGGTGGCTCAGTCGGTTAAGCGTCCGACTTCGGCTCAGGTCATAATCTCGTGGTTCGAGGGTTCGAGCCCCGCGTCAGGCTCTGTGCTGACAGCTCAGAGCCTGGAGCTTGTTTCAGATTCTGTATCTCACTCTCTCTCTGACCCTCCCCTGCTCACTCTCTCTCTCTCTCTCAGAAATAAATAAAAATTAAAAAAATAAATAAATAAATAAAAATAAGTGGAATATTTAAAAACAAGTTTGGGATTTTGTGTAATTTAGACTTTGATGATTTCCTAGTCTTTTGAGAAAATTTCCTGTGAGAAATGCAATGTCCTTCCCAAGATACCTGAGAATATTTGGAGCTTAAAATAATGTAGCCATTTCTGATACTCAATATTCTCCAATTCTCCACTTAAATTGTATTTACTGTGTATTTCCACAGCTTCTCTGTCTCCTTGCTCTCGACTCAGACACAGGACAAGGATCTTTTCTATTTTTGCTTCCCCACATTATTCACTCAGGCATCTATGTAGCAAGACATGTACCAATGAAGGTGATACTGGAAAAATAAGAAACTCTTAAAATATAATAGTTTTACAGAAAACTCTGATCGTTGGAGTGAATTGGCAATCTGCAACTAAAAATTTGTCTCTCGCCATATTTTCCATCAGGCTTCATTTTATCTTGCCATGCCTTCTCGCTGTACATCCCTCTCTCTTCTTTTTCCTCTTTGTTCTTCTTCCTCCCCTCTGCCCTCCAGGCCTTGGTGAGCTTCACATGTCTATAACATGTAATGTTAACCATTTGTGTACGATTGTGAAGCTATCCTTTTTTCCACTGTGTTCTTAAAGACTTGATTGGAATCTTTCCTTCCTTAAGAGTCATTTGGAAGCTCTGTAACTGGGAAATTTTCCCTAGCCATACTTTTCTTCAGGGTCAAGTTCTCTATCATGCTCTCCCTCATGTTTTCCCAATAGCCTACTAAAATAGAGACTGAAATTGCATATAGTTTGTATCTAAAATAAACTGTAGTGCAAGTTATTTAAATAATCTTGTGTGTGTGTGTGTGTGTGTGTGTGTGTGTGTGTGTGTGCATGTGCAGGAAAAAGAAGTTACACTTTTAAGTGCTAATCTTAATATATTGGTCCATAAATTCGAGTCAGGATCTTACAGTGTCATCAGAACTCTTCCAAAGAATTATTTGCTAGTTCTTAATTGAAAGTTAGGGAGGCAATGAATAGACAGTTTAGAGAAGGTCTGTGCCAAATTAAAGAAAGAAAAAAACAAAAGGAGTAGGTGCTCAAAATTACTACTCAACAGGAAAATTTTTAAAAAATCAAGTAGGGGTGCGTAGGTGGCTCAGTTGGTTGAGCGTCCGACTTCGGCTCAGGTCGTGATCTCATGGTTCACAAGTTCGAGCCCCACATCGGACTCTGTGCTGACATCTCAGAACCTGGAGTTTGCTTCAGATTGTCTCCCTCTCTCTCTGCCCCTCCCCCACTTACACTCTGTCTTTCTCTCTCTCTCAAAAATAAACATTAAATAAATAAAACATAACAAAACAAAAATAAAGTAAACAATATGCAATAACGTTTCATATTCTTCAGAATAGCAATAATTATATTATTAATTTAACATGATTTTCTGAATCTATGTGAGAATAAGGTGCTTTTGTATGTATTGCAGGTTTTCAGAAAGAAATTTTTCATATTCCTTAATTATTTATCAAAATTAACTTATTAATGGGGCACCTGGGTGACTCAGTCAGTTAAGTGTCCGACTTCAGCTCAGGTCATGATCTCATGATTCGTGGGTTCGAACTCCGCATCAGGCTCTGTGCTGACAGTCAGCTCAGAGCCTGAAGCCTGTTTCAGATTCTGTGTCTCCCTCTCTCTCTGACCCTCCCCTGCTCACACTGTCTCTCTCTCTCTCAGAAATAAGATTTTTGTAAAGAAATTAACTTATTAATAACATCACTGTGTTAATGATATATAATGTCACATTATAATGTTATATATATATATATATATATATATATATATTATTATGTGATTGTATATAATCTCCTGTGACCTGAATATCTCATACATGTGAAGTATCCCATAGAAAGAATCCTGATATTCTGGGATCCATGCAAAAAGATATGTCTTAGCACTGCTTAAAGTACCTAACAACTGAAAAGTCTCTTACTACCACTATCTAGCTTGAGAATCCAGTAATAGTAATTCTAGAGATTATCTTCTCTCACTCTCTTATTTTGAAGCTCAAGAAATGAAGATGAGATATTAAAGTCACACAGCTGGTAATTTGCTCAGTCATCTGGAATAGAAATGCATTGACACACAGTTTCATTTTTACTGACAAGGAATTTATGTACTGACATAAAATTCTCTTTTCAAAATTAATCTCTGAAGGTCGATGAGACATATACACTAAGGATTCTTATCAGCATCTATACAGAGAGGAGAAGATGTGTGTGTGGGGGGAGTGCTTCCTCAGTGTGAAAGTACTTCCTTCCCATACCACATTAGTAAGATGCACAGATCACGTTTTCAGAAAATAGCTGAATAAAAATATTTTACTATAAATATTTTATTATAAAAATAATATAGGGGCGCCTGGGTGGCTTAGTCGGTTAAGCGTCCAACTTTCGCTTAGGTCATGATCTCACGGTTCATAGGTTCAAGCCCCGCGTCAGGCTCTGTGCTGACAGCCAGGTCAGAGCCTGGAGCCTGTTTCCAATTCTGTGTCTCCCTCTCTCTCTGACCCTCCCCCGCTCACGCTGTCTCTCTCTCTCCTAGAAATAAATAAAACATTTTAAAAATTTTTTAAAAATTTAAAAAATAAAAATAACATAGTCTTAATTAGGAATTTTGAGAAATTCAACAACATGAATATATTTTAAATATTATTAATCCTATTTGGTTAGGGATAACTTCATAGATAAATACTGTTAAAATGCTTTAATGTGTGTGTATAATTGTTTTATTTAAAAATGGGCTCAGGGATCTCAGGTGGCTCAGTCAGTTTAGCATCCAACTCTATTTCAACTGAGATTATGGTACCAGGTTTTGGGGTCAAACACTACAGTTGCTCTGTGCTGAGGGCAGAGTTTGCCTAGGATTCTCTCTCCCTGTCCCTTTGCCCCTCTCCCTTGCTCGCTCTCTCTCTCTCACCTTCTAAAATAAAAAATAATTTTAAAAAATAAAATAAAAAATAATTTAACAAATGGACTCATGTGCTGTCTACCAAGTTTTTCAATGAGTTCTGAGCATTTCTTCATACTATCAAATATTTTTAATATTTTATATGAATAGTTGCATCGTATCTTATTGAGTAGCTGAAGTTTATTTACTTATTAAATAAATGTTCCATATTTGAAATTTAAATTTTTTTAAATTAATTTCCAGGAATACATTGCATCTACCTGTTATGTCTTCAATATATATCCATAGAAATAATATTTAAGACGAGGAATCCGGAGGTTTTACAAGTTTCTTTTGCTCAATTTTTGTTAGTTTAATCTTAGTTTTCAAAAATACAAATTTTACAAATTTGTTTTTCAACTTTATGTGTTTTTTTGCTTCAAGTTTTTATTTAAATTCTAGTTATTAACATATAGTATTAATATTAGTTTCACGGGTAGAACTTGATGATTTTCCAACAAAATTATAAATATTTGTTTATCCTGCAAATACATGAACCCTACTTATTATTAAATAAAAATGTATTAGGAATATGATAGATGAACTGTGATAAGTCATTATTATTTTTCCTATCTGCTGAGACTGAACACTTTAAAGTAAGGTATCTATCAATATCTGGTCTGTGCTTCTTGCAATTTTACTTTTGATAACCATTTTATGCTCTCTACAATATTTCATTCTTATTTTTAAAGTTTAACATCAGTGTTAGTTTTTTCTTTCTATTTTTTTAAGTTTATTTATTTATTTATTTTGAGAAAGACAGAGAGAGCATATGAGTGTGGGAGAAGCAGAAAGAGAGAATCCTAAGCAGGCTCTATGCTGTGAGCTCAGAGCCCGACATGGGGCTCAATCTCACAAACCAGGAGATCATGACTTGGGCCAAAATCAAGAGTTGGGCACTCAACAGACTGAGCAACCCAGGCACCCCAATTACATAATCTTCTTAAATATATCATTATGCGGGAGTTCTATCAATAAGATAGTACAATATTTTGAAATTTCCTAAAATTTAAAATCAAATAAAAATTCAAAGTGAGATAAGCTCATGTCTGTAACAAGGTGAGTGAGAGAGAAATAAAAAATTAAATAAAAACAAGATTAAAATACCTGTAGTCAATATATTTATGCCTGGATAGTAGAATTAGGATGATACATGTATGTTTTCCACTTTCCAGGAATGTATCTAAAGTCTAAATTAAAAAAATATATTCAAACAATCAATTTTTAAGCTTACACTACATTAAAAGTTCTGGGAGTTAGATATCAAATTCAAAATTTCCTTCAGTATTTGTTTCACTCAGGTGGAAACATCAAAGTAAGTGAGGCCAGGACAAGAAAGTTTACCTATCTATCTATCTATCATCTATCTATCTATCTATCTATCTATCTATCTATCTATCTATTTGACCCAATTGACCCAATATGATGTATATGTTTAGGGTGTACAGCTGTTGATTTGATATATTTATATGTAGCAAAGTGATTACCACTAGTTTTGAAACCAACCCCATCCCTAATACATAGTTAACCGTTTTGTGTGTGTGTGTCTGTCTGTCTATCTATCTATCTATCTATCTATCTATCTATCTATCTATCAATCTATCTATCATCTATTATCTATCAATCATCTACCATCTTTGGCTTCTAAAGAATAGATATTGATTTCTCACAGTTCTTGAGGATGGACATTTGAAATTAGGGTGCTAGTACTGTCAGATTCTGGTGAGGGCCCTCTGTGAATGTGCAGACTGATAATTTCTCATTGTATACTCACATGCTAGAGATAGGACTAACTCGTTCTCTGGTGGAAGCAGCTGCCTCTTCTTTTCCTTATCCTCTCCTCCCCCTCCCCTATCCTTTCTTTTCTTTTTCCTCTTCTTCATCTTCTCTTTCTTCTTCCCCAGCTTTACTGAAATCCAATTGACCCAATATGTTGTATAAATTTAAGGTGTACAGCTGTTGATTTGATATATTTATATTTAGCAAAATGATTACCACTAGCATTAGAAACCAACCCCATCCCTATTACATAGTTAACCATTTTGAGTGTGGGTATGTGTGTGTGTGCGTGTGTGTGTGTGTGTGTGTATGGTAAGAACATTAAGGTCTACTGTCCCCAACATCTGTTGGAGGCCTGCTCTTCAGGGGAAGGATGGACGGTGTCGGCGAGAGAGAGAGTGAGAGAACCCAGAGATTCTTTCTGATCACCAGGCAGGCGTCTCTGTCCGGTCAGTTTTGGTGTCTTTATTTAATGGTTCAGTAACAACATGAGGTCAAAGAAAGGAATTTTTACAATGGGAAGCCTTTTACGATAACAAGTTTTTGATATTCTGTAGAATTATCCCAGTCAGTGAATTTACAATCAAGGAATTAACAGGATGCTTTTAGTGAAAAACAGGACAATATTTAAGTTGTATATAGATAAGCTAGGAATCATTCCGTCTAGCTCTCAAGAGGATGAATGTTTTTGAACCTGTTTGTTTGTGGAGACCTATCTGATGCTGAATGTGTGAACACCGTGGGGGCCCTAAATGTGTTAACCTTTTGCTTTCGGGTTAAGTGTTAACTACTCTTATCTATCCTCATCCCAGCTGCCAGTAGGGGAGGGTGTTTGTGGAATGTAGGCCTTGGGGAAGGGACTGCCACACATCACCAGTTAGAAGAAGATGTAAGTGTTAACTTAAATTCTGCCCCCATTTGTTCCTTAACTCTAAATTAGGCTTTGTCTTGGGCCCAGGCTCAATTGTCTTTGATATGCAAGGCCCATAGGAAGAGGTATTTACAATCATCCACAGAGCTTTTATCTAAAATCTCTTTTGTAAAGGCAGGAATATACTTTTCCTTATGAGGCATCTGTGTTCAGAATACGGGTTTGATATGGAATATTGTGAGGCCTGGTCAATACTAGCAGGCTTATTTCCAACATGAGCCAGTAGTAGTAGAAAGAGATACCAGTTTTTGTTTCTCATGGCAGGAGCTGCAAACACGGCCATTTCCTTGCTGTGACTGCCATCCAGAGAGGCCGGTGTGGCTCCCGGCAAACATCCAAGTGTATAGTACAATATTATTAGTTATAATTACCATGCTGTACATTAGATCCCCAAACTTGCTTATCTTACACTGCAAGTTTGTATACTCTAAGATCCAGCCTCTTTTATTATAGACACTATTCCCATTATTCAGGGCTCCACTCTCACGATCTGATTACTTCCCAATGGTCTCACTTCTGAAAACCATCATATTAGGATTAGAGTTTCTTTCAACATATATATTTGGGAGGGCACAAACATTCAGTTCATTGCAACCTTTGCAGTACAGATTTTCCCTCACATTCCTAGAAAGGTATTTTTGGATCAATAGGATTCATTGTAGATTCGTGTCTTTGGTTCTTTCTATATATTGTTTGCTGCTTAGAACGTCTTGTGAGGAAATTAGGGCAGATGTAATCTCATGCAATATCAGTTTCTTTTCTCTCCCTCTATTTCTCTGACATTGAGATTAAAATGCTTTGTCAATATCACACAAGCGAAATACTGAAGAGCCAAAATTATAACTCAAGATTCCTAAGATTCTTGATTTTAAGTTAAATGTTCTTTCAAGTATACTATAATGACTCCTTGCGATTTCTAAAATCTCTATTAGAAAAATATTATCCAAATATGTATCCTAATGTTGCATGAAAACTATATCATTTTTATATCTCATCATTTAAAAAAATCTTACCTAAGAAGTTTGTAAGGGTTTTCTTTCTTAGACTTCAAGATTTCTCCACATAGTGTTCTCATTATTCTTTTTTTCCTTAATTTAGTTGAGCTGCAATTGACATGTAATAATATATTTCTTTCAGGTGTACAACATAATGTTTGATATTTGTATATATTACAAAATGGTCACCACAATAAGTCTAGTTAACACCTGTCATCATATATAATTACACAAAGCTTTTTTCTTTTGATGTGAACTGTTAAAATCCACTCTCTCAACAATTTTCAAACATGCTATGGAGTATTATTAACTGTAGTCATTGTGTTGTACATTACATAGCCAGGACTTTATTTTATAATATTA